>VZTM01033846.1:945-44247 GCA_013400555.1 Jacana jacana | reverse complement strand
TGAAGAAAAAGTAAGAAGGAGACAGATTATACGAACTGCACAGCTGTATCAATGCCAAAGAAACATCTTATTTTGTCCCATCCAGGATCAGCCTGGGAACAATGGAATCTTCTTTTTGTCAGGTTAATAAGTAATCAAATGGAAAGGGGATGTGAGAACACTTGGCAGCAAGCAAGACAAAACCAGAGATGTTGGTGTCAAATAGATGCGTTTGCGTTCACTGAAGGGACACTCAATCCAAGAGGCTCACAGACTGCACACTCCAGTTGAACCAAGGTACATATCTCCCAGGCTGCCAGCAGTAGACTATCTTTATTTTAAAGCAAAAAAACCCCAAAACCCAACAACAAAACCCACCATTTTAAAAAAGAAAAAATCCCAACAACACAGGGGTCTTAGAATTCCTAGAATGTGTTTCTTATTTGGGAAAACTAAAAGGCTATTTCAGTTTGGAGGGTTTTTTGCTATTTTTTTCAATAAGGCAGTTTAATCAAGTTTCACAAACAGGTTGTCATTGTAGTGGGTGACCATTGCAAGACACCAAGTTGACAAAGTTACTTCATGGAGCTGACTTAGTAGGTTTTTGCCTGTGTTAGGTGCAGATTCACAAAATTCCGTAAGTAGAATATCCTTACCCTTTTTCTTCTACCTTCCCACTGGCTCAGGCTGCTGTCTAAGATGAGAGATACATAAAGTCCAAAATCTGTAGTAGTGCCTGTGGTCTCACGGGGTTTCAGTACCTCACTTGCAGTGAGCTCCCATAGGATCCACCAATGAGTTGTTTCTGTCCCTGTCTTAGACATAGACAGAACCTGATTCCAGCGTGTTCTCAATGTTGTATTTAAAACTTTTATTTTATTTTTACGCCTGTAGCCCCTTTACCTTGTCTTCTGAGGAAGAGTATAAGAACAGGGATGATTAGGGGAATTAGCAGCATCTCCCAGTTTTCTGGTGAAACCCTTTTTGTTTGAATCTGCCATCTTCTGCCATTTGTTACTAGGGAGCAGTTAAACAAGTCCTGATGTAAAAAAAGAGAGGAAGGTTAGCGTTATCTCCATGATTTGCTGCCCAAGGTTTCATTTGGCTGTGGAAACCTACTATAGAATGTCATTGCCATGAAGGGATGAGAATGACAGGATGTTCTATGGGTAACAAAAGTAGTCAGAATTATAAGTTACTGTTTAAAACAGAAAAAGAGCTGAAAGTACGCCAGAATCCCTCAGTAATAGCTAATCTGTGGAGTAGGAAGGGAACGTCATATAGCAACATATGGTGCTGCTTGCTGCTGGAGACAGCACTTTGCAGAAAATGCTTTCTGAATGTGGACCCATGGTTCCAGTTCCCATGTCCTGTTTTAAAGATGGAAAATGGATAACTGATGCAATTTGTAGTTGTCCAGGAATGTACTCTCATAGAGTAACTTAAAATACTGTAGCCAAAAGGTCCCAAATTCCATATTTATTCCATATTCGATCTCTCTCCTTTTTTTCTTTTATTTTTTATTTTACTTTATTTTATTTTGTGTGTGTGTGTGTTTTGTTTTGTTTATTTGTTTTAGTTTTGCTTGTTTGGAGCCTGTCTGATCATTTCAGTGAATTCAGGGCAGAGGAAAGTGATTTAAACCTTCTTCCTGGGACAAAGCATACATTTGTCTCACAATATAAAAGAGCCATTACCCAAGTATGATCAATACTCATGTATGAGTACTTATTAGTATTCCATGAACAAGACTATGCATTTTGAACTCACTAATCATTACAGCAGATTTTTAATAATTCTCTTATTGTAACTCTCAATTTATCTTTATTACATTTATGAAATAAATGTAGAAGCTCCCAGAAGGTGAATGTAATATTATTTTGTGCTCACCTCTCATCAGAGACTCTGCCAGAAGTTTACAAAGATCAATTAAGTTTTACCATGCTGCCATCTGGGAAATAACTTTTCTTACACCCATGTTACAGCTGGGTAAACAAACAGGAGCTAAATAACTTGGTCTGGATCATGTAGCAAATTGGGAATAGAGTTCTCACACTGTCTTCCAGTCCCTCACCTGAGTCTAACCAGGAAGCGTGCTGCCAGGTAATTTATTTACATTTTGAGACTGTTTTTAATGAACTAAGTTGCCATTTTCTTCTCTTCTGAATCACCCAAAACTTGCCAACATTTTATTTTAAGAAAGCTTTCACGTACTTAAGCTGGTATTTATAGTTAATGTTTATCCTTACCTTTGGTTGCTTCTAACATTTGTGTGTGCTGCTAGCACAGGATGATAGAAAGCAAAGCACAAATCACTTTTTTTTAGCTCCTTTTAAGATGTGTTCCTACTGAGCAGTGGCTTTTGGATCAGTTCCTCATGCCCGTATTATAAATTGATCTCTTCAGTTCCTCAATTAGTTTCATTTTTCCTTGCACAGAATCCTTTCCATCGTCTAATATTTTCATGGTGGTAGTTGATAAGGCGTGTGGAGTAGGATGAGAAGCTGTTTAGGTTTCTTGTTTAGGTTTTTGTTTTTTTTTTTTCTGTTTTGGATTCTTATACACTTACTCACTCTGGTTGGACTGATTGCAACTTCTTCTATTATTATTTTTTTTTTTTTTTTAAATTTTAAAATTTTTCAGTGTAGCGTTTTTCTTCCTGCATTGTTGGTAGCTCCTTTCAACCTAACAGTGATATATTTCATTGTGGGTGGAAATGGAAAGCTTCTGGTTGTTACAATTGCTCTCCTTCCATTTCATCAGTAGGTAATTAAAATTTTCCATAGGGCTTTTTAAAGTCCATCTCAGTTCTTCTAATATGTGATATTCTTATAAAGACATAAGAACCACTGCTACAGTAGTCTATGACACTGGAGGATTTAGTTGCACATCAAAAATACGTCATTGTTACACTATTGGAAGTTCCTGGAATTATTTCTCGTGGAGAGAAGGTGGTGCCAAAGAAAACTTGGTACATTACTGTACTGGCAACTTCCAAATTTTAGGAACATTTCTCTGAGGAGAAACCCATCCTTACCAGCCTAAGAGTTTTAGAAATGCCGACTTTTTTTTTTTCTGATTTTAGTACTGAGATGGATAATCATTAGATCAGATAGGATACACACTATGATAATAAGCAGCATTATTATTTTAAAGTACGTCAGATTATACCTCAAGTATTGTCTCAGGGTGCAGTGGAGGTCTGTTATTACCCTGAAGTGACTGGTTACAGTTACGTCTGTTTCGAAATAAAATTCAGTCATAAGACACATACGTTAACTCCAGCAGTTATAAAGTATAAAAAGTATATAAAGTATGAATAGCAAAGTTACCTGTGTATAAAGGAATATGAGTCAGTAACACAAGAAGATGCACATATGGATTCGTAAACTTCCCAGACTGCCCCTTTTGCTGCAAGGGGCTAGCAGTCTGTCAAGCACCACGGCAGTCACTAGCTGACTGCTTGCCATTTGGGCAAGTGATAACCACATCTAATCATGCCCGGGGGACACCACTATTTCCAAAGCAGATGGGAGTAGCCAGGGGGTGGGAGATCTGCCTGCCCAGGGAGGTGGTTGTAAAGTAGTTCTTCCTAATACCCAATCTGAACCTCCTGAGTTTCAACTTCAGACCATTTCCTCTGGTCCTGTCATTATTCCCTTGGGAGAAGAGGCCAACACCCACTTCTCTACAACCTCCTTTCAGGTAGTTGAAGAGGGCAATGAGGTCTCCCCTCAGTCTCCACGCTCAGTTCTTTCAGCCTCTCCTCACAGGACTTGTTCTCTACACCCCTCACCAGCTTGTTAGCTCTCCTTGGGACATGCTCCAGCACTTCAATGTCCTTCTTGGCCCATTGATCCAACCTGTCCAGGTCCCTCTGTAGAGCCTTCCTACTCTCAAGTAGATCAACACTCCCACCTAGTTTGGCGTGATCTGCAAACTTACTGAGGGTCCACTCAATCCCCTCATCCAGATAATTGATAAAGATATTAAACAAGACTGGCCCCAAAACCGAGCCCTGAGGGACACCCCTGGTGACCAGTCACCGACAAGATTTCACCCCATTAATCACAAGTCTGGGCACGGCCATCCAGTCAGTTTTTTACCCAGTGAAAAATTATGGAACTTGAATTCTTGATGTCTAGTAGTTGGTTCCGTGTGAACCTTTAGAGCTGACTGGAGTAGAAAGCTGTCTTTTAATTTTTTTGTTTTAACATTTTCTGTAAGCTTTGTAACTCTCATCTCTTTAGCTTCTGTCCCCAAATGGATTATTTTACATTTACTTTAATCTGGTTTGAGTTTAGGTTGATTTCAGGGTGCTGGCAAATGACAAAATAAATTACTTTTTCTGGGCAGAAAACCTCAAACTGGAATGCAGAAATTTATTTTTTTTTCTTTTTAATGTGAAATGTGTTGTAAATCTATGGGTCTTGGTTTCCAAAAGGAATCTCAGCACCTGCCCAGCTGCATGGGCATTTGCAAGCTGATGATAGAAATGTATGTGGAAGCAGCCACTTTTGCCTAACAGTATTAATTAAGTACAGAATAACCTGAACCTCCAAGAAATTGGTGGTATCCAACATTTAATTTATGAACACTTTTACAAAATTGAGTAGATGGTACTTACTCTCTTATCTAAAAACAAAAAAGTTGCTATTCTTATTCTTGGGAAGCATAAGACAAGATTCATGACATTGGCAATAAGCTGAGGAGGGGATTTAAGAATGAAAGATAAAAAAATATGAAGTGGCAGACATAAATAAAATATTAAAAGAGAAAAGATGCTGCTCTGATGCATTCTGCAAGCAAGAACTCTATTCCAGGCTTGGAATCAGTTTAGTAGAGGAGAGCCTGAAGCCAAGTGTTAGAGTTTCAGGAACTAAGATAGAAATCCCATCCATGTTCTAAACATGGAAACAATCACAGTAGACACCGTCACTAGAAAACGGAATGTCATTTACGATATGAAGAGTTAGTATACCCTGTGTATTCTAGACAGTAGTCCTTACCTTAATGATGAATCAAGGAACTAATGTAAAGCCATCTTGGACATGAATGTGGCACTCTTCCTTCCTACTGTGCTTGTGGTGTTTATAGTAGTATTTCTAATATGGTTGCTACCTCTATGATACCAGCTTACTGCAAAGTGGATTTTTTTTTCCTTTGCATGTGCCTGTCTTTAATTAGGTTCCCTTTTGCCTATGTTAATGTTTTCTACTAATGAACCCTCAAGGTCTTTGTAGAAGTTTCCACCCTTAAAACAGAACATTTTCTTCATTAAGTCACAGGATCCACTCCTAATTGGATTTAAAGAGGTACTGTTGGAAGTTTTGTCAAATACAGATATTTCTCTTTTCTAGCAGACTAGCTGTTTTCCTTTCAGATGTATTGTTCTCCTACACTCTGAAAATCAATTATAAATGCCATATAAATATTACTTTATTCCTGTTCTATTCACAAAATGAGAAATTGTATGGAAAAAAGAAAGGTCTTTAAAGTCAACGTTATTTGCACTGTGCTGAAGATGACACAGCCTTAGATGTGAACTTAATCTGTCCTTGGATGTTAAAAACAATAAAAAGAATTTCTATAAATATATTAGTAACAAGAGCAGGACTCGGGAGAACCTTTATTCTCTATTGAGTGTGGGAGATAAGATGGTGACAAAGGATGAGGAGAAGGCTGAGTATTTAATGCCTTCTTTGCCTCAGTCTTTAGCGGTAGAGTTCATTGTTCCCAGAGTACCCAGACCCCTGAACTAGCAGATAGGGGCAGGGAGCAGATAGGGGCAGGGAGCAGAAGGAAGCCCTTGTAATCCAAAGGGAGGTGGTGAGGGACCAATACTTGTATATAAACAAGTCTATGGGGCCAGATGGGATCCACCCAAGGGTACTGAGCGAGCTGGCAGAACTGCTCACTGAGCCACTTCCCATCATTTATCAGCAGTCCTGCAAACTGGGGGAGCTCCCGACTGACTGACATCTAGCACCTGTAATGCCCATCCACAAAAAGGAAGGATGATGCAGGGAACTACAGGCCTGTCAATCTGACCTCGGTGCCTGGGACGGTCATAGAGCAGATCATTCTGAGTGCCATTATGTGGCACATGAAGGACACCCAGGCAGTCAGGCCCAGCCAGCATGAGTTCATGAGAGGCAGGTCCTGCTTGACAAACCTGACCTCCTTCTATGCTAAAATGACCCACATGGTGGATGAGGGAAAGGCTGTGGATGTTGTTTACCTGGACTTTAATAAGGCCTTTGATACAGTCTCCCACAGCATTCTCCTGGAGAAACTGGCTGCCTATGGCTTGGATGGGACTACTCTCCACTGGGTTAAAAACTGGTTGGTAGGGCTGAGTGGAAAGTGGTGGTGAATGGAACTAAATCCAGTTGGTAGCCAGTCACAAGTGGTATCCCCCAGGGCTCGGTATTTGGGATGATTCTCTTTAACATCATTATCAATGATCTGGACAAGGAGATCAAGTGCACCCGCAATAGGTTTGCAGAAGTGAAACATCACTTAACTAATAAGAAAGACCAAAACTTCTCAGTACTCAGGAGAACACAAAAGCGACAATAGGCAGTTTGTCTTAAATAAAAAGCAGGACTCTTTCAGTGGCAAAACTCTCACCACTCTGCCAGCAGTTACTAGAATTTCATTCTCAAGTTTAGTATAATGGACAAAACTATGTAGAGAGAAGCCAGATTGTGCGTTACAGCAGGTAACCACAGAAAAATGTTGAGAACATCTGCTTCCAAATGAATAAATCCCACAGAGAGAGCTTTGGAGTGAGGAAGACCTTTGTGGGCAGGATTCATTAGAAAGTGGAGGAAGTCTCCTTTGCTGGCTTATTCTGTAGGGTTATCAAGTCACATCCATTCTGTAACCATCCATGAAGGGTTTTTCTTGTTCCTTTCATGTTAAATGATAGTCCTTCCCCTTATACATGACTACACTATGTCATGGGGAGTTTTTCAGTTCGGCGGTTCTCTTGTTTTGCTCACCTCATTTATCTCAGGAAGCCTTTGTTTCCTTCTCATAAGGGAAATAAAGGTAACTTTCAGGACGGTAAATTACTATCAACAGGCAAAAAAGGCTTACTATTCTCTACTACCTTAAAACAAATGAGCTCAACTCCTTAAATTTTTGTAATATCTGTCTGTCCCCTGCTAGGAACCTACTCCGTATGATTGTGACTCCAGTGCAATCTCGCTTCAAATGAGGAAGTAATTCCTCATTATCAGCTGCCATGAATGGGATACTTACATCAAGTCATTACAAAATCTGGACATGACATGCAATCAAAGAATGGCATGCATTTCCTCTGTGTTGTTTTTCTAGTTAATTAAGCAATTATCCAAAGTGATTAAATTATTTAATCTAGAACAGTTGGTGTATTCAATCTCTTTTATTTTTTTCCAATACACGAAATGCAAGAAGTGGGTAATAGTGATGTTGTAATTAACATTTAGTTCTGTTAATGAAAAAAGAAAGAACCCAAACATATGATGAAATTAGTCAGTTACCTAAGTGAGTTTAAAACATAACAAAAAGCTGCCTGTGTATACAGTGTAAACTTAGTATTAAGTTACCACCAGCTGTCTGACGATGTGAATAAAGTTATGCACTTTCCAATTAGGAGCAGATTCAAGTGTCTAAACTCTCCATTATCCTTGCCTCTTTGCTTGCTTTCATAAAACACAGTATTTTGGGCCAATGTCTCGACTAGGAAATACTAGGCAGGACTAGGAAATACCACTGTGTGTTCCTCAGTATCTTGTGGAGTAGAGCCAGTTCAGGACATCCTGGCATCAGGATAACTGCTGGGAGCAGTCTGGACATTTCAAGACCTATAGGTGAGTATAGAAAGCATTGGTGTAGCACAAAGAGGGGTGGGTAAGGGAGCAGCTAATGATAGGAAAGGTTGAGTATATGGAAGTTAGCAACACAACTTTCAGGAAACTGTGGGTAGAATGGGACCTTTGAGGTCTGTGAGTTAAATCTCCTCCTCCCTTATTCTCCAGACTTGTCCTCCCCCTTTTCTCTCCTCCAACTATTTGAGGTTTAAACCTTTGCTCTGCAGCCCCTCCTAATACCCACAAAACCATACTTTCTCCATGCAGATGTTTGTTTCTACCATCATACTCCTTCTGGTTGCTTTGCCCCTCCTCCCTATATCAGGGGGCACACAGGTCTTCTGTTATCCTGCGTACTTGCTGGGGCTGCCCATGCCTCCAGCTGGCCCATGGGTGGGGTCTGGTCCAGATGGGTTTCCTTCAGAGAAGCTGCAGCTGTGTCAGATGAAAGGGCGCCAGCACCTGGGGAAGGCAGTAACGCATAGAGTTGTGTGATTGCAGTCAGTGCTCCTTAGTATTAGGCCTGCATAGTATATATTTAAGGTTGTAATAATGTTTCCCCTTGAAGTATGTCTGACAGATGTGATCTCATTATGAGACAGGACCAACCTGAAGACAACTTTGTTCAGGAGGTATGCTAATCCCACAAAAAGAAAAATATAATGAGGAAAATGTGCAGTTGTCGGGAGCGAGATGCACTAATGAGAACATCCATAGCTTGCTGAAGAAATATGAATTCAAGGTAGAAAGCTGGTTTTTTTTGGAAGAGGTAGGCTTTTATGTAGACTAGCTACACTTGTATGCTCAACTGTTTCAAAAAAGTATGCAAGCCTGTATCTCCTATCCTTCTTAATTGAAAATAGGAGCGGGGAGACAGATTCAAATCTAAAAAATATATCAAAAAATGTTCTTTGTAACTAGCTATTATTTGGGTGCCAAAGAATTACTGAGGCTTTAACTAGAGACATTATAAATATAACGGGGATGGAAGAAACAAGTTAGAAAATCCCTTGCAGATAAGGTGTGGTGTGCTTCAGTTTGCATCATGGGAAGAAGGGTGATAGCTAGTCCTGCAAACAGAAGGGGAAATGAGAAGCCTTCACTTTACAGAGATGTCAGAAGCTGTCTAATAAAAGCAGATAAACCTGTTCTGTCTCTTTGGCAATTGTTTTTAAGTGCTTTGGAGGTGGGTTCTGTGAATCTTTTCACCGATAAGGGGAGGTGGCGTTGTACCAGTTTGATGTGCAGAGGTTCAAACCCACTTGGGCTGAATTATAGCTCTGCTCTGGAGTTCTCTGCAAGTATTTAAAGAAGAGTTTTTCCCTGTGTATCCTCTTGTTACTTGGTTTTGAAAGACAGCAACTCCGAGCACCTTTTGGCTATGGGGCAGGAATGTGTGTGGGAGGGTAAATCTTTACTGGTTACAGTGTATTGCTTTTGGCTTGTTTGTAGTATTCCTGGAAGGTAGCCTTTTTTAGGATGTCTCTGTGTGCCTGCCAGGTCTGATCTAGTTTATTGACTTCCTTGGTGGTTCACTGTCTGCCCTGAGCTGTTTGCATCCTTTGGCTTTGGCTGCTGCTGAGCTGCCACTGTCCTCTCTGGGCAGTCAAGAGATGTCCTGTGGGTAGCTGAGCAGCCCAAGAGCCTCGTAAAGTAGTCTCCCAGTTCTCTGGGCTGTTGGTTACATTGGAGGAGCTATTACTTGTTTATATAAGTGTTTCAACTTGAAGTTATAAATAACTTTGAGTGGAACTGGAACTTTAGGAAGAACACTCTTTTTTAAAATGTTATTGTGTGCTCTGGGTAATTGTTTAGGACCTTTAAATGACTCATTTGTGTCTCTGATCTACAGAGATGCTCAGGAGACCTCTTCTGGGAGAAAGGTTGGTGCTGAGGCATGGCTTTCTGCATATATGTGAAGTTAAGGAGTTCCTGGCTGTGTCTATGGACAGGCAATGGCAATTTCAGTAAATCATGACTATGTCATTTGTTTACCTAAAAATTTGGAATTAAAGCTTAGTTTGTGGTGATAGAGCAATAACTCTCTGTACATATTAGTGCTAACACTACCGGTGGATGGAGAACTGCAGATGTTTTATTTACTGGTTTTAAGCTTTAAGTTTTAAGCTAAGATCTGATTTCTTGTAGCATTCAAATGTGCACAAGTATAATGCTGCCATCTGTATCAGTACCTAAATATTGTCTCAGTGTAAAAACAAAGGTATTTAGTAGATTCCTCTCAATGATGTCACAATTTCCCATGTCTGTGTTGTCAGTCTTGCTATACATTGCCTTTTGTGATTATTGTGGAAACACAAGTCTTCTAACCACTAGTATGCTCTATTTTTGAATCACAGATTGCTGTTCTAAGGTAGTAAAGATGGACACCTGAAAACTTTTCCTTTTCTTCCCCCCTGCCCTGCCACAGATTAATGCTCTGGTTCATATGGTATTCTGCCTCAATTGCTCTCATAGGTGTTTGTTGTTGTTGTGTTTTGTATTTTTTGCTTTTTCCTTTTATGGGACTATATTCCATTTTGTGTGTAACACTGAAATATTTTTGGGTGTGGAGACCAGAACCCAAGTGTCCTGATTACCATCTAAGTGTACCAGTGATCCATTATTTACTCTTCTCTCCTACTCTTGGTGAATGTTTCAGTATCTCATCAAAGCAGCATGCCCAGGAGAGGGTAGTGCTGTGGCTAGGACACTCTCCTGTGCTCTGGGTGATGTAGCTCTGTACAGGCAGAGGACGTAGCATCCACCCAGCCCCCAACTTCCTCACCTCAGCCTGTTATTGCTGAGCTCCTTTTAGTCAAAATGTCGGTACCACCCAGGGTGCTTCCCTATGCACCTCTCAATGTATTATATACTCCTGCTGGCTTATGTTTCCTGGGCGTGTGAACATCTATTTTGCGTTTCTGATCTAAGTGTCTGCTTATGCAAGGTGGTGGTGCCGTCAGCATGCAGAGTAGCACAGTTTCAGTTTTTGCTTTTGCTGAATTTCTAGAAACTTCTGGTGTCCTGGGTACCTAAGTGGATTACTGAGAATTTTTGGTTACTCTTGTGTATGTAGGTACCTACTAGTTTGCCTAAGTTTGCATCTGGCATTTAAGTGTGGTTTGGTATTTCCCTGTGGCTGCAGAGTGGCCACAGTGCCAGTGTGTGCTGTCAGGTGCTGTGCTTCAGGGTTTCACCAAAACAGCTGGAATCTTAAATCTTTACTTTTATGTTTCTTTAATTATAATCTCGCAGTCAGTAAGAAAAGAGGAGGAAAAATAGTAGGATAGCCATGTCAAAATAGAGTTTGGGTAGTAATGTTATTTAGAAAATGTAAGAATCATGTTATTTTAAGATGACAGCAACCTTTAGATCATCTTGTTTATCTTGTGCATTTCAGGCTATGTAACTAGGTTGATCTTTACAATCAGAGTTAAGCTAAACTGTTTCATCACTTGGAAAACTGAAATACTACCATGGTCCATGCCTAGACAGTAGCAATCCCAATACTTTATGCCTAAGATCACATTGATACACTGAGCTTGCTTAATAAGCAATTAACATAATTAATTTGGTGGATAATTTCTATCTCTGCAACAGAAAAATGTAGTGTGGAAACCCACCATATTTCTTACTGATCTTACCATTTGAGGCTTCATAATTGCTATTTTAATCTCTTTCACCTTGCAAAAAAGACTGAGAAAGTCACGAACAGCAGCATTGCTATTGCAACTAATTTATTTTTTGTTTTTACCTATTAAAGTTGTGTTCTATGGTGGTATGGATATTTGATATTGTTAATGCAAATTACATTGATTAGCCCTTCTGGGAGAAAAAAACCAACACACAGTGCACAGTTTCTCTGGCTTAGATAGTTGAGTTTCTGTATGGTTTTTTGAAGTGTGTACAAGCAGAAAGGCAAAGGGTTATTAAACAATATATTACCACTGTTAAATATACAAAATAATTTATTTCTTTGTGTGTGTGTTGTGCTTCAACATAAATCTGTGTGAACTTGAAAGACACCTTATACCATTTGAAATACATCCACACTGTTATCTTAACAAATGCTGCTCTTTGCCGCAAAGTCAAAGTATATTTGAATATAAAGGCACTTACAGCATATTTATGTCATCTTGAGGAAACCACAGGAAGAACTTCTAAGGCTTTAAAGTCTCAGCAACCAGCCACCATCCATAATTGTGGACTTTTGTTATTAACCCCTGTGACCGGAGTACTGCTGGACGTGGAATGAGACGCATAAAGTATTTATTGATAAATAATAAAAATGCATTCCCCAAGCAGAATTTTTACCTGCAGTCTCACAGACTGACTTTGTGAAGCAAAGGAATGGAAAAGATCAGCCTACTGGAAACTACTGGCCACAGGGGTGGTGGGGGTGGTGGTGAGGGTGTGTCGGGGGGAAAGAGACAGTAAGCCAGTAAACCTGCAGCTGAAAAATATTGTCAGACAAAAGGAATTACTCTACAACTTGCCTACAAGCGTATAAGAAAGCTTAAGCATATTAATTGCTCTCTTGAGCTTGTAAGTTCTCCCAGAACTGTAGCCTGGAACTAGGTTGACCTTACGTTATGTTACGTCAACATTCGTGTGCTTGTTTCAACTAATTGTCATTTTTATATTGTGTAGGTGAACAGAATCTGTTTTATGTCTGGAGTCAGATGAACTATTTGCAACAGCATACAAAACTAGACAAAATTCTCTTTGTCGATGCTTTTGAAATTAGACTTCCAATGTAGTCAGTTGCAACAAACATCTTTACCACTTGATACTGAATTTCACAATGAGGCCACAGAACAGTGAGGGAAATAAAATGATGGTGCTCTAACCGCAAGAGAGAATACAGGAGCAGATATTTGGATTTGCATTATTACTTAAGTTGAGGGTAATCTTCACCCATCTGATGAGGAGCACTACACACTCGAAACTAATGCTGATGACTGAAGTAGAACTTAAGTGGTGTCCAAGCATTATGCCAGCAATCGACACCGAAGTAATAATTTTGGGTTGTTAGCTTTTTGTTTTTTGTTTGGTTGGTTTTTGGGGGGGGTGTTATTTGTTGTTGTTGTTGTTGTTGTTGTTATTGTTGTTTGTTTTTTTTCCTTCGGACCTGACAACCAGCTGATTGATTTCCTTTGACTCCCCACCCCAAGCCACCTGTGCTGTTACAAAACCCAGGGATCTAAGTAAATAAAAAAATAAAAAAAAATATTGTGTGTATATTAAACCTAAGCAAATTCTGCTTTTGAAAAATTGTTTTTGACTCAATTGGTGGTGTCTGCAAAGTGCGTGCTCTGTGGAAAAAAGAAAATGCTCCTCAAAATGCATGTTGTCAGCTAGAATGTTTCTATTTGGCTGCCCAGAATTGATGTGCCAGGAAGCTGTAATTCTGTTTCTTATTCACTTTTCTCCAGCGTGGATATTCCCAACATGAGTAGGATCCCACATTGCATGAAGGTCATATACTTGTTAAGTGTGGAAATGACAGGGCACGCTGGGAGCTGAGCCAGTCTGGCCGAGGAGCACAGTTATCTGCTGAGGATACCCCCTAAGGTACTTAATTAAAACTCCCAGCAGGCAACATCTGCATGAAAACAATTTCATTTTTGATGCAGACTGGAAGCTTCAGCTTTCTGATGGATTTTATTTCTTTTTCCCTTGGTAAAAGTCTATTCTCTAGTGTATAAGTAAACAGACCCCATGGATTCCATTAAAAACTTGCAAATTTCCTTTATAAATAATGTTACTGCGGTGTTCTCACCACGTCTAGCTTAAAGAGAAGTGCTGGTACTGAAATGGCGATCACTTGTGTATGCATGTGTGCTTAGAAGCTTACGGGCAAATAGCTTATGCCTTTCTATGCCATTGAAATAGTGGCATGTAGTAGAATTGGCCTAGCTCCTGAGTAGCAATACTGTGTGATATTTATTCTGTTGCTAGTTTATAGGTACTATGGGTACAAAAAAATTGAAATGAAGCTCCACAGGCAGAGCAAGTACTAAGTAGTACTTGTACTATTGTCTTCCAGACTGCTGGTCTGAGGTACCATTCACAATCCACAGCTGTTTTTCCTGTTCTTTCCTGGTATACCTTCCCTTAGCAGTTCTTATTATTGACCTGGGAGTGAGCACAATTAATTTTTTTTTCAGTTCTTTCCCCTACTCATCTTTAAACTTGATGAAGATTTTTAATATTGAAAATCCAAGTCAGAGAAGTTAATGTTCTAAAGCCTGGGTTGAACTTGCTGAAAATGAAGCTCAAAATGAAAGACTAATTCGAGTAGCAGTAACGTTTTCAAAGTGTCTCAACATTGTGTCACAGGTGGCATAGGCTGCTATTACAGGTCCCAAAGCACTATTTTCATACTGGTGGCAATAAATCACACTCATATGGTGATGAGGGAGAAAGAGAAATTAGTGATGTCACTTAAGGAGGGGAACCCAAAAACCTCAAAGGGAAAATGCTGTAGTAGGCATTGATGTCTCTTGGGAAGGGACAAAATAAGGAAGTTTATCTGCTTCTTACTACTGCATAGATATACTGGATCAGAAATGGATATAGTTGAAAGCATTTTTAATCAGTAAATAACCAAAACATTAACAATGACAGGAGAACATGACAGAAAGTATGAAAATCACCTGCAGGTGCTTTTGTAAGGGCCAGAGAAGCTGGATTAAAGGGAATAACCATGCTGTTGGACATGTAAAACCTGAGAGAAGCCTGAATATTCACTGGAGATCTCTATGTTCAGTGCCAGGAATGGTCAGTGTGTTCAAAAAAATGTTAGCTTACACACTTAATTATTTCTTTGATCTATTGTTTTTGGTGGTAAAAACATGGCTCTGCTGAGTTCAATAGATGACTCTCACCCATAATGCTGATACTTATTAAATTATGATTGCACAAGTGAAGCATTAAGCAGGGCTGATGCTTTATTTCCATCGTCACATGAATGGACATCACATGAATCTTCTTTTATAAGAACTATCCACATGGTTGAAAATTGAGGAGTCAGTCTTTCTATTAGTGAAAAAATGAGGCAAAAATATCCTCTTCCAATACCAATGTGTGTGTTTATCTGGAAAAGTCAATTGTAAGAACAAGGCGGTGATATTTCATTATAATACATGCCAAAATACCTATTTCTTTGCCAAGATGGTTCATAACTATAGCCCATCCCCACCTCCCTAATGTAATTCAATTGCATTTTTGTAGAAGTGGAGGTTTAGGATAATTGTTTTCCTCTTTGAAAATGATTTATAGGACTGAAGCATGAATTCAGAAGGATATCCCTTAAATCTTAATAACATATTTGGTAGCATTAAATCCTTAAAAGTTCTCTAATATTAGAAAGTAATTTTATCTGTGGGATAAAAGCTTCCCCATAATATCTTACAACTCCTGCCTCTACCATGCCAGCAGCTGCAACCAAGATATTCTCTTTCTCCTTGGACAAGTTTTATGTGGATTTTAGTGAAGATTGGAGCACATTTAAGCCCTGATTTGCTGCAGGGGCTGAATATGAGTGCTACTCTGGGCATCTCCAGGTCTGGAGGCTCCGGACTTTGGTGTCGTGAGGATGTCATGGAAGGGTGGAAAGCTCTGGTCCTGTCCAGAGGAAGGCAAAATTTCTTATGCAATTTGGCATCAACATGGCTGCTGAGAAAAGGGGTATATTCTACAAAAACTGTTGGGTCGGTTTGTGTATTATGAGCTACAGATCTTTCTGTCAACTGGAATATTGAGGACTGGAGAACTCTCTATGTTTGCTTTTTGCATATCGAGAAAAGATTATTTTTCTTTCTGAGCATCCAACTTGTCCAGACACCAGCCTTTTCATTTTTTCCCTTTTTAAAAGACTTACCTTTTGCTGCTTAGGAAAACAAAACAAAACAAAACAAAAATCCAAGCAACATCTTTTAAGTAAGAGTTTCTTTTATTACTTGAAATTTATTAACTCATGTATTTTTGTAAGTATAGAAATATCTTCACATCCAAGCCTGCAGGTTCCTGGGTGGGTAGTGTATGTCAAAGAAATATCCTTGTTATGGTTTGCCATCTGTTTAATAAAGTAGCTGCCTTTATTCCCTTGTATTTTGCAGTAGCCTGTTTATTAACAAGTTATTTAGTTTTAATTGACTGAGTTCCAATTACGAGAGGTAATAATGCTGTCCTTTCAAAGCAAGGCAAATCAGTAAGAATCTGGGCTGCAGAATCAATTGCAGCACTCAATCCTTGGGAAACAAAAGGGTATGGGTAAGCTTAATGATGGAATGTCTTGGAGGTCAGGTGGTCAGATGAAAGGGTGTTTTCTTGGAAGAGAAATCCACTGGGGGATGTCAGTGACATGGACACCACATGTGCCTGGGAAATAATTCCTCCATGATGGGCAGTGGGAAGAAATGAGAAATGGTGTGATTCATATGTGCTTCCTCTTTTCTTGTACCACTTTCAAGGCATCTGCTTATGGCCACTGTCAGTGACAAGGTACTGGACTAGGTGGACCTCTAATTTAATTGAGGATGACCATTTTCATGCTGGTAGAGTTGCTAGAGCTTAGTTTGGATCTGGACCCTTGGTAGCCGTTTTAAACGATATTCTGCCTGAGCAATGGAACTGTTTTCTAGCAAGTGAAGACAAATGTGTGCTGAATGTCAAGCAAATATAGCTGTCCTGCTAGAAGGCCCCAAACTGGTTTGGATATCTGTGCCCAGGGTGTGGAAGCTAAGCCTTTAAAACATTCCTGAGGAATGGAGTGAAGAGGACACTGTTCACACTTTTATATCTAAAGTTATTAATTAGTTTTACTCTAGAATCACTCTAATATTCTGCAGAGGCTGGTATTTGCATAAGCAGAAATCAGGTTTGCTGTTGAACCTGTCTTATCAAGTGACTTGCCTCATAGTCACGACTGGAAAGAAAACTCTTGGCCAGGTTTCACGCAAACTTTCCTTGCTCAGATTTGCAGGTCTTTGCCCTTAGACTGAATGTGAAACAAGATTGCATCTATTTGAGATTATAGGCTGTCTCAGCTAGTCTGTGAAGTCCTAGAAATTTCATGTTTCTCTCCTTGGAAGGTTGGGTGGTTAGTGATATTTCAGTAGTATTATATTTATGGTTTAATTGCATTTTAAGATGTTATTGAAAGTTAAAACTCCGGTCTAATTCAGATATTAAAATGCTAGTTTGAACAATCAAGAAAAACAATCCATAGAAATGGATATTCCTTGAATGGAATATCATCCTTTTCATATTTTCTCGTATTTATAACAAAACAATCAAATGCTTCTGTCAAAATATTTCACAAGAATGGAAGCAGATGTTATTTGAGAAGAAGCAGATGTTTCAATCCTTATTGACTACCAAGGAAAATATTTTAGCTTTTATATTAAATCAACCTGAGTCACTGATAGGTGTAGTAAATTCTGAAGTGCATTATTGCTGACATTTTCATGAAATGTATAATTTGCTTAGAATGTTTTGCAACAGTAAATATTGAAAATTCAAAACATATTTTATTGCTGAGAATAGGAGATACTTATTTTGCTTTGAGTTGTGGTGAAACCTGGTCTGGAACATCAGGATTTGTCACAAAGCAAGAATGCTGAGTTAGTTACCTCTACTCCCCATGCTGGGAAGGTGGCTGTGTATCTTTTTTGCAGCGTTGTAGGCAAATAGGTTACAGAGAGCAACTTCTCAACCATAAGGCTCAGGGTTAAATAATGTTTTTGAGGGACTTGTTTTATGGAGTAGTATTTGTAATGAATTGTATTAATTCTCTGAGCAGAATCCTATTGATCTGACGTATGAAACCTCTATTTCACGCTCAACAAGTTTGAAATTTTACCTCTTATGCTTGAAAACTCACTTCTGTGATTTCCTTTGTCATCTCTTATACTTTCGACTTGACAGCAGTTAGCTAGAGATGTCCAGATGTGACACAAAGCACCTTTCAGAAAGAAAGGCTTACTTCAGTTCATCAGACCCAAACTCTGTATTTCTAAATGCAATGTTTTACTTTTAAAATACTGTGTTTGTTCTTTTATAAGGAGAGTCTGAGTTTTTTTCACTGTTGGGTGCTCACAAAAAATAAAGGCAACCCGCCCCCCCAACCAGAACCCTGCAGTTTTGCTTCAGATTTCTTCTGTTTTCTTACCTTTAGGGCTTAACTAAAGAATTTTAAAAGAGCCCTAATAAATAATCATATCAGATTCTGGCTTTACCATGGTTAATTCCATTGTAAATCATTCTGTATCAGTATTTTTTATTTTTTTCCCCCAGGTTGATTATTTCCTTTGTTGTTTCCTCTTCTCCAACATATCAGTGTACTGCTCTGCTTTCAGATTTTACTTTCTGATTACTTGATTCTACACCTGAAGAACATTGGTATTAGGGAGAATATTTTTTTTATTTTCTGTGCTAATCCTGTGGGTGTAACCTCCTATAATGGCAGATGAATTTGGTCCCAGAGTCACACAACCCATGGAATAATCTTCAACACTTTCTGATGGTTCTGTAGAAACTTTAGGGTGTTCTTTTATTCCTTCTCCCTGTTGCTTATGACGAGGAGTGCTTTCACAGAATCACAGAATATCAGGGATTGGAAGGGACCTTGAAAGATCATCTAGTCCAATCCCCCTGCCAGAGCAGGAACACCCAGCTTCCTTGAAGAGATCTTTTTTCTGTGTTACACTTTTCAGTTAAGAAGTTGAGGGAGTTGATTTGCAAATGTCTGCTATCAGAGATTCATGTGGTTTATGATTATGGAAGCGTGAGGCACGTTATCAATAGTGAAATGCTATTTATAAATTATTTCAGATAAATTCCCTGTAAGTCTGTTAGCTTGTATTTGGCAACTAATACTTTACAGTTCTGTGGATAAAAGTGCCTTGCTATTCATCTTAAAAGCATGTAGACTTTCTACACCCCCCCACACCCGTGTGTTTACCATCCTATGCTTTTTCTGAGTAGGATGTATTCAGTGGTCCACTAATTATTAGGCAGAAGTAGTTCTAATATCAGCCCGGTAGGGGGGGACAGCCTGTACCTGTATGATGTTTCATATCTGATAAGTTTAATTTTGCTTAGTTTTGTGGCTTTTTCTCCTCACCACGCCTTTGGGAAAATTTTACTTTTCCTGCCCGGAACTTCCCTTGCGTGGGGATGGTGGCACAGGTTGCTGCAGGACGGGGCAGGCCTGGGTTCTGCCAGTGGGAAACCAGAGCAGGAAGATATCAAAGCTACCCTCCCCTAACACTGTACTGCTAGGGAAGGTATATCAGGGCAGTATGAAAACAGCTGCAGCACTGGAAAATTAAAAAACCAGAAATTATTCCTCTCATGAATAGTCCTCACCAGTGTTTTTCAGGAGTGGGATTGCTAAGAACATACAGTGTTCTAAGAACATGCAGTGGGATTGCTAAGAACATACGCTGCTTTTAGTGGAACAAATTTCATGTGCCTAATGTCACGCCTAATTGATTTCAGGATGGGAGTTAAACTTTCCTGGTTAGCAATTTCACAGTTTCACATTTATTAAAAAATCATTTAACAAAATCTATATATTTTGACCAGAATCCTCATTAATGTTTTTGAACTTCTTAGCTACCATGTTACCTCCCCTGCAGTATAGCATTCGAACCGTGTGTCCATAAAGTACGATGTAAGTAACATTTTCATTAATGCGGGAAATTCCAGTCTGCTTCCATACAATCATTTTTTCTAAATTACGTTACCCCATAGTCCATATTTCTGCTTATTTGCCAAACTGGAAGGCAATGAATTGATGTTGATTACATTATTCAGCTATCAGCTTGTTTTATTCCTTTGGAGGGTGTTGGGAGAAAGCTCCAGAAAAGCCTATTGTAAAGCAGCAGTGCTCCTGCTGCATTTATTCAAGCTCGGACTGGTTCTTACTGAAGTCCTGTGAAATGGTGGTGCTGTGATACTTTGAAGAGAAAGGAAAAAAAGGAATCAGCTTTAAGCCTGCGATGAGAAAGTTACTGCAGAGTTGCATTTTGTGTCTCTGTCTCTTTTTGTGCTGAAAACTGCACTCGGGTATAGAGTCATTTAGACTCAGCTTGCTTTCCCTGGAAAAAAATCCTACTACTTTTTTTTCCCTTGAATTGCTTTCCCTTTTCTATTTCAAACTATTTCCAAGAATCCAGTTTCCCCCCCTTCCATTTAGGATACAGCTAGGTACTGCTGCTGCAATCATCAGTTGTACAGTTTCACTGTTCTTCTCTCCATGACATGTTAAACATAAGCCATAGCTTTTCTCTGAAGGCCTAACCATCCTTCCTCCCAGCACTGAGAGCTCCACTCCCATTTCCATCTGGAACCAGAAGTGCCAGATGCTTCTACCCTGATTTTTTATGTTCTTGGTCAGTTGCTTTTGAGCTGTCTTCCGGGAGTGCAGGTGCTTGTGAGCAATTCCAGTGCTCTCCTCCAACACTGTCAAGTGACCTCATTGCTCTCTCTTAAATGCTTGCTTGTAATTCTCTTGAAAACTTCCCTAATACCTGCCAGAAACTCGAGGAGGACTAGGCTGCCATGGGTTGGGCCACCTACCACTGGGCTGGAACCAGCTGCAATGCTAAGCATTGGTTTCTTCTGGCTTTCAGACCCTTGCCCATGTTCCCTTTGCTTTCAGTCAGACTCCAGGGCTTGGGGGTTGATGCTGTTTCCTCAGCTGCTCACACTATTGGCCACTTCTGTACAACCAGCAGGCTGCTGTGTGAAGATGAGAAACTTGTACCACAGCTAGTGGGAAATATCCATCAGCTGCCTTGTTATGTTTCTTGCAATTTAATTTTACTCAATGTTTTCAGTATATAATAAGAACCAGAAAACGCAGCGTTACACAAGCGATATTACAAAATTCATTATATGAGCACACAGGGGTTTAAAATAGAGGTGTGTCAAGACAACATAGTGAAGGAAGGCTTTTTTTCCCTGTGATGCAAGCAGTAGTGTCACTCAGCAGTGTGTTTGGTACTTGCCCAACAGAGAAGAGAGTCACTTTGTCCTTGTGTGCTGAGTGTCTGGGGTCTTCCCATGTGCCCTGCTGAAATGGGCAGCGCTGCTCAGAGTTCTTTTCGTGGCCTTGCCAATTCATGTGGTCTTTGCCCATTCTCTTAATAAACTTATGTTTGATTTCTTTTATATGGCATGTATTTATAAAATATACAGAATATAGGTCTATAAACTGAAATCTGTAGTGAAAAGTGTTTATTATTAAAAATATCAATTTTGGATGATATCAAATGCAAAGACAACCTAAATATTAAAAATTTTAAAATTTCAGCTACTTTGTAAGTTAATTTTCCATATTTATTCAGCTCTTCCTTGCACTAGCTTGTCAGTGCAAAAAGAAAATACTTGAGTATTTTCCATATTTATTCAGCTCTTCCTTGCACTAGCTTGTCAGTGCAAAAAGAAAATACTTGAGTTATATATACAAGAACTACAAGGAAAAAAACCCAACAACTCTCTCCTTACCCCAGGTTTCGGAGGGGCCTAAAGAGACTGGTCTATGTCATTTAAAAAAAAAAAAAAAAAAAAGTCTGTAATAAAAAGGACTTATCTCAGCCATGTTCTTCAAAAAAATGTTAGGCTTTTTAAAAAGACTTTGCCATCTAAATGTTAGTCAAGCTCTTTAAGAATTAAACACTGATGGCTAGAAAAAATATATTAATTATGCATCTCCTAGGCCACAAAAAGAAGCTATTTTATCCGGCTACAGAATGATTTAGTATGCATAAAATTTAACATTTAATAATACCACCAAGAACATTTATTTTAAATGTTTCCATGTTCCAGTCCTGTCTAATTAATATTTAATTGTTAGTGCATTAGTTACGCTCTTTTGTTTCTTACTCTGTGCGACTGAAGTCTTTTGTTTAGCAGATCTTGGTTGGAACTTTAATGGAGTAAACGGTGTAGACTGGTGTAGACTTGAGGATCCTGGGATACCTCAGAAGCAACATTCATGAGGTTCACGAAGAATGGTTGTGAGAAACATTTTCCATTACAGATGATCATGAGCTATTTTGTATCACCAAAAAAAAATATACAGAAAAGGGTTTGGGAAGTATTATGAGAGTTAAAGAAGGTTGCATCCCTCTGACCTGCATTTTCACGTTTAATTAGAGAAGCAGTGAAGATTGTTTTGGGTTGACTAGCATTTTAAGGTGTGCACTGAAGCAAGTTTTCTAGTGTGCTCTTGGATTTTAGTTCCTGAAAGAGATGCTGCGCTTGACAGCATATTAAGCTATTGAAGAGCAAAACCAAAGGGGAAGCCTTTAAGCTGAGCAATTGTTACCTGTTCAAGTGCAGAAATATTGGTTCTAAGCAAGGCAATGAACAGACAAATTATAGATTGAGCTAGGTGACATGTTCTCAGAGTCTTGTCTATGAGTCTTGTCCTTACTGAAATAGGACATGATATTGTATCTTTGGGTGAAAAGACGTTTCAAGTGCATAACAATAACATCTGAATAGAAGAGAAATCCTGCCAGGGGATGACTGCTGCCTCATCAGTTTATTTGCCTTCCTCCTCCCACAGGGGCATTCTTTCATTGATAGACACTGATGTCAAATAGTGATACCATCAGGGATACTAAGTATCCCAAAGCAGTGTTAAGATACTGGAGAGTCCTGTTTTGTTCCTTTCTCAAACTATTGCACAACCCTTCTCTTCACTTCCCTTCTCTGTTTCTTCACTGTTTTTCTTTTCTTCCCCTGGAGACGCCTTGGAAGTATGGGAAGAGTCTTAGAGGTCTCACCGCCTCACCAATTCATTTGTTCACTTCTTTCAGGTGAATCCTTTAATTAAAACATCCACACATGCTAGATAAGGTGGATTTTCTTCTGAGAAATATTTTTCACCTTTATGAAAAATATTTGCTGGGTAGAGGAATATGAATAAAAGCTTCTTGTGTGATAGCTGCAAAATGGTGACCTC
The DNA here is from genome assembly GCA_013400555.1 of Jacana jacana. Lineage (NCBI taxonomy): Eukaryota > Metazoa > Chordata > Aves > Charadriiformes > Jacanidae > Jacana > Jacana jacana. Next base: position 21,423 of record VZTM01033846.1, on the reverse strand, counting down.
GCATAACTAAAATTCTAACAGCAGTGTCTGTCAGTGTTGGAGATGTACAATGGGCTGGGAAAGAATCTTCTGCCAAGACGCAAGGCTGGCATAGAAACTAGCATTGCTGGGTGGTTGTGGTCCAGCTAGCACAGAAAGAGCAGGACACAGACACCTACTCCTTAGCCCCTTGGAGACACCGGGCAGCTTCCAAAGTGTTTTATGAGATGCCCTTGGCTCCACAATCAGCAGTGAGTGTGGTTCCTTATCTTGTGATACAAGAGCAGCACGGCTGAGTCTAGTCTGCAGAAGAGATCATGGATAACTTTATTTTATTTTTTTCAAATAAGTATACAATTATGAATATTCTCATGGTCAGTAAAATACTAATTAAGGGGATGTATCACTCCATAGTGGGTTTTGTGGTGGTGTTGTTGTTTTTGTTTGTTTGTTTGTTTGGGTTTTTTTGACAAGCTGGTAAGGTTACAGAATCTTTGGTGTTACCAAGAGGTGGTGTGGAGTCAGGGCTAAAAGGGGCTGAGAGCTGGGAAGGAGCAGAGAGGGGGTCCTTGGGAAAAGATGCAAGTACTGTTGCTAAGGAGCGGTCTGAACAGGCTGCCTGCTTTTGTAGATCCAACTGCAGCTCTGAGTTGCCAGCCTCTGAGTCAGTTTTGGACACGCTTGGGATTAGTGAGTTTGCATTAGGCAGCGCCGTGCCCTTGAAGCAATAGAGAGCAATTCTGAGCTTGATTTCATGTTTTGTGGTTGTTTTTTTCTGCTGGTCTCTGAAATATCTGTGACAAGAAATGCTGTACCTCTGTATGCACTGCTGGGAAAGAAAGAATTCTAAGGAAGACGGCTCTTCCACTTGGAAGTCTCTGCTCTTTCAGTTCATCTCTAAATCCAATATTATTCTAATGCTTTTTAGTGCTCCTCAAGAAAAGCAAAGCTGAACCACTAATAAGGTTTTATTTACAGGTAAACATTTCTTTTCACTGTAAGAAAACTAGATCTTAGGCACCTGTAAAGAAATTACTTCCCTTTCCACAGATTTGATGGGTTCTCACTAAGAAAGTGGTGGTGATGAGGGAGTTGAACAAAGAGACAGCATCTACCTATCTGCAAATACAAAATGCATTTAGATTTAATAAAGGCAGTGAGCGAAGGGATGGGACTTGAGCAAGTGGAAAGCCTTGATGGCTTTGACAAGCCTTTTCTTTATTCTCTTGAGCTAATTGTGTCACTTGACAGGCTGGCATCAGGGTACAGTCAAATTCTGACAGGCTAATTTGAGCTTGTGGTTCCAATGAAACATACATACAGCACTCATTATATTTAGTGACAATCAGTGTCATTTTCTACTTAAATGCAGACAGCTCAATACATTTATTCAGCTGCCTATCTGTAAATGAAGCAAGCAAACAATAATGGAGGTGAAGCGAAAAGGTTAGGTCAGGGGGTCTAATTGTACTTTTGATAATGCTTGGGGTCCAGAAAGTGGGTGGGAGGTTGACTATTAAGCTGATATGAGTGATACTGGGAGAGGGGGACACAGGAATGTAATTGTCATAACTTGCCATCTAAGTGAGAGGAATTTTCTTTTCTGCAATAATGGAGTTAGGAATTGAAAGGACCGGTGACAAAACTATCCCTGCTTAGCAGAGGCTGCCTCCTGGACAGTAGAGTAAGCACAAAGCCACTCATTATTGCATAATCTTAAGTACGTGTAGGGAAGCATATTGGTGAAAGCAGCCATCCAGCCTGTGCACTGCTGCAAGATGGCAGTCTCAGCCATGAGCTGCCCTTCAAAACAGAGGAAGTTAGACTGCATGCAGGCTGTCACAGTGAAATAAATAATCATTAGTATAAAAATTTTGCAATTAAGAAGATATAATTCTGCAATTATTAAGATAGATATATAACGTAAAAAAATCTTAAATTATTTTTTTTTGCTACTAATTTTTATTTGCTTAATGTTACCTTTGTCACATACTCCAGCAAATGTCATTTGGACTTAAAATTACCAGATAGATAACTCATGAGGGCATAAGGAAGAAGGAATATGATTTGTCTGTGTTGGCTCATGTTTTTTGTTAAATGCATGTAAGTTTCTACAACTTGGGGTTAGAACCTGATCCTCTGTTTCGTTACATCACCTTTGTTAATGCTATAATGCTTTTATAATAATAAGAGAAGCTTACTTGCATTGAAAGCTTGCAACTGGATTTCACTGAAACTACTTGGATTCAGAGTCTTGCTCAGAACTGTTTTTTCTACCAGTGTCAGAACTTATATTTTAACTTTTTGACTGTTTTATAAAAGCCATTCCCTTAAAGAGTGACCATTTCATAGAAGCTGAAGAAAATGTAACTGGTGTCTTATCTGGGGAATTTGATAATTTTCTGTAGGCTTTATTCAGTTTTAAAGTATTAACACATTTCCTCAGAAGTATCCCACTCTTGCATCAACAAAATCTTGTATTTTTCTTCAAGGTTATATTGATTATGTGCTAATGTGATGATGCTGTCATTCAAAATGAAGATCAACATTTTAATGCTAATGTGCTGATTTCAACTTTGGAAAGAAACCTGTGCTTAGCTCCATCAAGGCACCTTTGTGTGACGTACATCACAGCTTGGAATTGATCCAACTAGGTGTTATGTTGTAAACACCTTGTTTCCTCTCCAGTGTTCAGAGGCTGAGATGTAATTTATTCCAATCAGGATGTACTTTGACAAGCCAGCTGAATGGGATGCAGCTGCTGTTGTTAAATATTTCCATCTCCCTCTGCTTTTCAGGTTTTCCCAGATGTCATCATCTTCAGAGCTCTCCACACTGGTGTTGCATGCAGCTCTGCCAAGAATTAGGAGGAAGTGGGAGTGGGATGAGCTGGAAGGAAGAGTAGCCCATTATGCTCATTATAGAAAGGGATGGACAAAGGGTTTTGATTGGAAAAGACTTCTCCACTGATGAATAACTAATTCACTCTGATACTAAATATGACACTTATTGTGCATTTGATGAATACTTTGAAAATTCTATATGTGGCAAGACATTTCATAACAACATGACTCAGAAACAGTGAAGCAATAAGCCTTTTAAAATCATAGATTCTACCTGAGCTGAATTCATGTTCCTTTTAATTTGTAATACAAAAACTTTGAATGCAAATATATTTTCCTCCACTCCACAGACCTAAGAGGTAATGAGCATTGTAGTAGACAGCATATAACAAGAGATGCCTGTCTCCTAAACCAGTCCTCCCAAGAGAGCTAAATTTTTGGTGGATAACTTTTTAAGGAAGTTTTTTGTACAGTTTATCATTGTCCTTTTGTGGTGGAGCCAGCAGCTGACTTATTCCACGAAGACTTTAGAAAGTGTATCAGTGTGAAATAGTGTACAAAGCTGTCTGCATCTTTTGAAACAGAGTTGTTGTCTCTCAAAGACTGAAAAGGACCAGTAAAGCTTATCTGTATTTTCAGTCACAAGCGTCACACAAACTTATTTCTCCACCTTTAGCCAAACAGGTATGCTTAGGGTCTTCTGTGCTACAGGTTGAGCTACAGATTATCTAACTATATCTCATTGGCTTCAGCAGAGCTCTGACTTTCCTACTCATTTAGAATGACATCAGAAATTATTTCTCAACCATTTGTTTTTCCTTACAATCACTAGTTTTGTTTATAGTGTCTCTAATTTTTTTCTGCAGTCAATATTTTTACTTCAACAGTGAAGTAAATTGGGAGAGAGGGAGACAGAGTTATACCTTTGTTAAAGCGGAGCAAGTGGAATTAGAGCTGGGTCTTGGGTTTTATTGACTCTTGCAGCCTTGGTTGCACTGATTGCTGGGGCTAAGAAATAAATTTCAGCCTCTGAACTACACTCCATGTATCCAGCATCGTTACAGTGAGAATAATTCTTTCGTTCTTTCTATGCTCTTTAATTGAAGGAGAAATAAAGATCACCTACAAGGAAAGAATGCTTTTCTTCTTAGAGATCCAGTTGCAAGAAAGAAGCAACCAGTCTGAAGGAAAAGATGCTATTTAAGGGCCTTTTAAGTCATTCCCAGTGTTCCTTGATGTCCCTGAGCAGACTTGGGGATATATTAGATTAAATTTACAGCAGTTTTCCTATGTATGCTCCATCTATGCAGAAGGTCTTCCCAACTCCAACACATATTGTATACTGCTTTGGGGCCTGCTATGAAAAAAACTTCCACTGGCAGCTTTTAGGCATTTACAATTCCTACAGTATAGGGCGGCCATAGAGAGAGTAACTTCTGGTTTTGTGTTAATAAGAAAAAATGGATTTTAAAAGTTTGACTAAGAACTCTGAGTAGACATAGCATAATGCACAGCAATGGAAAATTCTTCAGGCTGCCTTCCCTATTGTACCCCAATAAGCCTGCTACTAAAGTTTAAAACAGTATGTAATTATGCATGTTTGGGAAGGGTCAACTGTATGGTTAAACTGGCAATTAATGTGGCTTGTAATGGTAGCTTCTGTGATTTATACTCTGCTTTGCAGCAGAGCTGATTTGGACTATCCATTCATTCCACAAAAGTGGAAAATAGATGGACAATAGTGCATTGACAGTAACTTCTTAGGTTTTCATGTCTTTAAGTCTCTATTCAGACAAAGCAGAAGACATGTAATCCACTACCAGTTGCTTGGGCTTTCTAATACACTTGTAAAATGTGTCAGCAACATGGCCACATCTTCTTTCAAGTCTGGTGGTATTTATTAATTTCCTGAGAAATGCTGTACCTGTTTGTGGGTTGTGTAGTGCTTTGTTTATTTTCTGTTTGTTTATGTTTTTCTCTTTTTTTTTTTTTCTTCTTTTTTTTCTTCTCCTTTGTTTCTTTCTCCTGGCCTTATATAGAAAATAAGATATACAAGGAAATCAGGAAAACGTGAGAAAATAAATTACTTCATTCTCTTGTCATCATGCACTGATTCTGTTCTCAAATCTGGATGAAGTAAGCAAGTGACAGGTTATGGTGAAGTTTATAGGTACAGAAAGCACTGTCAAAATCCAGCTGCTGACATCACAAAGTAAACTGCTGAATGCTCTCTCCTTCTTACAATTAAAATTTACTATATTGCCTCTGCAAATGCAAGGTGTTGATGTTATAAAACTATAAGCAAAAAGAGTAACAGAGTTGTCGATGTTCAGATTCAAGAGGGATCGGTGTATAATATGCCTTTATTTTCTGTCTTTACATAGAAAATGTCAAGGTTCATAGCTGCTTACAGCTGTGATTCCCTCAGACTTTACAACAGAGTAACTAGCTTCTGTTTTATTTCCATTTATCCTGATTTCTCCTTTCATAGTGCCCAGTACTGAAAAATGAGCTGTCTACATGAGGCAAGTGTGCAGGCTGGTGTAAACTGAGCTAAAATCTTCATCGTATGGTTTATTTCAAGACAACTCTACTTTGAACCTGGGGGAGCAAAAAGAATATGTCCTCATTGTGAATATTCATGATTTTGTTAATGAACAACATATCTGTTTGCCTTTTTCATGCTTACCTCAACCTTCTGAGGTTGTCTCTAAAATGGTTATTTGATCTCCATTTTTTAAAAGATGTTTAGGTTTGTACATATCCCATGATATCAGTGCTCTTGAGGCCAAGAGACTTTTAGAAAGACTGGCCTTAGGTTAGTCTAATTGCCTTCTCACATTTTTGCTTGCTTTCTGTCTTTTTTCAAAATCAAGTCTAATATTTTAAATTGGATTAAGTAGGTAGTTGATTTTTTCCAATTAGTAGCCATCTCAAAAAGTTGTTCTCAAGGAATGAAGGTTTTAAAATGCAAATATATTGAAAAAAACAACTCAACCCCCACCACCCCCAAAAAAAAACCAAACCCAAAAAACAACCCAGAAAGGTGTCTAGATATCTACAGTATTTTCTGGTTAAGATATAGTTAACCCATGATTACAATACTCTTAAACTTTATTTCTGTGCCCTACCTGTAAAGCTTAGTAATAGCTCTCCAGTGAAGTGTTTTCCATTTTCTAGTCAGTTGTAAAAGACTCATACAGTGTATAATAATGAACATTGTCTTGAATCTTCTTCAAAGGCAGATTGTTTGTAACAAATTCACTTTACATTCTGCTTTGGATTTCAGCTGAAATGAATTTAAAAGGGTTGTGATTAAAGGCCATCTCAGCACTGCATTCAAGAGACATGAAAAGGCTCTACAAAGGAAGAGACAAAAGACGGGGGATTACCTTGTTGGCTAGTGGGCTCAGCTACATTGAAACAAATTAAACTGGCCTCTAACTCGGCACTTTGGCTGCAGGGCTCTGGGAAAAAGCCACAGTTTCTCCTGCTTCAGTCTTGATGCCTGCCTGGTTCTGACCTTTTAACTTCCACACACAACCCTGGTGTAGCCTTAGAGGGAAAGCCTGCGGTGGCTGTAGCTGAGGCAGAAAGGGCAGTCTTGTGCCATTCAGTCCCAGCCAGGGATTGCTCTACCCTCCAAGTGTGCTGGGACAGGCCATACTCTGTGTTCATCAGTCTGATCCAGATATGGCACATTTGGTGAGATAACATATGACCAAGGTGTGTTGTGCCACCTATTAAGTGTGTAATGTGTTATAAAGCTGACTCTCAACTCACTATCTTTTAACAATCACGAGGCAATTGCTCAATATAAAGAGCTCATTCTGCTTCTTCGCAGCCCACGTTAAGAACACAGCCCTTGAAATCTTCGGAGACCTTTCCGTCTTCTGCAAGAAACTGGCCCAAATTGTTCTGGGGAAGGGGGTTGTAGAGCAGGGCTCTATCTCTGTCATCGAGTGTCTAGCTATTCATGAGTTGTAAGAGATACAAGCTGTGTTCTGTAGATACCATGAAAGAAGAAAATGCTCAAAGTAAGGCTCGTAGAATGAGACTGGAAAGGGATTTTTTTCTGTTTTGTACCTCAGGCTTGTATTTGTAATTTCCATTAAAAAAGAAAAAAGCATGATAATTAAGAGAAAAGATCCTTGAAGTGGAAACTACGTGAGTGTTAACAGCATGTCGCTTATTAGGTGGATAACTTGCCTTTATCAGAGATAAATTTTGACAGTTTACCCTGGGCTTTTGATCCATAACATCTGGGAAAAAATGTTATATGAACTGTTATATGATGGGCATTGGCAGTGCTGTCTCCTTTTCTTCCAGTACCTGTGGGTTAAGAAGTTAGTTCTGTTTTGGTATGTTTTGTTCTGGAGACTTGGAAGCACATGATTGAAGACAAGGATCCATCTAGTTCTGCCTTCAGTACCTAAACTCTAGGAAGTGATTGAAGGTTTGGATGTACCATCTTTCTACTGGTTTGCTACAAAGTTGACAACCTTATTAATTTCTTTATTTGTCTTGGTCTTCTAAACTAACTTATTAGCATAGATTGAGTGCTGTTTCCAACTTCTTGCTATTGCTCTGGATCACAACATTCTTCCAAAAGGAGAAATTTCAATACCTTACCTCTTCATCTAGGTGCTTAGTTCATCTCCTAGACTCCAGTAATAGTCTCTAGTACTGGGAGAACTGCTTCTGTGCATACATGGGTTTGGAAGATGTTCTTCTCTGTATTGAGAACCTGCAGCTTCTTAGTGTTAATAAGCAAGATTTAGAGGGCGCTTAGCACGGCGTGAGCACAGATGTTGGTTGTAGCCAAACTGGATGCACCTTCGCAGAGCAGCTGTTTACATTGCAGAAATGTGAAATAAAATGTAATTAGTGAGCTTTTCGGTAGCAGAGTGAGTTTACTCTTGAACTTTGAGTATCTTATCTGTAGGCTTTGCTGCTAATGAAATTGGGTTAGTCCTAAGTTCATTTGTAGTTCACTCCTCTAGAAAGGGCTTTGCCTCTCATTTATAAGGCTTCTTTGCACTGCAGCTGAGTGAATTGAGTGAATTCACATTGACATTTCGATACCAACTGAATAGCAGAAACCGTGAATATGAGGTAGAAACTTTGTAGCTTTAAATTCCATTAAGCTCCTTGGTTTAAAAATCTTAGCCCTTAAAATCAGACATTCTGCATGGAAATATACTGTACTACATCTGCTTAAATCTGTGTAAGCAACCACAGAGGTGACGATACTGACACAATCATTGAAGCGTGAAGGAAGGAGGGTATTCAATTGAAATCATGTTTCATTCTTTCAGGTTTGTTACATTGGGAGTGGAGTGAATAGCGCTGCGCAATCAAATGCTTTGCAGATGTCATTTGCTCAAAACACTACTTCCCCATTTAATGACTGGTTGTTGAAAGCTTTGTATGTCTAGAATTTTCTTTTTGCCATTTTGAGAAGAGTGTTATGGTGTTCAATATATTTGCTTTTATCAGTGTTATAATATCTTGAGTCCAAGTGACTGCAATTGAAGATTCTTTTCTGATACCACCAAATAACTACAGGACAAACCAAAATATTTTGATTTCATGCTTAGACTGAACAAATGGAACAGGTAATGCTCCAATATTAGCCTTTGAGAGAACATCCATCCCTTTTTCTTGTCTTTTAAAATACAATTTTGAATTGCTTTGTACAATTATCAGTTTGTTTGTTTTTAAACATGCTTTTCCAGGCTTTGCAGCCTTTTGCCTTTTTATAAAAGCTACAGCAAGTCATGCAAGTCTGAAGAGGAGTAAGTGTAAAGAATAAATGATATAAGAGCTACGACCATTCTTTTGTACGTTAGTAAAGGCAGTCAGGATAAGCTTGAGGAGCACAATGAACATATGGAAGAAAATTGTTTTAATGTCTTTGAGTAGAAGGTTGCTGATCTCAGATTAACTTTCAAGGCTAACTCTGAATGATGTATGGCATTATTACTCGTAGCAAAATTTCTCAAGGATTTAGCCAGAAGCACAATTTTGACAAATGGAACGCTGAACATTGTCTTTGCTATCATCAGCCGACAGCTTTCAGTTACTATTGCTGATCAGGGCTTCCAAATTTGCCAAGTCAGAAAATGTTAATCTTTCAATTCTAGGCCATATCTTCAGCCAAGGTTAGCTGATGCCTCCTCCAAGCTGTATGGTACCCTCTGAGAAACCTAGCCCTTGATCTACTCTGTATCTCTACTTATTTGTTGTTGGCATATTTTATGATCCTCCCAGGAAATGGAAAGCTTGACTATTTTATTGAACTCTTGCTAACAATTGGCTCTGTATTAAAAATCACCCCTGCCAGGGCTCAGAAATATTTTATTGCTGCAAGAAATCTTATGAGCTTTAAGCTGAACGTGGACATTTTGTCAACAATGCTAGGTTGTTTAGGCTTTTTTGTTGCACTTTTTTTTTTTTTTTTTTTTCCCTAGAGGATGGTGTTATCTATGGATTTCAAAGGACGTATATAACAATAGCCATGCAAGAAAAGGAGCACAGTATAAAGATAATTGCATCAGCTCGGACATGGAGTGAGCCCTGGAGATGAAAGTATTCTGTGAATTAAGTTAATTTGACAATTATAACCATGCATGGGGCATAATAGACATGAGGCAATTTAATTATTGAAATTAAATAGTTAAACAACCAATACAATATACATCCTTATATGTTATTTCTTTTTCTTTACAGTAATATACACTATTGAAAGCCATAGCCTTAACTTGGACTCAGTGCCAGAATTGTATCTTTGTTAAATTATGTTTTACTCAATTTTTCCCTTCCCAAAAGTTCCCCCAAACCTTTAATCTTGAACAGTAGCTTTTGCTACAGAAAAGTATCTGCAGTCCTCCTTCAGGCTGCTAGATAGGCAATCTTTGACAGAGTGGTAACTGCAGTTACCACTGCAACAGGAGGGTGGGACTACAAGGCCAACTATGTGAGAGCTACTTCTGGACAGAAAGAGCATTTTATCTTTCAGGGCCTCATTATAGAGAAAGAGCAGAGAGCTGTAGCTCAGGTTCAGTTATGAGATTGTTAAAATTAGTGTGATTTTGTATGTAGTGAGGAACTTGCTCCTATAAACAACTTCAGGGAAGCCAGAATTTCTTAGGGAAATTCACTATCCTGTATTCCAACCTTTTTTTCCTTTTTTTTTTTTTTAAGTTCTGTTGCTCTTCATTTTTGTATACTTCTTTTGTCCCCCCTTCAAACTCCTGCGGACAACTCCCCTCACCAGATGCTTTTATTGCTGCGTATTGCTTACACAGCCAGACCTTTCCTTATCACTCGACTACTTGGGTTACCACTCTATTGCATGATTTTATTTTCCTCTCTCTCTCCTTCTATTTTTTCTTTTTTTCTTTCTTCCATTAGTAAATTCTTCAGTAAGTGTGGGAAGATGTTTCCTCTTATGATTGTAAGAGAATCTGGGATTAAGTGCTTATGGCAAATCTGCCACAACCTGTGAATCCATTAAGACAGTTAGACCTGCACAAAAGGTCAGGTAAAGTAACCACTCCTTAATCTCATTAGCTACCTCAAAATGTTGTGTTTTCTCTTCTGGTGGAGGTAGTTGTATTATAATATCTGTCTATAAATAAGTCTTAAATCATCTGCAGGTGAGTAAAGCATTGTCCCTGAGGACATGAAGACTTCATGCAATTTCTGGAACATGCATTTTGACCAGTTTCTCAGAACTGGAAGTAGTAGAGAGAAGGACACTAATGAGGCTCAGCTTACTGGCTAGTGATCCAAATTTCTAGTGTCTTTGGAAATTGCTCCCTCAGGCACCATCTTTATATGGTATCATCTTTATTGAACAATGAACAGCATTTCACAATATAATGCATCATTCCTGAAAACATGGAACATTCTCTAAATATAGGGCTACTTGGATGAAGCTACATAAGTTGACGTGTTGCTATTTACTTGTTCTTAGGGTACGCTTTCAATCTGCCCTTGGAACATCTAGTGTCTTAACACCTTTCATATGTACACTTTGGCTTTTTCCTTTTTTGGGTTTAGGGACTTTCTGCAGAATTCCAGTCTAATAAAAATGAGAAGATTTAAAGTAGAAGTTGAGTGCATTTTAGTGTGATAAGATTAAGCTTACCTTCAAGTGGTCAAAAACTAAGGTAAAATTTAAGTTAAGCCTCCACCTACAAAAAACTCTTCAGTGACTGTTTCTTGTATATCTGTACTGTTTTGGTCAGGGTGTGGGTTTTTGTAGTGGTCATTGTTTTCATATATTTAGGGTTTTTTTGTTTCTTGTTCTTGTTTTCCCAAATAGCACTTATGGTAGCAGAATTTTCAATGTAAGAGATTCTGACCTAAAAAAAATGTTCTTTCAGAGAAGATCAGGATGAAATATTTCATGTTGAGTCTGCCACTCCACTTGCAGAACAAAATGTTCTCCATCATGCATGAGTCTCAAACAATGCTGCAATTAATACAAATTAATGGTGACATCTCATGCTGGTAGCAAATATTCACATGCTAGTAGTTCAAAACACAATCTTCTAATTTATTTTTTTTTGGCCAGATTGTCAGGTAGTGATTTGGGTCTAACTTAAGCAGGTTCTTGGAGGACTGTGTAATTCAGAATATGAGTTCATTAAGCAACCTGATTTGTGTCACATGAGTAGCATTTTTTATTTGCTTATTTAATCTCATCTTTTCCCCAGGGAAACTGTTTGTGGAGAGGATTGCCTTTGAAGGTATTGTTTTGATTATTTTATTTCTAGCAGTGCTATGCGTGTGTATTGCAGTCTTCCCTATACCTGGGCAATCTGTACCTGTTTTAATTACTTGATGTTATTAAGGCCTGAATGCCATTCTTTATTCTTCTTGTTGCCTTGAACCTCTCTTGCAGAGCATTTATGAGCATTTTGCATTTCTTTTGTGCAACAGTAAATTACTTTGACTTTTACATGGGATGCGATGTAGCATAAATGCAGGTTTAGGAGTGAAATTGCATTCATTGTCATATTGAAAGAACTGGCTTAGGAGCTCTGTCTTTGAACTAGTTTACAGCTCTGCTAACTAATAAGTACTAGAACAGTACTAGTTTACTGCTCTACTAGTACTTCAAGGGGATGTTCTAATCTAAGAAGCTATTTACACTGAATTCAGTGAATTTACATGTACTTCCTATAAACCAAGTTCTGGAGAGGATTAATCTGGAGAGGGCTCTATTGACATTTAAATTTTAGGATTTATATGGAGCTGGGCCTCATTGTGTTTCTGTTTGCTCTGAACATTCTGGTAAAACACAACCTGAAATAGGAGTGGAAAAAGATATTTGTGTGACTACGAGTGAAAATATTCCTCTGAATGAATTTAGCACCAGTATTTGTGAAAGAGTATTTCTGTATCAGTTAAATGAGTAACAAGGTATAATGAGGATCATGGGTTTCTGTCTTCGTCACTGCAATGCATTTTAAAGTATTTTAAAATAAAAGCCCTGCTGTTTGTCTAAGAATAACAACTGTGTTGTACAGTGTGGCTTGTGGAATTCTTGTACAGAAACTGTCACTCGGCATCCTTCTGTTACTTCACGTGTAGGGCCGTGTATAACAAGATTTTGGATTCACAGCTTAGTCATGTGAATGACTTTTAAAATATAGTTTTAATTTTGAAATAATAGAGTGGTCCTGATTTTCAGTTGTGTTTATACCCTTGGCTTCATTGCCTGAAACTTCAATTACTTTTTAAAAAGAATCAAATATATAGGATATCTTAAGCTCTCAATTTAGATTTCCTAGGGAGAAAAAAAGCATATCTGTGAAAGAAGGGAGGATAAAGAAAGAAGTATTGGACAGGCAAAAGCTGATGGAGGACAGCAAGAGCTCATTTTAGTTTTTTCTGACTTTATGAAATGTAGATTTTACAAATGCATGAGATTTATTTTGCTTTAGTAAAATGAATAAGAGCCCATCGGTTACAACTGACCTGTATATTTTAAGCAGTCTGGTGCCATTGGCAAAATGCAAAGGATTTTCTCTTGCTATTAATTTTATACAACTCTCTCATCAAATGCACATGTTGAAATCTCTTTAATTAGAGATCCCAAATATTCAAAATTAATAGCTATTTTATGTCAAGTTCCCAGCTACCCTTTTCGTTATTTTTACCGTTTGCATGCCAGCAGATAAAAATGAACAACTTCTATACAACAATGTAAACATTATTTTGTGCCTGCTCTGTCATACTCTGCCTCACATATACACATGGTAAGATTCTTAATCAGTGATGTGTTTACTAAAACATACGAGAAAATATTTTACTTTTTCTTTTTTTTTTTTTTTTTAAAATAACAAAGTAGGAAACTGTTTTCAAAAGTAAATATATTTTTTCACCTTCTGTATTCTTTCATACAAGGATTTAAAGGAATTCTCACATATGCCCAAGGCTTCTGACATTAAACATTGTCTGAGCTAGGAGAAACCTACCAAGTGGTATCTGCAAAGACGTATGGCAATATTATGGAGAGTTTGTAGCCGGAGCCACAGCAAGCATATGTGATCCTATAGACTTGATTATTCTTTCCTCAGGGCACAGTAGATATAAACTTTGTCCTTTTTACATCTGAGACTTGGCAATCAACTAAGGATCTGGCTGTTGCAGGGTGGAATTGTGTAACTTATAGTTTAGATGATGCACCTCACCCTCCTCAAAATATCATCCTGTAAGGGAAGAATCGCTGGCTGTAAACCCACTGCAGCTATGCTTGTGTGCTGCTCACTGCATTGTGGGACTCTTGCTGAGGCACTGCCTTTGCAGGGGTTGGGAAGGGCAAGGAGTTGTTCTTTATCTGACTCCCTACTTCACAATGTAAGATCAGTGCAAATAAGGAGACAGGATCCAGGTTCTGGGTGAGGACCATAAGTCTGCTGTTGCAGGCCATCATTATCAAAGAAGAAGCAGCCTCTCCATGTGCTGTCAGTAAAGAAAAAAAGCCTGTTTTTCAGGCTGCCTCAGTATGTTTGGCATAATTAGCCCATTGTCACAGCTGAAATTATATCCATTCAAGGACAGGGATAGAAACAGGGCCTACTTATATCCAGTAAATTACAGTACCAATCAAAGCTAGCTCTTGAGGCTGCACCTCCTGGCTTCTGAGTGAGGTGGCAGAAAGAAAAGGCAGTTTTGTGTTGTTCCCCTAAAAACACCAGATGATGAGGAACAGTCTGCTGCCAGAGAGAAGCATAGGGGGCTGTGTTGCAATGGGAATGCACAAATCACCCACTAAGATGAGTGATGACAGTGCTTGCCTTCTTAGGGGGTGCATCAGCTTTCACTTGCTCTTTTCATAAACACAGAAGAATCAGATTAGAGCTTGGCTTTTAATAGCTGAGAATAGCTCTCTGAGTCTACCCCAGTGTTGTCATAAACCTCATTCTGGGGTTGTCTCTTATTAGCAGAAATAAGCTGATCCCAGGGGAGATATTAAAATCAGCAAAATATCCCATTCCAGGAAAATCAGGGCCTCAGCTCTGGGTTGTGATGCACAAGTGTCTTTAATTCTTAGCTACAGGAAGAGTAGATTTTGCTGTGACATTTCTATTCATGGCCAGCTGGAAAATGTAATGGTAACAGCAGCCTTTTTTTTTTTTTTTTTTTCCTCCCTTGGTTGTATGTAAGCTCTTCCATCTTCTTTCCTTGTCTTTTTTTTTATGCTGGCTTCCCCTCACAGCAGCCTGCCCCAGTTGCCCTGTCAAAGGATGATGGGTTACTGCTTCTAATGCTGTATCCCAGCCTTGGGCTGCATCATGGGCCAGAGGCACCTAAAATCTTCTAACTTTCCTGGGAACCTCAAAAAAAAATCCAAGAGTGTATGCAACTGAGAGCTTCTGCTGTTCTTCAGAAGCTAAGGAAGATGTTATTGCAGCAGACGCTGACAGTGGCAGTGTGGAAGCCGAATCATTGGGACCTTCTGTCTCCAGTAGGAGCAAGTTTTTGTTGTTGTTTTTGTTGTTGTTACACCTCTGGACAGAAAATACCAAGTAGATAGAAGAAAATGGGATACCTGACATGCTTTCCAAATTTTCAGTTGAGTGAGCAATGAAGGTTTACAGATAAACTTTTATACTTGGGCTTACTTTCAATTGCATGAGCCTACACAATGTAAATTAACACAGTGCTTTTATTCATGTTGAACTACTTTTTATCCAGGTCATTTGGTACTCTTTGCTCTGATAGGTAGTCAGGGACTTATGGCAGAGCATTGGTCTTTCAGCCTTTGCTTGCCGTGTAAGAGAGGTAACGACAAGACAAATCTTTTCCCCTAATTTAGCCTGCTTTCCAAGGATCTCCTTGCATAGGGAGCTAATATAAAGGACATAAGGACAGATCAACAAAAGCAAGAAGTCACAAACATGACTGAACTAAAGCATCATGGGTAATCTTAGTGTTGTGTAAGACACAACTTTTTGAAACTTTTAAAAGAGCAGGAAAACAAAATATAACTGTGTTTTGGCTTTTCTAATGTACTTCAGTGTGGATGAGCTTAAAATACCTCTTTAAACTAGATAAAGAAGAAACATACCTACTATAAATGAGGGAGATGAAAGTCTGTTGGAAATACTAGTCCTTTTGCCATGAGAATGCACAAAATGGGTAAGTGGAACAATAGCTTTCTGGAATAAGACGATGGATGTTGCCTAGCTTGTTGATTTAACATGCAGCATAAACGATGCATGATTTCTATGGCTTGGAAGAATAACTGAATGTAGTTCTGCCTAATTCCTCTCCCTGGATTCTGAAACAGCAGAGGGAGGGAAGAAATGCCAACAGAACTTGCAGGAAGACACTCTAGGATGTAGTTTCTGGAGCAATTTGAATGAAAGGTGTGGCATTTGTGTGTCAGTTCAGAGTGAGGAGCTACTCTCGCAGAGAAAGCAAACTGTGTCTATCACAGAGGATGAATTGTGTAGGCTCTCAGTTCCAGAAGCACAGTCAGCATTGACCAGAATTGCTGTACTGCATCTGATGAGTGGATTTAACAGTTCCTGGGAACACATTTTTAGTACTTGAGTTGTAAACCTGACAGACTGCAAAGGAACAGCCATCATAGCTTCAAGGAAACAGAACGAACTTTCCAAGGGGCACCATCCAGGAAAATATTTATGTAATTTCTTAGGAGACACCTGCATCCAATTTTTTTGTAAGCTGGAGTTGAAGCATACATAGAAAGAAAGTATGCGCAAAAGAGCTAAGACCAGGTAATTGCTCAGGACTGTGCTGGACTCATTAAGGTGTGCTGTGCTATATGGAAATCAGGAATGGATCAGACCAGTCTAAAACAGAAGACATGACTGGAAGTTGTGTTTCTCAGCCTTGAACTACTCTATCAATTACTGTGTCAAGATGATATACAATAGTTTCCAGATGATCCGCTCACTTGCACTGCCTAAACACAGTGTTGAGGTTGTTCTTCCCAGGGCATGGATGTTTGAGCTCCTGTTGGGTCAGAGAAATCCCTTTCCCCAAGTGGCTTATTTTATTCATCCTTCTGGGAACTGCTACATTTCTTTGTCAGGCACAGAAAGAGCCCCGTGCCTTGTCATTCTTATGCAGCTGTCTGCAGCATTTGCTTGCTTGTCTACAGCTTTCTGCTGAAGCAGCACTTACCTTGTGTCTTGTGCACCAAAGTAATTTCTACAAGGCTCTTCAGCAGCAATGGCAGATGAGCTTCTCCTTTGTCTGTTGCCGTACATGGAACTTCGTCATATATCAAGTTCTTACAGTGTGGCATCTCACGGCAGCTGGGCAGCGTTGCCCAACTGGGTCTCTGGCTCTGCCTTGATGGGGCCCTGCCATAGCCTCAGGAGTGTGGTGACGATCTGCCAGCTGGAAGACTGTGTAGGAATACTAAGCAAGTATTACAAGATCCTGCTTGCATTTGAGTAGACATCCTTCTTGCTGGGAGCAGGATGTACTCCTTTGCTGGCATCCCTGTGCTACCAGAGCCACAAGTGGGTGTTTAGACTGTCAGTCACTTATCTGCTGTCAGGTTCAGGGGGAAACAAATATCACACAGGTTGTGCTACAGCAAGCAACTTTATCCACAGGTGCAGGATTTCTGAGCAGTGGTATTGCAGCAGCTCTCTTTGCCTCCTGTCTCCCTCTGCCTTCCACCTCTGGGAAAACTGCCAGGTAAAGTTCTCACAGAAGAAGATCTGTGTGTACAGGCCCATTGTGGGGCCAAAGCAAGGCCCATCTTTGTAGGGGCTAAGTGGGGAACTGGTTGTGGCACAGAGGCTGCACCAATGTCACCTTTGAGGTTTTAACTCACAGGACTCTTGGCAAGACCAAAGGTACCAGGAGACCTACCGCTGCTTCGTGAAGGGCTGTGTCACAGGACTGGGTCCTGACCCAATGGACCCCATGGGGAGCCCCAGCCACAAGGGAACCAACTGTCACCTGTGGCACCCTGACAAAGGAGTAGACTTTCATTTGTGCTCTGGGAGATGACCACTGCAGCCACCATGAGTTTGTTGGTGCTGTGACGTGGTTGTAACATTCAAAGTTTAAAAATGTCCCTGTTAAATGGTTATGTAGATTTATAAGTCTTTGTATTGTGTGTATCCTTGTGGGTATGTGCACGGCTTTCTCAATTAATTTGGCAGGAATTTCTGGAGCGAAGGGAAAGGGACGTATATCATGGGACATACTTTCTTTTTAAGGTATTTTGATAACTTTAGCTAGTTTAGTTAGTTTAGTTGGTTGTAATTCTGAGGACCTGTAACACTTGGCAACAGAAACAGAGTTGTGTCTTCCTGTAGCCCGTTGCAGTGGAAGTTCAAAAGCCACAATAACGAGCCTTGTATTTGTCAGGAGGTGGTGGGTAGTGCAGTGTGGGCTGTGGTATAACATAGGGAATTCTTTTTCATGGTAGTTTTGGGAAAAACTTTCCTTGCACATTGCTTTCCTTTGTCAGCCACTGGACTTGGTGATTCAGGTAATATTTTTAAGCCACGTGTACCCTGTTCTAAGCAGTAAACTGCTGTTTGCTGCAGGCTTGTCTGCTTTAGACAGTGTTTAAACTAGGGGAGTGATAATACAGCTCCAATAACATAGTGGAGCTCCATAATGAGAAGTTCACAGTATAAAGTTTGGTTTTACTGCACTATTTTACACTGTCTTGTATCTTCTCTTTAGCACACTTCTAGATTTCACCTCTTTACTATTTTTTTTTTAAATTTTATTTTATTTTTAAAGCTCCTCCAGTGCCGTTGACAGAAAACGATGGTAGGTGAGATCCTGCTGACTTAATTCATTTGATCTTCGAGAACTCTTTACAAGCAGTTTGTGATTTTCATGTCGCCCTTGATAACCCTGACAGTGTTTTAAGTTAGATAACGTGCACCCAGGGGATTTTGCAAGTTTCTGCTTTGAAATAAATCATCACTAATAAATGAGAGTAGTCACAATGTACAATTTGGCTTTACAAATGTACCTAATAGGTTAGGGGATACGTCTGAAGGGATTGCAATGTCATTTTTCTTCCCTTCTGTAAGCTGGAGCCAATGGCGGGTTCATCTTCTGTTTCATGTGTTCTGATAGAGATAAAGCAAACAGGCCTTTCTAAATTTCTGCTGCCAGTAACACTCATGCTAGTCTTTCACTTTGAAACATTCTTGCTTTACTGCCTGTTGTTTTACTCGGCAGTTATGCCCTGCTCCTTTCCTCCTTTTTTTTGTCACCTTTTCCGTTCCAGGAAATCGGAGCTTTCTGTTTTATTACATCAAACAGGAATATTTCCAGGATATGCACAGCTATGCTCTTGAACTTGTGACATTTAAAGGGCAATTGAATGCTAATGTGACTAATAAAATAGAAAAATGGCTTTATATAAGTCAATGTGAAAATGGCTCAACCTATCTTTGAACGGATTAATTTCAACAACATTCATTGATAGAGGCCTGGAGGGAGACTTGGGGATTGAGGCAGAACTGTAAAAACAAAGAAAGGTCTTGTCATTCTTTTTTGACACCTTTAAAAGAGATCCAGCCAATTTTTCATATTACAGGGACTTGTTACCAAGTATTTTCTGCAGAAGATAATTCACAGCGGTAATTGGCCATATGTTTTTGTTTTGTTTTCATTCTGCTGTGAAAGATGTTATAATCTAAAAGCAATTTTATTGGATTTCTTTCACATTGATTTTTGAACGTGTACAACAAAGGTACCACAATTTATAGTTCAGTATTTCTAGCTAATGCCATGAGGCCTGGAACAACTGTGTCTATAATATTTTCAGGTCATGTCCTTTCTCAACAGTACTTGGACTGTACTGATTCTTAGTGTATGCCATGTGGCCACTAAGTCAGGAATTCATGTGTATGGACAGACAACAAAGGAAAGCATCCATTAGTTATACCTTTTAGTTTTATTCTTTATTCCTTAATCAAGGTTTCTCAGTTAAGATGAAAACCACCATTTCTTCTGGATTATTATAGTAGTCAAAAGACATCAAATAACAAGAACACTTTGTGAATGTAATCCCCAGAAATTCCGAAGTATGTTGTTATTCTGAATAGGATTGGTTTATCTGATTAAGGGTATACTAACAAAGGAAATTTTGGGGCTAGGAGTTGGGTGTTAGAAGTGTCTCATGTGTGTTTGCTAAAGTTTGCTACTTGCAGTAAGAGAACGATAGGTATTTTTTCTGTTTCTTTAACAACAACCACAAAAAACTCTAATTATTCAAAGAATAATTAGCTATAGGTCTTATATGACAGTTGTTTAAAAGTATTTTTGACTAATTGTCATTAAAAGCTTATTAAAGTATTGTTTTCTTAATGCAAGTTACATTTTTTCATCTTTTTCCAGTAATGCAGCATTTATTAAAACGTTTTGATGTGGAAAATTAGTGCTTCAGGTCTGAAGAGTGACAAGAATAACGTTAAGAGAGTGACAAGAATAATGTTTGAGTTATAATTTCAGGATTAGTAATGCAGATTCACCCTTCCTAGGGGAACAGAAATGTGGTCACCTAATGAACACACTACAAGTTAGGTTTTGTCTTAATGCTTAACAGTCAGTGAAATTGACATGTTTTTTACACTTTGATTTTCGCAATATATAGAAAGCTATCTTCTACCCCTTTTTTGCCTCAGCACCACAAACATCTTACCTCCTCCCCACTGCGTGCCCTGTTCTTGTTATTCCATTTTAAGTGGTTCTTGTGCTGAAGGAGCTTGTTCTGCTGGTCTTTTCTACTTTGCTATGCTTTGTAGTCCCATGAGGTGTGTGGGTGCAACACCTTGCTGGCAAGATGAGTGAGCCTGACATGTCTACACTGGCCATCCTGTGTGAGCTAACTTGGATACTGTGGTTCTGTAGCTCAGGATCTTGGATCCCTGTATGGACCACTTTGAGAAATGTGTGTATGTAAATAAATACATACTATCAGAAGTGGTCTTTTTTTCTTAAAAGACTAGTATTTCTAAAGCACATTTGATCACAGAGGTGATATAGGGAACCTCTTCACTGAATTGTCATCTACAGTGTAGGTAGTTCCTTGAAGAATTTCCTTCATATTGGAAACAGAATCTTTTAATAGATAGTAACTGAATATCTTTTTTTTTTTTTTTTTTTTTTCCATTCC
>VZTM01033845.1:7932-27930 GCA_013400555.1 Jacana jacana | reverse complement strand
TTTTTTTAGAGTTCCAAATTCCTTTTATAATCAGCTTTAATAACTTATTTCTGAGGGAACTAAATCCCAAACCAAATCTGATAGGACATTACGACAGTTACTGAATTGCCTCAAGTAGTAACCAGAACTTGCAGTGTTTGTTTCTTTTACAACTTCAATGATCATACTCCACTCGCTCATTGGGAAACGTGGTAGATGTTTATAAATCAACTTTAGTGATAAGACAAGGCTGTTATGGTAGGGAAGTGTTACCTAGTCTGAGAATTGAAACAAGTGGATTTTATGATGGAAAACAACATGAACTTTCTCTGACAGCTTATGTCAGAGCAAGCACGTAAAACCCTTTTCAAATGAGGGGAGGGGAGAAATGAAAACTAAAAAGCTGCATTGGGCATTCTAACTTCAGAAAATGAGACAAGGGTGTGAGAGCCAATTAGGACTACGAAGGCAAAGATGACTAAAAGTGAGAACTTTGAATCCTAAGATGTCCTTAATGCAGTCATCTAAGAAATCAAAAAGCACTCTGCATCTTTACACAGCTCCACTTTTTGAGCTTTGAGAAAGGATGGTTGGTCAGTAAGGCTGCCATTTTTCTCACCTTGTGCTTGCAACAATTTGCTAAAGTAACAGTTTCCATCAGTCTTTTGATGCCATATGAGGCGCTACTTTGGAAGTACCTTCCTCAGATCTCTTTTTTAACTTGTACGCAATATTGTTGTATATATGTTTTTAAGAAATATTAGTTTCCTTCATTACTGTTAAAAGAAGTAATATGCATACATTTCCTAAGAGTATCTTTATGAATACAACTTCATAACAATGGAGCATTATAGTAGTTATAAAGAAAAAAAATTTTAAAAAAAATTAAAAATAGGAGTAGCAAGCTTTGAAGTGAGTTCTTGTAGCAGTAACTGAGGTTTTTATATAAACTAATTTATCAGAACAACTCCAAATTCACACAATACTCAACAACTCGGTTTTAACTGCACTGGGAATAACTGAACGTAGTTCAAGAAAAGGTGTTTGAAATTAATACAGCTTAATCAATTTAGCCGGTAAATCAAACGATGAATATTCAGTAAATTCCATTACAATGAATTCAACAGAACTGGGAATGATGTAAAACAACCTGCTAACTTTCTAGACATTATTATTCAAATTACGGTTTTCTTCTAACATAAGCATAAGTTCTTTAAAAAGTAACCAATAACCACTGAAATTTGAATTTTGAGAATTATTAGCTTCACTACAGTATAGCATTTTTTCTTTACTATTTGTTTAGAACCTAATAAACAAAACCATTTTCTTTGGTTTATGCTTACCTACATTGTACTGTTTTCTGTTAGTCAAGCTTCTATCCCCAATTTAAATTAATACAGAACTTTTCATTGTAGTGTGTCGCCAATTCTCAAATTATCTCTGTTAAAATAAAAGTTTGCTTATACCATGATTTCCTGTTAAATAGTCATTTGTATTTACTGGCATGAAGAGTAAAAGTTTTGTACAATAATTACATTACGGGATATTTTCAATGGCAGAACTACAAAAGACATCAAATAAAGCTTAGTTCAAATGACATTTAAGTTTATGTTGATCTTAAAAAAACCAAACCAAAACAAACAAAAAAAACACCACAATGTCTAGGCATAGTAAAATACAGTGTAAAACCCCCTAAAATTAGACAGTAAACATGGGAATCCTGCACTCACAGTAGGAATGTACTGCACAGCATTAACATGAAAGCTCGTTAAATTTGAAACAATGCAGACAGCTAGATTTACCTGGATGTAAACGCCACTTCAAGGTGTTTAAACAAACACAAAAATGAGACAAATGATGTCAGGAAAAAGGCCTTTAAAACAGGCCATCAGCCTTACTTGACTTTCCAAGTAAGAACATCAGCTTCACAGAACTGTGGCACTAATGCAGTTTTATGTAAAGTACCCTTTGACACACAAGCTGTCAATTACGCTATCACAGTCTTTTTTGACTGACTCCCTTTTAAATAGTTAGGGAGGAGAGTCAATAGTAGCTCAAGTTTTAATTCAGTAAGTACCTTGTCTGTTTGCAAAGGAACATTATAACACCATAAAATAATATTTTTATGGTATTTAGAAAACTGATGATAAACTAGTTTAGTTTGTTGGAGTTTTTTTTCTCTTTTTACTACATAAGTTCAAAACTTCATTTTCTAGGTGTCTTTGCAATAGTGTTTTAGCCAGTGTTGCAAAAAATTGTCACTGTGGACTACCTCACATTGTTACTCAGTTGTGCAAGGTATTCACGCAGTTCTTTTGCAGCTTGGAATCTACCATATCGCTTCTTTGGGTTGGCACACTCATCCAGCAAGGCCTCAAGTCGGCCATCTTTGGCAATTTCAGCTGGGGGGTCATGAAGTAGTCCTCCAGAAGTGCCACGCCATGTGGCATGTCTTGATAAAAGGTTCTGACAAATAGCATAATAATTGTGGTCCACAGTGACACGAGCACAAAGAATCTCTTTTGAGAAGGACAGACAAGCTTCTTTATCACAGTCATCAAATTTGCTTTCATACCATACATCCCAGTTTTCAGGTTTATCTGTGAAATATAAGGAGACAGTGAAAAACAACAAGTGAGAGAGAGGAGGCAAGAGCATATGTGCATCTGAATACAATAAGAAGATCCATACACAGCAAACTGGAAATATTTAAGCTATAAATCAACTCTGTTTAGATGAACTCTTAAATGTTCTAGTCTAAGATTGCATCTGACAGTTTCATATAACCTTCTGCTAAAACGGTTCTGGCAATACAGAAAATAAGGGAAAGAAAGGAAGAATGTAAACTAGATAGCAAGAAGTGGGAAGCAGAAACAACAGCACACTGAACACATGAAATCTACATTCACACACATACCTAGAGGAAAAAAAAATGTAGCACAAAGATGTGAAAGAGAATGATTCACAGCTGAAGTTGAGAGAAAAACAAACACGCAACATGATTTATTTTAGCAACATCTATTTGGTTTCTCCAGTTGCCCTGGGAACTAACACCAGCAAGCAGGCAAGTGGTCTACCAAACAACAACAGAAAAAAACCCATCCTAAAGTAATTGCTGTAAACTTCTGAAACATCCCCCCTCTTGCTTTAGACATGGTAGTAACTGAGAAATGCCTATAAAAAAGTGGACACGTTACATATAATCATTGAGGAAGGAAAAAAAAAAAAAAAAAACCAGAAAAAAGACATTTACACACATGCATAAACCTTTCTTTAGATATGTCTTAAAAGTTACCAATATTTGAAGGTATGACTAGTCACAAAGGCTTCTTTAATTTAAAAGCCTCATTTACAGAAAATACCTTATGCAATAATAGGTAAAAGGTTACCAAGCGTGAGATATTCTGTTTTGTTACTACTTTTTGTTAGAAAAAATTCATTTTAAGTTTCTAGATTACTGGCAGCTTTGACAAGAGGTCCTTATCAAGGAGCCTCAGAGTTTTGCTGATCTTTATTAGCTTTGTGATTTAGAAAAAAAAATTTATCTGTGTTTGGTAGTCTCTGAGCTGACTAGTGGTCTACTTACTTATGGTGCACTGCAAGCCAGTGCTTCCCATATTGAAGTATTATGAAGAAAGCATATAGAAGGATGTCGGCTAAAACCATAAAAATATGATGTAAAATTTGTCCAATCACTCAAAATGGAAAAAAAGCTAGCAAAGGAGAATGGGGAAAAAAGGACTTCAGCAAACTTAACTATGATATCCCATGTAGAGTACAATTAGATATTACTGCACAATGCAATTGGACAGAATATGCATATTCAAATATCCATACAGGCATATTAATAACTCTGTACAGAAACTTCTTAATGAAACTTTCCAGGAGATAAATGAAATCAGTACTAAATGTCAAGTTTATACAAAGACTGAGAACTTGCTTGCGTCCTAATTTCTTTTCTGTGTTCTTGATTAATTGTTAGATTACAAATCATGCAGAAAAACCCAAGTTAACTCTAAATCAGTCTGAGAATTATAGGCAACAGATGTAAGCATGACACTTTCAGCATTTAGCTTCTGCAAGATGATACTTGCTCCTATTCCATATATGCATCAACTTTTTCAGAGTTCATTTGGTAATCTTTGTAACTGAGCAATTCAGATATGCTCCAAAAGTTGGTCTTAAGTCATATTATTTTAAGGTGGTGGAAAAATAAAAAAATAAGCAAAATAAAGTTTATTCATGTGGCCCTTAAGTACTAAAGTGAAGTGGATAGCCAAGGTTTTCTTGCAGGCTCAAATAACTTTAAGATCCTTGAGAATGTATAATAAATCTNAACCAAACCAAACGAAACAAAACCATACTTCCTTGTAGAAACGTGTGCAGATAGAATAGATAGTCCTAAATTTAATTCAGCAGCACAGCATATGAAGTCTATTTGCAAAGCTTAAAAAAATCTATTCACCCAAATTCAAGTGGAATCTCCTGGCCTGTTGCCATGACCTTCTGCAGAATCTAGGGGTTCATCTTCGATGTCTCTAGCTGTCAGGTCTGCAAAGTTTTCCTTATAAACTCAAAAGGCACATAAACCAATGTAATGCCATTTTGTCAGACATCTCCCCTGCTGCCACTGCTCTGAGTGCTTTTACAGTTGACAGAAATATGAATGAATTTTTACTATTCCCATTTGGAAAAAGCATTAAAATTACCCGTTCCTTCAGTTCCATTATTACAGAGCACAAACCTGAACAACTGAGCCGGAGGCAGGCCATGTAACTAAGGCCAAAGCATGCAGGAAGGCTGTCTTGTCATTCACAGAAAACAGAATGCCAAGACTTCCATCCTCACAGACTGTCTGAAAAAGACAAAAGGAGTCTCTCTCTTTTAGCTTAGGTAGACAAGTCCGTCAGCCAGCCCGTCTGTCTATCTGTCCATCCATCTGTACCAACCCATCCAACATCCAAACCCCCTGCTCCCACCCCACCTCTCCATTTAAGCAGAATTACAGATATTAAAAGTATATGTAAATCAACTTCAGGTAAACTCAATGCTTCATAAAATTGACAAATTGGTCGAGTTAATTTGTAGTCTAATTGCAGAAGAAAGGTAATTGGTTTTTTTAATTAGAAGTCTAGTTATTAAGCTAACAAAATGGGTATTTAGTAACTACACATACTTTAAATATTGTGCTGACAGAGAAAAAAGCAAGAGACATGGGGTGAGGCAAAAGGAGAGAAGGAAGACACTTACTCTGTCTGATCAACCTTTTGTCTGCTACCAGAACGTTTTCTGCATCTACAATGATAACTTTCCCATCTCTCGGTCCAACTGCAAAGTTGTCAAAGCTGACATCAAGGAGGTAGAGTGCAAATTCAAAGTCATTATTTGTTAATTGCTCAGCTATTTCCATTAGTTGCCAGGCCAGATCCACTCGTTTCTCCCACGGTGCATTAAAGTAACTCCACAGCTCTTCTCCAACGTAATTGACAGCCACCATTCTTCCACATGCTCCTAAGTACTTTGCAAATGGCCAACCTTCATCAGATGGAAAACTCTGTATATAAAAATATTTTTAAATTTTTCATTAGTACAAAACAGCTTAGATTTTAAAAGGTTGTTCAATAAAATTTAGAAGACACGTCTATAAATACCCATCAATGTACATTCCCACATATTTCTAAGTTCTGAAGGGAAAGAAAAAACAGCACAAAATATGTTTGAGCAAGAGGCCCTGCTGGACTACTAAAGAGAAAGAGTTGGAGGACCTGCAATAATATACAACCCTTATATATTTCCCACCAAGACAGTTATGCATCTGATATTTTTAATTAAAACCAATTTTTAATAACCTAAAGACACCTTCTCTCCACCTCCCTCCCTTCCCATTTTTCCCAGTTGACTGGATTTCTTTGAGGATCCTCTCGCTTGAAAATCTCACACAGAAAGGATTACAGAACAGATTAGGGTATAAAAGCAAGCTCAGGGTTTCTTATGCTTGTAGTACTCCTTGACAATCTACCTCTTGAGTCATTGCTACAAACAATGTGTTTATTACACACAGCCACCTAACATTTGCATCAAAAGTAAAACCTGTTTCCAATAGTAGCTTTCTTGGAAGTCAGCATAAGAGACTAAACAGTAATAACATACTACAAGCAAATAAAAAAAAAGCCAACAAAACCACCACAGTAGCACATTTGTCTTACTTCAGTTGTGCTTTACATGTCCTAGGACTTCTGTATGAAGAGATAAGCATTTAAAAGATATCATCTATACTATGCATCGGGAAGAAGCCATAAAAATATTAAATTTAGACACCCTAAACGTATAGAAGTTAGCACTGCTTAAAACTATAATGTACACTGTTTTAAAAATTAGGAGATACTAGTATGTGCACATGCTCCTTCCTCGTGCACACTTACTATCGTATCACCAGAAGCAACTGAATCAATTCGGCAATGATGACGTAGCAAAGCTTTTTACCACACTTGAGCTGAACAGCATGGTAGGTTTCAGTGAGCAAAGAGACACTTGGAAGGAAACATAACATGTAGAACAGATCTGAACTACAAGAACAGTCAGTGAAGAGGCGCCCATACACCCATCTGTGTATGCATCTCACTGTAAAAAAAAAATTAGAAGAGAGTGCTTACATACCCAATGAGCATGCCTTAGAACCCACACCTTAATTTTACCTATGTCTGCACTTCTTGATAACAAAGTCTTGATCATTTTTTTACCTTAAGCACTAGGCATCAGCTGATGCTAAGCCAAGGTTAGAATACTGCTGTTGGCCAGGAACACTAGGAGCTCTGTAATACACAAGGAACTACAAGTCACATTTACTCCCAAGAATTAATATTTATTCTTGAAATGCAAACCGCAAAGTTAAAGCTATATTCAATTGACACACTAAGACTTCAGCCTTAGTGAAGCCCTGAAAAATCAAGCCAGATTTGCTTAGATAGTCACAATAGTCAATACAATACTATCAATCACCGATATGCACTCCAGCCTTTACTCACAAAACTTGCTTGCATATGTCACTAGCCATTTGCTGTGTATGCTCCCACGGCAGGAACCAGGTTTCATTAAAAAGACTACTAACTGGTCTCTGATCCAAAAGGTCATTGGCTCAATGAATCCTCTAGCAAAAGCTAAGAAGAAAAATGCTTATAGCTATCTTCCCTACCCTTTAGAAGATGCTGCTGGTGAATATGCAGGACGAAAAAGTAAAACAGAAACGCTTGTTTGATGCTGCAACAATAGTTTCTCTTGCTGCTATCAAATTTTCAGGATTTCACAACAGCTGCAGGTTTCAGGAGGTAAAAACCAAAATCCTTTGGATGGACTGTTTCTATCTACTAAGTTATTCCACTACAAAACTGGATTCTTAGTTACAGAAATTTTTAACTACTAATGAAAAGGTTTAATGAAAAGGCTAATAATGAAAAGTTTTAATAAAGCACACCAAAGCCTCTGGGAAACACAAGCGCTTCCATGGTGCACCTTCTCCAAGCAATTCATTGGAAGCTGCAAATCTGTTCTCACCCATTCTGAATCATAACCTGAAGAGGTACAAAACTATACAGAGGTGACTATGAAAAAGTAACAGTTATTACTGAGAGTCGAAATGATACTCCCTCCACCAGCCACAGCCATCACTCCCATCCAAAAAAAAAACCCACAAAAGATGAAGAAAAGGTTTTGGGCATTCCTTTCCATTTCCCTGCCACTGATATTGGAGACAGTCACTCTCAAGCTGCACATGGCTCTCACTTTGAAGAGTCTCTGGCCCAGTGAACCAATTCACCTATATTTCATTTCCATCCTTCCTCTCAAGCCTTCAGGACAGAGAAAGAAGGTTCAGGAACGAAGTGTCTGGACTGGAAGCATGCTCCTTGCTGACTTCCGCGCTATGTAACTCAAAGCCCTTCCCTGGTTTACTAACAGCAAGCAAGGACTGTCTATATATCTTATTCCAAATACATACCTGTCACATAAGAAAGAATTTATGTACCTTTGATCATATGGCATGGGAGAACATGAAACGCCTAATCCTCCAGCATAAGGGTAGCCTTTACTAAATTTTTATTTTGATAAAGTTAAGAACAAAACCACAAGTATTATTACCAAACCATAAAATACCTAACAGAAGGCAGCATCCGAGCATCCAAGATTAGCATTTTAAGATTTACACTTCCTACTGGAAGCAGAGCATCCATCCCAGACTATTTGTCTCAAGATATCTTCTACAGAATTTTCAAGGACTCTTCAAAGTTTCTACATAGCAAATTTCGTTTATACAGTACATGTGAAGAAATTAAAATCATAATTAATATATAGTGTTGCCATAGTTTGCCATCTCATTGGCAAAAGTCATTAATCTAACCTCTAGCCTGGTGATTTTAGAGGGAACAACTGTGGTTACCATTGCAAAGAACCTTTCTTGCAAGGACCCATATTAACTACGGAATAGGTTCAAAGTTTTTGAGGTGCCTAAATGTCTGGACTTCTACTCTGTTTTGATCACCTGATCTACCCAGAGAGGTGAATCCGATAATGAAAAATCCTGAGGATGATACAGAATTAATTTGATGGTTTTGGGACCAGTATAATATTTTCAAGCCCTGATATCATATAATTGAGCAGAACTCAAACTCCCTCACTAACTGAATCTCCTATCTAACAAGGATTATCTATAGGCTTCAGGGAAATTGATCTGTAGGCTTCAGGGAAATTAAGGAAGGTGGTAAGTACAGGCAAGTATCCACTAGTTCAGGGCAAGTCAAGTGATACATTCCACAGTTAAGAAGCTCACTGGAGTTTTTTTTACTTGTTCTGTGGTTAGCAAAATAACCTTCCAACAAATGAAGTGTGTGCTAATTCAGTGTTCCTTACTTAATCTACAAGCAGACCAATATAATGAAAACTCAAGCCTGTGGCATGTGATTTCATGCACATTTATCATTACTGTATTCAGTCCTGGATGAAAACAAACCAATAAGCAAACAGCAGTCGTCCATCAAATGAAGTTAGTTATTCACAAAGGAACATGTCATTTTACTCAAAAAGAAGCAAGTGTCTTAGCAGCAACTCCGGTGCTAAGACATAACCTCCAGAGAACTCTGAGCAAGCAAAAATTTTTAATTCCACTGAGTGGGATCAAGGCACATGCAGCAAAATTCAAAATACTGCCTACTGGCATCTGTCAAGAAAAGCCATGCAGCTTTGTATTGGGGAAGTCAGAACGTGTACCTATCAGTCCTGCGCCTATGTCAGCTTACTTTCTCCACATCTTACAAACCCAAATTTGTATCTTAAATTGGAGAAAATCTACCTGATTACATCTTCTGATAAAACACAGCTTTAACTGATTTTACCAACTATGCATAATATTTTTGCATTGCTGCAGTTTATGAGCACTCAATGCAATATAGTCAATGCAATTGCTATGGCAAAGATGGCTAAGTATTTTTATTTTAGTATGACTTTGGACAATCCCCTACTCCTTTTTTCCACCCCTCTCCTTTCCTATATTCCAGTCCTGCTCTGCTTATACCATTACCTGCCTTTCCAAATGCAAATTTAGTCACAAACAGTTGAACCTAGCAAAGGTCATGCTGCCACTGGAAGCGATGGTGTCCATCCCTCCAAACCCATCGAGCACATTCATTTCAGTCCCCTCCTTCATGCCTTTAGGAAAGCTCTGCAGCTGGTACTTGCTGGGCCAGTGTTCAGTTGGATCAGTAGCCTGATGCAACTCATCACATCACCACAGCACGCTGATACTGACAGAAGGGAGCAGGCTGCAATAGCCAGGTGCAGAAGAGAGGAAAGGAGCTAAGAGGGCCCTTCCTTTCCAGCAGCAGCAGGGATTTATGTAATGGATTAAACTGCTTTTGAAAGTACAGTGTTAGTCATAACGGTACAGTGATCTTCAAAACACATCCATTATGCTTCCTGCATTTTGTACACTGAATTTCACTTCACGCAAGAAATTCCACAAGCAGTCTGGTTTATTAAGAAGTGAACAATCCAAACATTACTAGTAAAATATCTGCATGCCATACTGTAACACAGATATATTTATAACTCTGAGGCAATAAAAAGATCTTTTGACAACAGGAGTGTAGGGAATCCTGCCAACATCTGCACATGTACAAACACCACCTCTGTTTTGGCTTCCTTCCAACTGGCATGTAACAGCCACATCTACACTTCATTACCCAAGTCAGTAGCCGAAGAAGGGGATAAAAGTATGTACAAGTGCCTCATTCAGCAGTTTTATATTCACTCAGTGAATTTGACAAGAATATTAATTGAAGTGCAGATCTGTTGTCTTTGCAAGCACAGATTTGTAACATTTTGCCCTACTCTATTTCAAAAGCATTTTTCTATGTGAACTTGCAAGTAACTTCACATGAGGATTTTTTTTTTATTTCAAGTATTAAATTTTTTTAAGCCAGGAAGACATGAATACGTTTGCATGGTCACTAAATATGTTGTTCATTAACAACTTGCATTTAAAAACAAAACAGCTATCCAAAATCTCAGATTCCTGTAATGTATCGTTTTTTATTTTAACTCTCAAATTATTGGTAATATAAATATTTAATTAGATAATTTTGTACTTGAACATGCAATTCTAAGACTGGAAAATGTGCATTTGACAATTAAGATGAAAACTAAGCTCTTGTTCACAACCAGAAACAGCTATCTGACAAAAGAATCTGCCATTCTGATGCACCCACTCACATTTCAGCTGTGAATACACACACAAATGCCATGGAAACCACAGACAATTAAGCTTTTAAAAGTGTTTTAAAATACAGTAATGCATATGAAAAATTACAAGCAGGTAGCTTAGTGAGCTTTCTCTCATTAAAGTTGTTATCTTTTTCTATTCACAGAGAAATATGTATAATCTACAGGAAAGATGGAAAACAGTAAATATGACAAAAACTTCTGCTACCTCCATTCTCCATGACATATACATCAAAAAATATTTCTGTCGCTCTAATTAGTAGAGCTACAAGATACCTCTCTAAGCAAGGCTTAAAAATCTAAGCCAATGCTGTTAAAGGGATAAAGGGCACTTTGTTCCTGAAAGAATAATACTGCATTTATGCCCTTTTAAAAAAAAATACACTGTAGTCTCAGAATAAATATTGAGAATTAATAGGGTGAATTTATCATTTCACTAAAGCGTAAAACACAGTATCAGTGAATTTGTCTCCCTCACTTCCATCTGTCTAAACAGAAGATGATATACAAATCTGCCACTGGTTTTAAATGTGCAGAGCTGTGAATTAGATCATTCAGTAAAGACTCACCAGCTTGAAGCTGATAAGGCCTTTGTAGCCTGCAATAACACAAATCCCTTTTGAATTAAACATCTAAAAGAAAATTAATCATAATCAAGCACATAATCCGCCCTAATAATCAAGTCCAAAAAAGGCCAAAACCAGTTTAAGTAACAACTGCCATCTTTGAGCTACTGCTGCACTCTACCATTAAAAAAAAATATATTCTCATTTTCAAAACCAGTACAGATGCTACACCTACATGTCACTACCAATTTTTCTATGAAGTGAGTTCCATCTAAAGAGGAAACAACCAAAAAAACCCAAAGAGCTACACCTCAAATATGAACAAATTAAAGAGCAAATTAGAGTGGGGACTTCTATTCCTATTCCTCATGATTCTAACGACCTCTGTAGCAAAATTACACTTTATGTGACATCTTTGCTACAGTCATCCTACTAAACTGTGTTTGCCCAGGCACAAGCTGGCATGTAGAATTTAAATAATATGCTCTTCCTCAAAAGGAAAAAAATTAGTTTGCTCTCACAGAGTACTGTTGATTCTGCAGTGTAAACAAGAGTAGCACTTGTATTAGTCACCAAGGCAAATAAGTAGAGCTCTGTAACCACCCAGACCTGGAGAGCAAATTTGACAAAGAAACTTTTCAGATCAAAGGAGGTTAAAAAGCACAGTCCAGATGCGGATGCCTTCTTTTGTCACGAATTGATCTGAATTCTAGAAGATATGTACTCAAATGTATTTGTGAATGCTAGTGAGTTAATGAAAACACTTTCATCCTCAACTATATGCCAAATCATTTGATGTTCGACTAAAACTCCCACAGATTTTAGGCATATAAATATATATATAGCCTACACAAACACAGTAAAGAATATATTTCATTGAATATTCCAATATGGGATACCATTATTGCAAATATTAGTATTCCCATCGAAACTACATTTCTTTCATTTATTTCTCTTTTGTTCAGTTTTATTACATTTTACACAGCTACTGCATGCAGTTCATGACAACAAAAGGTACAGATCAGCCTTAACTGACACACTGCAGGATAAAAATACACAGACAACTGTCAACATAAAGCCACTAAGATGCTGCTGAACATTTAACTTGAACACTTGAATTGTAAAAGTTACATTTCACAGTTAGCAGAGGGCTGTCGTTTCTCCAAACAAATTAATTAATAATGATTAAACGCAAGAAGCACAGTATAGGAAATGTAACATTACATTGGTTGCTACCATTTCAAATTTAGGAAAGTAAAATACAGCCTCCCCTCTACATCACACATACCAAAGGTAAATGGACAACATCAGTAGCTTAAGGTTTGGAATGTGGGATAACACAGTTCTTTTTTTTATGTTACTGGAAACTGCTCAAAGTTATAATTTATCACAAGGATTTCCACTTAAGTCTGAGTAGTGATTTCTCAGCAGCCTCTATATTAAGACAGACATTCATCTTAATACATACCCAACAATACCTTGAAGAATTTCTACACTATTCTAAAACTTTCCTATAACTTTACTTACTTGTCATCGCCTTAGGAAAGTTTCACCAGAAAGAAGGATGAAAATAGCTTTGAACATTTAAGGAACATAATTAAACATGGTAACATAACAAGCACAAACCACTTCTGGCCTAATATGTAGATTACATGTCATTGCAAAAAATAACTTTTCCATTTTCAATACATCTGGCTACTAAATTTTGCAAAACCAACATTTTGTTTTTAAATGCACACAATGGAAATTAAGGGATGGGCAAGACATTCACCTTCTTTCTCCACAACACTTAGAAAACAATACAAAAAATACAAAACAGGAATCAAGAAAAACTAAAGCTTTACTTTAACATTTGAAATTTAAATCCCTTGCTTTCTGAACTATCTTTTCTACTGGTGTCAGTCAATTTATTCACGCAAAAAGGAATTTTAAGAAAAGTTAATACCTGAAAAAAAAAAAT
The DNA here is from genome assembly GCA_013400555.1 of Jacana jacana. Lineage (NCBI taxonomy): Eukaryota > Metazoa > Chordata > Aves > Charadriiformes > Jacanidae > Jacana > Jacana jacana. The sequence goes on along the minus strand of VZTM01033845.1, from coordinate 14,658 downwards.
ATCTCTTTACCATGATGTAGCCCTGGAGGTTCCTTAAGCTTAGTTTATGTTTACTGCAAAATTAAAAAACAGCTTCCAAACACAAAAAATAGTCCAACTGCATTGGAGTAATTTGAAGGGAGGAGGAAGTAATACAATCATCTGCAGCAGGCTACAGTGAATCTTTAAAATGGAATAATATATGAAATTGCAAATAATCAATTTTTTATTAAAAAGCCTCAAAACCACTGGAGGTAACCTAACTATTAACAACTGATCTCAAACAACTATGTTTTAATTTCTTCATAAAGCTTAGAGGAAAACATCCAACATTTTAAAATACAATACACTGAATACTACATAATGTGTCATAACACCAGCATCTCTGTGAGCCACAACTTAAATAATGCAAGTCCACTGGAGGATGCATCAGGCAGTCCAGATAACTGCCTTAAATCCACCACTTGGCATTTAGCATAGCAGAGTTGTACTGGAAACATCAAATTGAGTAACGAAAAGAAGCTTTAAAAGCACCAAGTATTAAAACTGGATGGCATTCTACCAATGCATTTAGAGTGGAACTACAGAAAAAAACCTATAGCTAGAACAGTGTGTATGATTAAAAAAAAAAAAGAAAGAATTCCCAGGTGAGAAAAGTTGCCCATTTACTTCTTACTGAGTTATGTACGGATCAGCAAAATAATTCTGTAAAACATTTGGCTAAATTGCTACTTTGAGTGAATTGAGCGCAAGAAATTGTTTCAAGGAGATCACAGATAATGTTTTAATTTATGTTTACCAGATGTCAATTATTGTTCTTCCCGTAACAAAACCAAACACAAACCCCAATGATGACATGGAAGGGAAACCAGAAGAACTTTAGGTTATGTGGCAACAGACTGTTCATGCAAAGTAATTATATTATGAATAGAGATACAGCTGTTGGGTTTTGTGTTTTCGTTTTGGGTTTTTTTTTCCACACTGAATAACAATGATCAGAAATTGTGAGGAGAATAAAGTCATTAAGCAGAAGTATTTAGAAAGCTAAATACGTATCTGAGGGAAGGGCAAAAATTTACACAATCTATTAAAAATGCATAACTACTGCTATTTTCCATATAGGTATTGGAATTTTTCTTAGAGTGTGATAAATAAAAGTCTTTGAGACTTGTAATTTACATACAAGATATAAATGTTCACCGCGTTTAAAAATGTCCATTCTAAAGAGGTTTTTAGAAGCTATGGCTCAAGACAAAGTTGCAACAATGCCCTCTGGATATAATTTACAGACACCTTCTATAGTTTGAAAAGATCGCCGCATTACTTGCAAGCATTTTATTTACTTTTACTTTAATGGCAAAGTTTGTGTTCAAACTTCAGGTTCGCTCTGAAAACAAAGCAAAAGCACTGTCATTTTACAAGTGCTTTTGGTGGTATTGTACACCAAATACAACAGCCAGCACAAAGGCAAGAGTACTGTAAAACCAGCTCTAGATGCACTTTTCGTGCAACAAGTAATAGAACCTATGTTTCAGTTTCTCTGGGACAGATGTAACCTGTCTTTCACAGCTAACCGTCAGATCTCAGGAGAAATACAACTGCTTTACTGAAAAAACCCACAATTTTCATATCTGGAAACAATTTCTTACTTCAGCAGTAGTGACTTATACTAGAATTTCCTCAACTCCCGGAACAAGGAATTAAGAGGGTTTTTTCATGTTTAAGTACAAAGCTCACAGCTTTGCCACAGGCCTCCAAGTGTTGGACAACGCGTGGTTACACACTGTGGCTCACAGCATGGCAGCTATGGTGACACAATGACAGCAGCTCAAAAACTGTTAAGAGACAGTGACTCTAAATAGGAAATCTGAAGGTTGATAGAGATGAGTGCAGGAGCTCTGTGGAAAATAACATATATCTATAGAATGCTTAACTATTTCCTCAAATCTTTCTGTTGAACTGTCTTCATTTTAGAAAAATTCTTGTTAGGAATGGGGTGGGAGACTGAACAACACGCAATCTTAGATGCTATGGAAATTAACAACAGGCAGCAAACATTTTAGGTTCTACAACAGTAAGTTTATGGTTGTGTTTGCCACTGAAGATAAAAATTAATCGTGTTACTTCATAAAGTTGAGTAACGTCCATTATTTGAGTACAAATCATGGCTAAAAAAATGAAGATTGTTTCTCCACTATGGTTATTCTTAAAAGGTAAGCTATGTGTCATAGAGTGAAGGTCAGAGTAACAACAATCTTACATCCATGCGGGTTCTGCGAATTCTGCAAGAAGCCAGTATTCACACTGCACTCAGTCTGCAATCCAATGGATTTTTCAGATTTTGCTATTTCTTCCCAAGAAGGTAACTTTGGCCAACCTGTCTTTGCAAGCGTTTGACACACACAACATTCAATATTCATAATATTCAATTATGAATCAGATGCCATGCACAGATCCTATTCTTCAGGTGATTCCTAACTAAAATACTCTGTTTTCCATTAAATGAGTTGAAGGGAACAGCAACAAGTTTTGTTGTTGCTTTTGTCCGAATAAACTGTTCATGTTTACATAAAACATTGGTTTAGATGTATCAAATTTTAATTACAGATTGGAACAAACTTTATAGTAAAGTATTTTCCTGTACTATGGGGAAAGGACTATTAGAAAGAAGAAGGAAAAAACCCAAACCTATCAGAAGTTAAATCTTAAACGTTTAGAGTTCTAGTTAAAAAAGTCTTTCCTCAACCCTCACATATGGGTTGTTTCATCCAAGTGTGAATCCCGATTAAAAATAACAAGTGAGAAGATCTAAGTAATGACTAGTTTATCAGGGTTCTACAACGAAAGTAAAAATAATACTTTAATACCCAAAAATATGTGAACTGTACTGAATAATAATGCAGCCGTCCTTCCATTTCATTCATCAAGTAAAATGGCAAAAGGGCTGAATTTTTCACTGAGTACACCTACGCAAATGTTTAACAAATGTGGATAAAGAAGGTTAACACAAAAGCTATAAAATACAACTATTGAGTCAGGATTACAATAAGTAATCTATATGTAACTGTACTGCTGTTTAGAAATTTGTAACAAAAGTATACCATGTTATGGGTTAAAGTCCCACCTGAAAACTTTCTACGGCAAAAGCTGTAAATCCATTGTGACAATATGTGGTTTGTAAGCAATGGCACTTTAGGAGTAATCTATACCCAAAACAGGCTTCAAGCTAAAATCCCAATCTCTGATAAAGTCGTATAATCCACAAACTGCTAGCTCCAGTAGATGATTAAAGTGAATTTTCTACTATAAACCAAAGATCAAGCTTTAAATTAAATGGCTCTTTTTTTTTTTTTGGCTGTTCCTACAACTGAATTAAATAACACAGAACTTTAATGAACTGAACACCAAGAATTTAGAAGTTATCTCTGCTTCCAAACCAAAGCTGTTATTCATGACACTTTGAAACAGTCACAGTAGTGTTTCACAAAAAAGCACAAGACAAAAAATGGCAGTACTTTTTCTTCTACCTTCCAATGATAAGCAGCATCAGTTCAATACATCTCATTTACTTGTTTGTTTGTTTGTTTTAAATTAATTCTGATTCTTTACATAACATCATGTCAGTTTCCTTTCTTGAAAGCAGCTGATTTTTACAGTAAACCCACAAGTCTCATTCTCGTGCCAATGTCTGCCCTTGTCAATGCTGCAGAAACTACACCATAAGATGTTTTATACACTTCATGTATAAATAAAAGCAAACTCCTCAGTAGCCAGTTATCACTTCTGGAAAGTAATTTCGCCTCTCATATAGACCACCTTGTATCTTGTCGTTGCAGTAGTTGCATAACACGGAAGTATCCATTTCCTACATGTTTCGTGGGTAGAGGCTACCAATGGAGTGGTGTGTGACATGTTAGGCAAATGCAAAGGGTTCATTCAGATTAATATATTTAAAGGTATTCCATTCCCAACTAAGGGAAAGTATTCAAACCTCCAGGACCCTAACAAAGTTAATGCTTTTTCTGGAGAATACATTAAGAGTGTTTCCACACACAAAACTGACCCGAAGAAATATTTTGCAGAATATGCTTATACATCAAAATTTGCAAAACACTATTGATCTGGCAAGAGGTGACAACTTTACCACACTGGACTGGCAAATGCTGGCTCTCTTCCCACCAATTTGACCTGCTCTGCTATCACCAGTATTTTCACTAAGATAAATGGCAATCAAAGTGCCTGTTAAGTTCACGTCCAAAGATTTTCATCTCTTCAACAGATTTGCTTGACAGTCTCAGGGCTCATCCACAGTTTATCAAGAAGCTGACAGGAATCAAGGCTCTTAAATCAACCACTGCTGGCTGCCCACTGCCTTTGATCCACACCACTACAGTAAATGGTGCAACTGTACTGTACCCTTTGTTTGCAAAGAATACATTACTCCCACAGATTATGAAGAAACATACAGAGTTGTTTTCTGGCTATCTAGTTCTATGCTCACTATGTTGGAACCAGTGTTCAAAACCAACACTGCAAGTTGTATGAAATGCAGCCAAAACAAATCAATTCTCAAAAAATTTCCAAATATACTCAGCAAAGCAGTTTTGATTTACTTACTTAAGTGGAGTTTCCTTTTTCACTGTGCTCAGGAGTAACTTTATAGCAAAATGGAAGAGACACACTGTACCCTAAATCAGCTGAGAAGCAAACTGGAAACTTTGAAAACAAATCCCAAGAGCTGTACATGGAAAGACTGAAGGGCAGAAGGCATACTACCCAAACTCATTCTTTTAATTGAGTTCATAAATGAATTCTTGAGAAATTGATCAGTAAGTGAAATTGCTGGAGGCTAAAGCCTGCAGCACTGCTTTTTCAAGCATTAGATATTCTTGGCCTCTCACAAGAGCAACAGCAGATGTTTACAACAGTAATCATACAGCAATGCTTTCAAACATATTTGCAAATACTCTTTATATCATGCACCAGATAAAGGCAAGGACAGTTCAGTAGTTAGACTAAACAATTCCAAGGCCAAACTTGTACACAAAAGGCGTACTTGGAGTTCCCTCAATAGTGTTAAGAGCTGAAATGCAAAGCTTCCAACCTAAACAGACATGCAACAGAAGCAACTGAGTGGTACCACAGAATAAAACAGTTTCCTACAAAGTTTTCACCTAAAAACATACATCAGATGGTAACAAATTTCTGGTCTGCTCACATAGCCAGTCCTCCTCACTAAATAATATAAAATAAGTAACTGCTGAAAATAAAATGCTGTTCATGTATTTGTCACTCCATTTTCAGGCACAAAATACTCACAAAGAACACAAGATAGCACCCGAGTCAGTTTTTGACAAGGAAAGCACAGCAGCACTACAGTAAAGTCTCTCTCTACCCAGTACATATTAAAGTAGACTCTAAGAAACTAATCACAGATTCCCACAGCTGCCCAGGGATATATGTATTATGGGACACACCACAGGATTAAAGCCGAACACTTTAACTATGAGAAAGGCATAAATCCACCAGAAAGCATCACCTCTCCTTGCTTTCTACAGAATAGCTGCTTGCTTTCACCCTTTGCTACCCAAGAGAAAAGCAAGCTCCCTGCCCAGACAAGAAAGGCAAGAAGGATGGAGAACGAGTTAAAGCGGTGAGGCTCCGTAGCACCGAGAGGGAAAACTGATCGGGAAACCGCACAAAGTCTTTGAGGAAGAAAGAAAAACCGTGAGACTGAGAGATGAGGAAACACCTCCTGCCCAAAGTGGGAATCGGAGACCCGCTCCTCAGCCCACCGGGCAAAGACCCAGACGATCCCAGCTCCCCAGGCGCCCCGCTCCCCCCGGCTGGACACGGCTGCCTGCGCCTGGAGCGGCGGCAAAGGGGACCCCGGCCACGGCGGAGGAGGAAGGGCCACGGAGGGCGCTCGGCGGGGACCAGGCTGCCAGCAATGGGCCCGGCGGCCTCTATCCGGCCGGGGCGAGCGGGGGCGGCCACGCAGCACCAAGGAGAGCAGGCCGGGGCGAGCGCGGGGCGCGCTTACCTGCAGCACCAGCGGCTCGGGGTTGAAGGCGAGGGGGATGAGGAGCTGCATGCGCTCTGAGTCCTTCAGGTTGCGCAGCAAGAAGCTGCCCGAGTCCTTGGTCTCGGCGTAGCGGCGGACAAGGCGGTCGAGCAAGCGCTGCGAGGGGCAATGCACCAGGTCCGACCAGCCCTCCACGGCGTCGGGGGTGAGGAGCCGCACGTCGCCGTTGAGGCTGGCGAACTCGGTGGCGTGCAGAGCCTGAAGGAGGTCGCAGCGGCCCCTGCCGGTAGCGCGGCGGCAGATCTTGGTGTCGATGTCGGCCAGCTCCTGCGCCGAGCCCAGCCGCTTGAGGACGACGCGGCGGCTGCCCTCGCGGGGCTCCCCGTAGCGGGCGAAGTAGACGTTCTTGACGTTGAAGAAGTCGAAGAGGCGCAGGCGGCCCCAGCTCTCCAGCCGCAGCTGCCCGTTGAGGAACTTGCGGCACCAGCTGGTGCCCCAACAGGCCGGGCACTTATTGAGCTGCAGGAACCGCCGCTCCGACAGCTCGTTGCGCTGCAGCGAGGCCAGCAGCGAGTGCGTGTTCAGCACCAGCGCCGCCGCCAGGCTGCCCAGCACCGCCAGCTTCACGTAGCGGTACAGCCGACCCAACTTCAGCGACACCAGACGCAGCATCGTCCCGCACCGCGCCGCCCCGGACCGGACCGGGCCGGGCCCGGCCCCCC
>VZTM01033843.1:40179-83083 GCA_013400555.1 Jacana jacana | reverse complement strand
TGTTTTCTTTATGTCATAAGATTGTTTTTTAACTGAATTAGTCTCCCTCACTTTGACCAGATTTCTTCAGACAGGGAATTTCTGTTTAATAATCCTTGGGAAATCTTGCTTTTATATGATATTCTTTTCTTCTATGAGCTTTATGTTGCTTCTAGCATTTGTTTAAGTTAATATTTGAAGTATAAAGTATATATACTATATATTTATATATAGTATATATAAATATGAGGTAGGTCTTTTGGACTTGGATGCTGTAGAAAATCCCTGGTTGAGTAGCCACTCAGTCTCCCTAGATGCCTTACGTCCTGCATCTGGGTGCTTAACAAAAGAGTTGACTCCACTGAAGTCAACAACAGATGCGTAGGAAGAGTGAGTGTAAGACATGTAAGTAGAGAGAAGCTTTTAATCATGGTTTGCAGTTTGGGGACCCGTGGGTCAGAGGTGTGGTGTCTTTGTAGTTGAAAGTCCTCGATAGATGTTTATTTTATGAATTTGTCTGGTTTCTTTGGAATCTAAATAGCATCTCTGATGTCCTGCCACAGGGAATGCTACTGTTCAACTATGCCTACTAAGTATCTTTATATGGGACCTGCCACCTACGTATTTAATTTTGATGTTCTGCTGCTCCTGCATCAAAAAGAAAACCATCGTTCTCTCTTCTCTTTCTCAGTCATACTTAATATATGTTGACTCCTGTCATGCTTCACCTCAGTTACTTTCTCTCCAGGCTAGAGAGTCCATATAGTTGTTGTTCCAGGCTTTTTATGATCCCTACACTCAGCCCTGTGCAGCTCTGCACTGTGCACTGACTGGGGTTCTTTCTTTTTAACAGCAGTGTCATGTCTTACATCTAAACACCAGGGGAAGAGGCTAAGTCCTCAGAATCCTTCTGTGTTTTAATCTGGCTTAGAGTTCCTGGGCATCTATTGACAAGAAAGGTCGGGTGGCAAAGCTGCTTTTTCCAAAAGGCACTTTCCATGGGCAAAGTAATGAAGATAGTAATTTCCTCCTCCCATAAAACAGCCCAGTAGAAAGAGAAAGCTTAGGTCTCTCCTAGGCTTTCTTCAGCCTGGAGCCTCAGATCTCTCCAGAAGGTTCCCTCACTTCACAACTCAACCTACATGCTTCTTGTTGAATTTGGAAATGCTGTAGTAAAAAACCTTACAATTACTGGGACAAGAAGAATAAGCAAGGAAGTCCATAACTGTTTATCTAACAGCTGGGAGACTTTGCTAGGGAAAGACATCCTTGTGTTTAAGGACTTTCTTTTGTTAGTGCAGAAATTGCTGTGGAAGGTGCAATCGTCGCAGAAATTCCGAGGGAGGATAGTTTATACGTACGCTCTTGTGTCTGTCTGTGTGTAGACAAAAACTTAAACAACTCACTGTTTGTCTTCTTGTTTTTTAACTTTGTCTCTCTGAAGCCTGTAGCTGTCGCTGTGAAATGAAAACCCCGAGGGTTTGTGAAGTCTGTCAAGTTACTGTGTTGTTACTGAAAGCACTTGAAAATACCTTGAAGTATTTTGTTTAAATTACTGTACATACCTGTTTCCCCACCTTGATCCTTTTAAGCTTTTGTATTGATTTTAAGCTTGATTAAGCTGTCAAAATGAAAATGTCTGTGATTCAACCTTTTTGATACTGTGGCACAGTTAGATTAAGCTCTTGGATGAAAACAGGCATAATTATTGGTAACATGCAGAAGCTAACATCAGTTTTCAGCAGAGGATGTGTAAGTTTCATGTGAAATTGCAGCTTGGGCACAAACGATATGCGGAAGAATCCTAAGAGCTATTTCAGTACGAGGTGCCTGTGTCCTGGGCATCTCAAAGTCCACAGGAAAAAAATTGCCATGTATTAAAATATGTATGTAATACATACAGATATAGCTTACTTTTTTGGAAAACATTACTGTTTACGTATTAAAATTAAATTTGCTCATTATTAAATCACAAGTATCAGAGGTTTGTATTTTGCCTTTTGTTTTCTGACATGAGTATCACATTTTTCTCCTGAAGTTCCAGGAAGAGTCTTTGGTGGATGACTCACTGCTTCAAGACGATGACGAAGAGGAGGAGGATAATGAATCCCGATCATGGAGAAGATGATTCAACTGATCAACGACAATGCTAGAACTGCACCTGTGTTGCATTAGTATTACCTAATGTACTTCTGCATCTTTGTATTAAAAGGGGTTTTGTGATGAAGTTGGATTCGGATATAGACTAAAAAAAGCAGCTGGTCAGTTATACATTTTGAGAGATTGATGTTTGAGTTACATTTCAGTAAATGATTGCTAAAGACATCATACTAGGAACATATGCAATGTTTTTATTACATAGTTCTACAGAAAGTTACAGAATTATTTGGGTTCTTTGTAATTTACCAAATTGGTCAAACACAAATGACCAGAAGTTGTTATAACATAGATAAATTTTGTTCTATTCCAGATACGGAATGAAAACTTGCATTTAAAATCTTTGTGAATGTCTTCAGAAATGAATAGATAGCAGTACTAAACTGAAGTCTCTAAAGTTATGTATTCATAATATTGCATAGTAGTATGCTTAGGCTTTACTATGTACTAGCCTTTTGTTGGATTTGTGTACGTATTTTACCTATGGGTTTTAATGATAAAGTGTATGACTGCTTTGCATATAAGTCCTTATGACTTTAAGATGTTAAAAAATAAAGTAATGGAATGGTCTTCAAAAAAAAAAAAAAAAGAAAAAAGAAAAAAAAGAAATAACCAAAAAAGCTAAGACAAATGAAAAAAGAAAAAAAAGAAAAAAAAAAGGCAAAGAAAAAAGACCATTCCAAATGGCAACCCCACCCCCATATTCACAAAAAGAGCTGAAATCCTATCGACTATTCACGTTATCACACAGGTGTACTCTGCTGCATAAAAGCTTCTGGGCATCTTTGGAATTTTAAACTGAACAGTAAATAGTAAAATATTCCAACGATAAGGAATTTTTTTCTCTCTCCCTACACTGTGCAGCTGTAGAGGAAAATTTGATCCCACAGAAACACAGAGATTACACGGTAATTAAGGAGAACACGTTGGGTCAACTGGAACACTTTGGTCGTTACAATCGTAAGAGTTTTGAGCACGCACACCAGTGCGTTACTTTTATTCCTGTGTTTCTAAAATTACAGTTTTTCATTTGAAAAGTAATACTCGGCAGATCCTAAGTTCACACTATAGTACATAATCATCAGCTCAAAACCTGCATACACGAGGGTTAGTAGAATTTCTGTTCTACTCCAGAGAAATAATTAATTGGCCCTTTCTAAAAGGGCATTTTGTTAAACAAGATCTGAGGTTTCTCCTCGTTTTAGGAAGGGGAACAGCCTAAGTTTTTGCCTTAGGAACTGCCTAATGAGGATCGATTGAGGGAGTTGGGGTTGTTTAGTCTGAGGAAGAGGAGGCTGAGGGGAGACCTCATCACTCTCTACAACTGCTTGAAAGGGCACTGTAGAGATATTGGTGCTGGTCTCTTCTCACGGGCGATGAGCGACAGGACAAGAGGGAATGGCTGCAAGCTGCAGCAGGGTAGGGTTAGGCTGGACATTAGGAAAAAGTTTTTCACAGAGAGAGTGGTCAGTCAGTGGAATCAGCTGCCCAGGGAGGTGGTGGAGTCCCCATCCCTGACTGTGCTTAAGAGTAGATTAGATGTGGTGTTGAGGGATCTAGTGTAGGGGAGAACTTGTAGAGTAGGGCTGATGGTTGGACTTGATGATCCCAGGGGTCTCTTCCAACCTAAATGATTCTATGATTCTATGATTCTAATCCTTTGCAGTAAAGGATTCCTCTCACCAGAAAATCTTGGGGTTTATTTATTTCCCTTTGGTGACGTTCTTTTGGCCTGTTTTCAAAAGAAAATTCTTTAACAAAGGATTAGACTTGCAGGGTTTATTTTTGGTTGGGTTATGTTCTGGTTTTTTGTTTTGTTGGTTTTTTCATCCCCCATCAACTCATATAATGACTGCAGCATAAAACCACCATCTCATGAATCAAACAGGTGCAGGGGTTAATACCTTCTGTTAAAAGTATATTTTCCTTGGTCCATGATTTTGTTTTCTTGGAGGGGAGATGGGGGAGAAGTGCTGTCAGACATGTCCCTGCCTCCCTTTCTCTTTTTTTTTTTTTTAAATCTTAATTCCACAGTGGGAATGTAGGAAAGTAGCAGTAGCAGTAGTACCCCAGAGAGAAGAGCTCTGGCCATGGAATTCTTCTGTACTTTTCAGAAGGGATCCCGTTTGTGGTTGTTTTGATTTTGTCGTTGTTTGTTTGTTTTTTGGTTCGGTCTTTTTTTTCCCCCTACTCCCAGTGTGTGTGCATATCTTTTTGCAAAAATACACACATGAAATTTTAGTATAGACTTAGTTTCACATTGAAATCTCACAGCTGACTGCCATGCTTGTTACAGCACGTTCTCAATCTTGCCGGAAGGAGTTGTACTTGGGAAACTGATTTCCTTTTTACAGTGAACTTCAGGCAAAATAAAATATTTGAAGCACCTTTTTATCCAATGCTCTGAATGAGCTTTTCCAGTTCATCGAATTTAAATACAATCCTACTTTTTTTTTTTAAATCCTACTTTTCTTTTGTTTTTAATAATTTAGTACATCTGAAGGGTGCCAGATTGAGAGTCCAGGAGGTGGAGGGGTTTTGGGTGTTGTCTGAAAGAAGAGATAGAGCACAGGAAAGGAGTGTGGGTGCTGCCTTACGGTGGTTGTCTGGTGCTCAAACCTGCCTTCTCGCTGCGCTCAGCCAGCACAAGCCAATGGCAGCCATTAGTGTGTTCTCTTGCACGGATGCCTCTTACAAATCATCTGAAACTTGTGGGTTTTGCATAACTTTTAAATTAATGTTCCAAGTTTGCCAGCTTGTTTTCAATTCAGCCTCATAACGCACCCACGTGGCGCTCGTTTCTTAATAGCTGTTGGCACCCTCCTCTTTACCTGTAAGGCGATGAAATCTTTTCAAATTCTTTTTACCACCTTCCTCCCCCAATCTTCCATCCGTGAAGGGTGTTGGGGGAGAAATCTTACTGGCGTGTATTTTGTCCCCTGCTGTTCCCTCCTCACACTCCGCGTGACTGAAAACCACCTGGAGCAGAATGGCTTGCTTTATTCTCGCCTTTAAAAAAAGCAAACCCAAATCATAGAATCATTCAGGTTGGAAGAGACCCTTGGGATCATCGAGTCCAACCATCTGCCCTACTCTACAAGTTCTCCCCTAGTTTACAAGTTCTCCCCTGTGTTTGGGGAGTCAAGACAGTGTTTGGTTCAGTCAAGACTAACACGTGCTTGTATGCCATTCAGCGTAAGAGAACCGTGTCCCGCTTGCAGTCTGTGGGTTCTGTACATATTTCTGTCATTATCTAATTACTTTCTGGATCTGATTTCTTTTTGGCCTGCTCTCTCCTTGTATTCCTCGTTTAGCTTTGCCCTCCCTTTTTTGCTGCTGCCTTAACCAACTCTTGGTCATTTCAGTTGGCTCAGATCCTTACTAGCATGGCCTTCTGTGAAATCTGGTCAGCTGGAGCAGCAGCATCTTTCTTTGTTTGGATCAACAACCCAAGCACCCTGCTGACTTCCATTCCCTTCTTTACCCAGTTCATCCTTCTGAATGCCTTCCCAAGTGTGTCTCCGCTGTGGTCAGCTAAAGCTTTGGATATTTTTAACACTTCTGCAAGTGGATTTTCCTGGTCTTAAAACGTCACGAACAGGCTTACCTTGCTTTTCTCCAGGCAGCTTTTCAAAATTTCTATGGGAGAAAAAAAGGTAAACATTTAAGAAGGTATTTTCTTTTCCAGCTAGATGCTGAAGGGCTTGAGTAAGATGTGGTTCAGACACGTAGTTCAATGACAATATTGAAGGAAACTACATTTGGTTGAACTACCAAAAAAAATCTAACTGGAGTCAGTACTTCACTGGACTCCTTAACTGGAGTCACTACTTTGGGAGGTGGTGGAGTCCCCATCCCTGACTGTGTTTAAGAGTAGATTAGATGTGGTGTTGAGGGATATGGTGTAGGGGAGAACTTGTAGAGTAGGGCTGATGGTTGGACTTGATGATCCCAGGGGTCTCTTCCAACCTAAATGATTCTATGATTCTATGATTCAGACTATATTATGGTCTGTCTACAAAAGAGTAAAGTAGCAGGAGGGCCTCTTTGAAGCATTGCTTATAGCCCACGCCATTTGTATTTTTGATTCTCTTAAAGCTCATTGAATTCAAATCGAGGGACAGAAGCTGGTTATGAGTGAAATACAAAGTTACAGGACGGGCTGTACAACTAAGCCGAAGCGGGTCCATTTCTTACAAGGCACCCATTGAAAAGTATTTGTCGAACTGCAGGCACTTAAAATAGGTGTCAGTTCTAAACCACCCTCTGAAGACAGTCTGCATTTCTTTAACTAGAAAAGGAGTCAGAAATGATTACCCCAGTACCCTAGGGATCCGAGGACGGCATAGTGTGATGGTACCTAATTTAAAACATCCGGTTTTATAGCTGACCGTCCACGGGTCCCCAGACAACTAAGCCTGCTCTTCTTGTCAGTCCCTGGGTAATTTTTAAAAACTACATTTTACTTGAGGGTTTGTGTTTTGGTTTCTTTTTTTAGATGGAGTGGACAGTTTGTAATCATCAGTTGCCTCACGGGTACGAAAGAGCACAAGAAAAAGATGCACAAGAATTTGGTTTTGACTTAAGAAAGGGATTTTGTATGTTCCCTCTATTGTTTTGTTTTTTTTTTTTAATTAATCCCTGAACTAGTAAATCAAACAAAAATAGATGGGGATGTTTTTTTCTTCTCCTGAGGCATATGCTACTGTTGCACCAATGCAGAACATCAAGGGGCATAGACCTGCAATGAGGAACCTATTCACTGTGATTAAGCGTTGCTTTAACGTGGCAACTAAAGAAGGTGCTGTCAGATTAAATCCTCAATCCTAAATAATACATTTTATTACAATTAGCAATTTACAATTATATTTAACAAATTCATATTAGAACAACTGGAACAAATGGCAGAAGTTTTGTGGGAAACAAAGGTAACGGACAAAAATCTGAACAATTTTGATTGTTCGTTGTCCTATTCTGAATGGAGCTGTTTCTTACTGTACTGATGTTACAGCACTTGATTACACACAAACGAACCTCTTAAAGTCTGACAAAGTATAAGTTCTTGACCAAGATTAAAAAAAAAAAACCCAACCCCCCCCCAATGCTATGTTCATAATTACAATTATTAAAAAGTATAATAATAATATTCAATAAAAATATTTTAAATTACATTTTCTGCTTCAGCCAATATAGCTGTACAGTGATCCAGTGAAAATGGACTCGCTAGGTTTTGTGGACTCACGCAGACCTTTAAACACTCAGGTGTGCGTGTCGCACAGTTGCCTAAATACTGTAGGCTTTATAAGCTAATAATTTTCGGTTTTTACTTTAATAAGCCTTTGCATGGTCTATTCTGAACCATGTTTTATATAGGTAGATGTCAAAAATACTTGCAACAAATACTTGCGACGAATTTGCAACTTTGTCGATTTCAGTCTTTTGTTGGAATTCTCTCCAGATCTAATTGGGCTGCTAATGAGAGGGATTTCAAGCCCATGCTGCACAAGAAATTTCTCATTTTTATTTCCCTAATGGGTCATGAGCTGTAAAATCCTATATGTGTTATTGATAAAGCTTATCTGAATGTTGATACTTTGTTCTTTGTCCGTGTGGGTGAAGATTAATTATTTTTTTTTTCTTCTTACAGTAAGCTTGTCATCCTGAGACCGGTTGATGGAAAATCATCTTGTCTGACCCGGTGGTATTTTATAATGATTTTGATGTTACAGTTGGAATTCTTGACTTCCAAGATCCTTCTTGCTTCCAACAGACTAATTCAGTTTCTCACCTTTCACTGGCAAAGAGTGGAATACTACTCTCAGCAAATCTGTCTGTGCTAGTTGATGAGCTGGATTTTAGTATTTCCCTGTCAGCAACTGGGGAAAAAAAATAATTTGAGGCATGTACTCTTCAAAATTCCATTTTTATGAGAAACATCTGCAGTAGATGGGTTTTTTTTTTTTCCCTCATTTTGACTTTTTGATGCAGGAAGAGTAAAACTGTCTTTTTACTGTTCTACACTATTTCCCTCTTCCATGTTGCAATTTCACAAAAGATTTTTGGATTGAAATTTGATGGGTAAACACTGTCTTGAAAGAGACATATCTTTTAATGTCATGTATTATAGCATATACTTTCCTTTTTAAAGAATATTTTAAAAAAACAAACCAAAAGCAACCAACCCAAACCAGTATTTGCAGTTCCTCCTGGCAATCTATGGAGATGATTTGAAATCAGAAAGGTTATTTACAGGCCTCAAAACTCGAACAGTGCAGATGACCATTTCCCAGTTGCTGAAGAATGGCTTCTTTTAAATGCAAAGTTAAAAAAGAACCACGTAACGTCTCCAAAACGCTTCCTAATGATCTGCAGCCAGATAGAAAATTTCTGAGCTCTAAGGCATACTAACTCTTCTCTCTGTACAATAATTTGCTCTCTAGGGAAATGAGGAAAGTTTCTTAGGTTTTAAAGGTCATAATACAGTCTTCTTCTTGCACGGAATTTTGTGCATTAAGGATGTTTGAGCCAAAATGTTTCCTCCTTGTAGAGAAAACAAAAGACTCGACAAAAAGGTATGTCCATCTGCGCATGTGGAAACCTATATCCTTTTGCCAAAGTCACGTGTGTGTTGCTAATGCATGGTCTGGTGTAGGTGAGATCTACAGAAGCACAGAAATGCCTTTAGGGTACAAGAACTCTCACTTCATGGAGCTTCCCAGCTTTGCAGGGCTCTTGCTGCATAAAAGCTGAGAGAAGTGTCCTTTCCGTTAAAGTACCCCGTTTGTAACCAGAAGAAATGTTCTTCCTCACGTTTGCAAACTGTCCTTTCTCCACTTAAGGAAACAAAACAAAACAAAACACCCCCAAAATACTCACAACAGTTCTGATTTTGTGTGTTTGGGGTTTTTTTATTATTTTTCCTTGAGATAAAGCCTTGTATTTTCTCTTTCGAGTGCTAGAGGGCACTATGGCTACACAAGTGAAACACAATAACTGGAAGTAATTTGCTCGCATTTCAACACTTCTGTGATATTTTCCCTGTTTCAGTTCTCATACTAATATTTGCATTTCTTGCAGAAACCTGTATACGTCTTCTACCGTGTCAGCAGAAATTCTATTGGTGTGAACCACAACAAAGTGTCTCTCTTCGGATTTAGGTTCCGATGATTAAAAGTGACTCCAGGTGTTTAAATCTGAGTAAAACAGAAGAGCATTTCTGTGCTGCAAGAGGCGTGTATCCATCTTCTTTTCTGCTCTGGGAGTTGAATTCGGTTTTGCTTGATTACAGCTGAAGTTATAGAAAACTTTGGGTGGCTGCGCGCTCGTTTGTCAAAGCTTTTTGTAAGAATTAACCTTATAAGCGTGTGTTTGTGCTCTGGAGTAGGACACGTGTGCCCAATGCAAAGCTAAAACTTACTGCTGGAACGTGGAGGGGGCAGGTGGGGTGGAGCAGAAATGGAGAGGATAATCCATTTTACTACACACTACCAAAGGAATCGCTAGCCTAACCTGGGGTGAAGAAATTTCAGCACCGTAGGCGGTTCTCTTTGCCTTGTGCCGGACTCGTGTTAAATACATCAAAGAATTACTGCTGTAGCTCCACCAGCTGGTGCAGTGTAACTGCACCAAACAATTTTTTCAGCTACGAGATGGAACGCTTGTTCGTCCCGGTACTCCCAGTATCTGGTCTCTTACCGTCTTGCCCACGTGCATCGGGAGTCTACTGGTATCCCGGGCGTCTCTACGCTTGGCACTCCGAGCGTGCAACCTCCACGCACACAAATCCCCTTTAGGCAAACAACACGACTCCTGCCCTGTCGTTTTCTTCTCCCTTTCGGTCATTAGTGCAATATCAGAAAGTGCTTGAGGCATCACAAGTTTTGTCAGGCTTCTTCTAACTCCACAATTTATCTGTGCTGAAATTACACGCTCTCTTGTTTTTCTCTTGCAAGGTGGTCAGCGGTATCTTCACCTGCGGATAGACATCCTAAAATGCTGGAAAACTTCCGAGTCAGTATCTTTGAACTCACTTGAAGATGGAAACCTTGCTTACCAGAAGTGATTGCAAGACGAGAAATTCTTGTTGACAAAATTCTTTGGGGTTTTTCTTTTTTATCACAATTATCTGTTTGCATTCAGATCTGCTAGGTGATGAACATTTCCCCACTGCTCGTTTAAAATGATATATCCCCTCTGTGCTGTTTCTTAGCACCAGTTTAATAGCAGATAGAAGAGACGCAATGTCCGTATGTATTTTGATACATTTTTTAATTATGCTTTTCCACCTACGTTCTCCATGCTGATATTTTACCTTAAAAAACAAGAGGAGAATGGTAGGATGCTATTTATGTATTTATTTAGCTGTGAGTTCTACGATCTTAACCTTTCTCTTTGCTGCTCTTTTCAAAACTCCCCCACTGGCCGTACCATCCTTCGTGTATAAGGAAAAAAGGTGGTTTGAGGTTAAGTAGAATTGCAAGTTTTATCAAGAACGCAAGAGTAGAAATGCCCAGTAAGCAGCAATCGAGCGGGTTTAGAAAATCTTGCTGGAGTACAGATGTTCACAGAGGCGGACTTTTTGTACCTGTATAATTGCAATCTTGGCTGTCTTTCAAACAAATTCTTACAGTAAAGGGAGACGTTAACTGCTGATGCCTGAAAGAATGGTTTCCGTGGATTATCCCTGCGACTGAATGGGCCTGGATATGGAACCATAAGAGTTTACCTGCTAGAACACCATTTCAAATGGGTTCATCTTCAGAGAACAGAAAACGTCTCTTGCTGCTATATCTGGAAGTATGTATTCAGTATCTTTTTTTGGGAAAAAAAAATTATATCTGTCTACTTCTAAAATACTAAGTCAAAAAATGGTAAATAATTGTTTTCACTCTTCAGAGATCTGAATGCTCAGGGCCCTACGATCTACTTCTGTTTGGGTATTTTTGCTGTGGTAAAATTTCATCAGTTAGTTTGCAAAACTATCTTATAGAATCTGAAAAAGGCATTTTCCGGTTCTAGAGTTTGAAATTCTTTCTTCCCAGAAGCAACACCCTGTACCTAGTGTATTTAAATACATGATCGTGATGTAGCCAATTTTATGTGCGGGAGTATTCCATTACTGAAAAATGTGAAATTAATGAGTAAAGAGCAATGCCAGTAGCTTTGATGATGGAGGAAGCTGAGAGATTGGTTAACATGCAATGTGCTGGTCAGTGGATTTGCTGCCTGACCTGAATTACAAACTAGTTTTTCTATCAGCAATTATGCAAGTATAGCAGAGAGAAACTGAGCACTTATTTTCTGTCACTATATAATGAAAAATTAAGGAGCATAAGTCACAATTAGACCTTGTTAACTTTTAACGGGTTAATGCTGTCTATACTTGAAATTTTGTCTTGGTGAACTTCCCTCAATATTATTTGTATGTCTTCACTAAATTTATATTTTGATATATTTAATATTAAAATAATTTCAAATTTATTAGTTTCTTCTAATTCTGTGCTGAACTACCTCGAGACATCCTTGCAAGTGAGTTTAAAGTAAGTGCTATTTCTGTCCTCATTTACTACAATGCTCCCTCTACTGAAAATACTGTTGTGTTTGCTCTTGTACTGGCCCTTCTCTGCAAATTTACCATCTATTGAAGTTTTTGAAGAGAGCTTGCCAAACAACGCTGAAGAAATAGCTTTGTATTAGTGGAATAAGTTACAGAAACTGAAAGAATCTGAAATAATGAAAAGATTAACCAGTAGCATTTGCTACGCTGCCATTTTTAAGATGGCAGTATATTATGCTACGATACTTTCTGTAGATAAGCTTTTGTTAAACTTTTAAAGTAATTTGAGTAGGTAATTACTAGTGGTTTAGTAGTCTGAGGCAGGATTGATGGCAGCTTGATTGGTTGTAGCAGTTACTAAAGTTCACATTTTATGTCCTCCTTAAAAATATTAATTTAGAAGCTTATGAATTACTCTCTGGAGTCACCCTGAATTAACAAATACTGAGCTATCTTTTTAGCTTCCAAATCTTTTTGTGAAGTAATTTCTACCCACTACTGAACTTTATAGCGATTTTCAAGAACTCATTTTCTAGATAAAGCAGTAGTAACTCTTTGATGGCCAGGACTAAGTTTGCAAAATGTTCTCATAAACAGGCTTGTTCCATGCCAGGGTTAAAGAAGACCCTGGGTAGTGACTCCTGCCTGTCCTTTGTGCTTGACACAGCAGGCATTTGTGTGATAATGTAGTGATTGAGGAGCTGGGCTATGCTTTTAAAAGTGGGGTAGACCAACTCAGATCCTTTTCCTCATCTACTTCACCAAGTGGCTGAGAATACATTAGTGGTGGGGGATGCCGGGGCAGAAGTGAGGAGCTGGGATCAGTAGAGCTCTTCATCCCACAGTACCGGTTCAAGCCAAGCTACTTCCTTTGGGAATGTTGGCACCACTGTGCTATTCTCAGTTATGTGCTATTCTTCTCTTCTCTTTTTTCTTCTCCTTTCTCTCCTCCTTTATCCTTTTCTCCTTTCTCTCCCCTCCCCTCCCGGGGCAGAATGTGAACAGAATGTAGAAGTAGTTGAGAACAGAAGCATCATCCTTGCACAGGCTCCTCAGGAACACCAGGCCTGCTCTGGTTCCACAGTGAGCTGCTGAATTAGAAGCTGCATGGCCCTGCGTTTGAGCTGCAACCCTCTGGACCCATTTGGAAGTCAGTGAAAAGGGTATTCTTAGTAGCCTTGTAGATGGGGACTCTGCTGTGGGAGCTCTTGGCTCCTTTTTGTGGATCACTCAGTGGTACTGATGGGGGAGAGAGGGAAAAGGCAGTTTCAGATGGAATAGGGAGAGAGGGAAAAGGCAGTTTCAGATGGAATAGGGATCACCTTCAAAGGAGGTGTGAGAAGCTTTGGAAGAATTTTGTTGCCCTTTTGGATCTTCACTTAGCCTATTGTGAGTATAGCAGCAGTTTTGTGGGTGACTCATGCGTCGGTACAGTGCTAGTGCAGTAACAGCAAGCTACTTAGGAGATGTTTCCTCCTCCTCCTCCATGTATGTCACCGTTGTGCTGTGGGGCCCCAGTGCCTGCACTTTGGCTTCCTGGGAGAACTGGGGTTTGCCAGCTGGGTAAAACAGCCCCGAGGCTAGGCTGCAACAGGAGGAGATCATTCCCTCTAATGGATCTGTGCAGACAAGTTAAACCATTAGAAGGGAACGCAGGCAATTCTGATGGCATTTAGGGACCTTAGCCAGCCAGGGGAACTGAGCAGGTGGGAATAGAGTGGAATCAGTGTAGGGATGTAGCATGTGCTATAGGACTTGCAGTTAGATTAGACAACATCAGGGCTGGTTTTGTTGAAATTTGTTGGGTGATAGTGAAAGAAACTATCAATATTAAATAGCTAGAAGGGGACGCTGAGGCAGATGGAAGCTGAGGTTTCAAACTTTGGGCCAAACAATCGGTTATGTGCATGTTTCCTTTCCCGCAATCCACCTGCTGTCTGCCACACCTGTGGGCAGCCCATTTAGCTGCAGAAGAGACTTGCTATGAAAGATTTGGGAAATGCTGCTAAATCCATGGAACTGGGCAAGGAAATAGTCACCCTCTGCCTTGTGCTTTCAAAAAGGCTTCCATCTGGAACTGTAAAATAGCATCCAAGATACCTAATGGCTTAGAGAAATCTCACTTTAGTGGTTCATTCTGGATGGCTTAGGGATCTCAAAATTCTGTGTATGCTATTATGAATCTCTATGGAGTATCTTGTGTCATCAAGTCAGTTGCTGTTTTGAAAGACTACTGTCCTTTTCCAACCAGTCTTTGTATGTTCAAAAACCTGTTTTCCAAGGTAGGTTAGCTTGAACAATCAAGTAATGGATCTTTGCTGTTATTTAAACTGTTTGACCCCCTGAATGAGCAAGTTAGGAAGCAGTTACAGAACAAGTTAATGTGCAGATCATAATGTCAGAGATGAATGAATGATGAGCAATTGCAGTATAGGAATATAGGATCCTCTTTGGTCACCACGGCTGCACAATAAGCTTGAGGGTACTGGTCTGAACTCTTCCATTAGCAGGAGCTTGTGTCAATTTAACCTTTAGAAGTGGACGCTATTGCGGCGCAAAGCATTTCAATGCTGAACTCCTTTTGGATATCTCCCCAGCTTGTCCAAAGAATCGATGGTCCTGTCTTGCCTGCCTTTTTCTGAACAGATTGGGAACTGGTCTGATCATTTGAATTGTCAGGAGCCGTACCAAGTTCTGTCTTATCTGAAAATGGGTGGGTAGGCTTTGATGGCTGCTTTCTACAAACAGGTAATCAAAACCATTAAAAATGAAAATATCGATATGAAAGGAAAGCTAGACTTGCAATATTACCTCTTTGCTGGGAGTCCAAAAATCACAGTACAAAGCAATCTTCTACTTTTAACTCCATGGATCCACTGATCAATTTACAGAGATCTCAAAGCTGACAGTAGCACGTATGCAAAACTCTAAAACGTATCAGGATACCATCTATACTCTTACTTGCAGAAATACGCATTGCCTGTTAAAGAACTCAACAGTTTGTTTCCTTCCAACTGTCCAAACAAAAAATGAATAGTCTTCTCTAGCCAATTTTTGTTTGGTATTATTTAGTTGTTATGGGAATAATGTGTTAGGAATCCTCAGCATCAATTCTGTAATTTTCTTTCCAAAGATACAAGATGAAATTATAAATGGTGTAGGTTTCTCGGATCCTTCTGAGTTTTATACCAAGTATTTATGGGACAAAGGACAATTACATACACCTTGCACTTTCTCTGGCAGGTGAATTGGACTAGATGATCCTCAGAAGTCCCTTCCCAACCCCGTATCATTCTGTGATGAGACAAGCCCATCAATGTTTATAGAATCATAGGAGCACAAGGTTGGAAAGGACCTACAAGATCATCTAGTCCAACCATCCTCCTATCACCAATACTACCCACTAAGCTACTAAATCATGTTTTGTAGCACCTTGTCCAGTCGGTTCTTGCAACACCAACTGTTCCTGCCTGTAGCACCTTGCCTGAAGAGTTTGCAAGGAAAGAAATGGAGAACTTCTTGTAGTACTTCTTGTTGGTGGTCTGGATGACGCAGCAGGTGGATTCCAAATGCCTTGATGTCATGCAGTCACGCCGTGGTTTAGTCTGCTGCCTACCCTGCACTATCGCATTTCAGCATGTCTTTGGAACTTTTGCTTTTAGCAGAACTCACCGGAGGCAGGTTATTTCAGTGGCATGTTCCATGTCGGAATGTTGGTGCTCAGCCTCTTAGTCTACATCTACACTGGTAAATTAAACATGTCTGGGACTGTTCTCTGATGCTGAGGCCAAATGGCATGGAACAACTCTCGTACACACTTCTACGCTTCGAAACAGGACAACCTCATCCACGTTCTCTGCTGGGAACAGTCTCTGGCTTGGGGTAGCTGATGCAGGTCTCTGGGGTGCTAAGGCCCAGGAACTGACCACAAATTTCCAGTGCCTATGAGATACGCTGGTCCTGTTTGCTGTACTAATTCAGAGGTGGTCTGAGTTGTGCGGTGTCTTTAAACACCAAGCTTTGTCTAACAGCAGCAGCTACTGGGATCCAGTTCTTTGGGTAGACGGAGGGACCTGGAGGAAGATCTCTTCTTTGGAAAAGTTGTGGCCATTGACAACGCTGTTCTGCAAGGAATCCATCCTCTCTAGCAATAAATGTCACCGGTTAAAAGAGAGCAAGAGTACTTCTGAAAAGATCCTCATACTTTTGCTAGCATACAAATAAATGGCAATTAGCAATCAAAAATTCATAGACCATAGTAACTGTTGGATTTAATGAGAGGTATAAAATACTGATGGTCTTGTGAGACAGAGTTAGAAGAAACCTTATGAAAGAAAATGAATAAAATCTTAAACTTGAAATACAAATAGTCCGTTGAATTCGAACTCTCCTGTCATTAGTAAGGTTCAGAGGGCTCTTGAACTGTCCACTGAGTATTATCAGCCGTCTTAAAAATTAACCTAGCAATAATGCAGTGCTGTAATCAAAGGGACAAGGGGTAATACTTTTCTGGCAAGCCTGCTACGGAACTGCAGTTTCCTATAAACTGACAGAGAGGAAGCTAGACACAGACAGTTTGTCCTTTAGCCCTTCATGTCTAAATACGCTTTCTAGCACAATGCATCACCTTAATTATTATACCTTATGCAGCACACCAGAATGCTCTGATGAGGTATTTTTTTTGTTGCCAAATTACTTGCACGTACATTGCAAAAATATTTTCTGTGTCTGTACACGGATTTCATCAGCCACGCTCCCGTCTGTCAAAGCAGGGAGAATGCTTTAATTGCTCAATCCGCTTTCTGGGTCTCCCATGCAGGCACAAAACCACCACAGTGAGTTGTATCATTACATGCTGGGGCATAAGCGATCATTAGAAGTAGTTTTCCCAACTTCTGTGTTCTAGTAGGCGACAAACATGCTGGATTTGGTGAGATTATAAACATGGTTGTTTGCTAGAAGAAGCTGATGGTTTTGTCTGCTCTATTTTTACATTTGAGGATAAAGTACAATTTATGTTCTGGGCATCATCTTGTGGAAGTTCTAAATCACTTCATGAGGCTTTCAGCCTGGCTTATGTCATTTATCCATCAGCACTCAGTCCATTTAATCCAGGCCTCTCAGCTGTACAGACCTAGCTCCTGTTGTGAGTGATCGGCCTGCTTGAGTGCTCCCAGCTTCTCCTGTCACATCACATTTGCATAAAAGAGGACGGATAACCAAATTTGAGCACACAAATGAAAATGCTAAGCGCTGAACCTGTCACAGTTGTTGTTCAACTAATTGTGAAAAATTTGATTTGCTGGCTTTTCACTGTTTATCATGTGGACCCCCTTCTCAAATTTGCCTTGGCTTCTGCTTCTGTACATATAGCTTTTAAACCCTCTACACAAGCAGCCCACCCTGGGGATTACTTACCTCTCCTACCAGCTTTTAATGTTGGCTCATCTACTTGACTAAATTAGGCCACCATGGCAAACAAACACATAATTAAAAACCTGGGAAAGACAACTGCAGTTGCACTTCTAAATTGATTTTGCAGTCTATTACTGGTATATGCCTTTGCATTTTGCCATTTTATCTTGTCCTATAAACCTTGAATATGTCTCTGCTTTTGCTTATGTATAGGAGGAACGTATACTATTTCAAAATGAAGAGTAAGATTTTCTTCTCAAAAGGCAATAGTAAATAAAAATATGTCTTTATTTCTGGGTACGTTGTGGGAGCCTATTACAGAGGTGCTGTAGTCATTTGAAATTAAGACCCATTTTTGAATCGACATTTAAAATTCATGGATGAAGTATTATTGGAATTATTATGATATTTCAAAATTCTGAGTTTTGATTTAGCGTTCCAATTGTACTTACAACTGCTGTCATACTTCTATTTTAAATCACCTTCTCTTAACGTATCTATGGAATTTACACATGACTTCTTATATACCAGAAGGTCACCAGTTAAAGCAGTTGACTGTCATGTTGCCTATTTGTAGAGGGAAGAAGAGGTTCGGCTGAATGATTATCTATACAAAAATGAAAACCAAAACCAACCTATGTACCCAAATCATCCATCCCTTTGGTATCGATGCTGGTTATACTCTGAATGTGCATAAGTCTCTTGATTTGAGGAGGTGCAGAATAATATGGACACAGTGGATACAAATCTATAAAAAAAAATAATTAAAAATCTGATAAAAGCTGGTATTTAGGCATACACAAATAATTGATATTTTTCTGGCAGGACTAAAATATCAAAATATTCTCAAATGAAGACAATAATTTTTCAGCTGATATGACTGAAATATTGTTTAAAAATTAAGCTGGAAACATTTGGCTTACAACGCTTTTTAATTTCATTTCATTCTGTTGGTGCAGGGGGAAAAGTCCCTGAAGTCACCTTCATGTCAAGCACAGTTCTCTGATAACAGTGGCTGTAATGTGGCATAATGGCTTTCACAAACTGATCAAGACCGATCTTAAAACTGCAGGATATTTTCATCTGTTTCTCTGGTAAGGTTGTTCCAAAAAAAAACAAAAGAAAAGGCAATTTTTCCTTATTATTATGGATGATATAATTTTTAGCCTTAACTGATTTATACCCCAGTTAACCATGGTTAGTTATCCTTCATTTTAAATAGCTTTTCTCTCTTCATGATGTTCACTTCCCTGACGTGTTCACGAACAGCTGTCATTACCTCATCGGTGCCTACCTTTTACCTAGGCTAAACGGGCTGAATTGTTTCAGGCTTTGACAGACAAAGTCTGACGTATTTAACGGCAGCAATTCAAGATACTACCATTCACAGCCCGCTGTGTCGGAGTTCACTGTCCTTTACTATTTCATCAAGTTTTGCTCTTTTCTTTATTTTTACCATTGAATTCTGCTGTCATTAAAAACACAACTGGAGAAATAACTCATGCTGACCTCTACACCCACTGCATTTTGTTTGTCTGTGTTCACGAGAATACTATCAGTTTCCTTTTTCCCATCTTTCTCTCACATCGTACTTCTATATCTCCTTCCTTAGTAACAGCTTGCCAAAGTTGATCTCCTTTCCTGCCCTCTTTCTCCAGTTTGCCAATGAATTAGCCTATATACGCAAATCATATAGAATGGTTAGAGTTGGAAGGGACCTTAAAGATCATCAAGTTCCAACCACCCTGTCATGGGCAGGGACACCTCCCACCAGACCAAGTTGCTAAAAGCCCCATCCAGCCTGGCCTTAAAGTGAGATACAGGTGTGTCTGGCCCACAGCCTCTAATGAGGAACAACAGAAATTCAAGAAATGAGTTAGCTAGCAAAAAAAATTCATTCAACAAACTGCAGCTACATTCCAGGCCAATAAGATGGCTTGCGGATGTCCAGAATGTTGTTACATCTCTTAGGTTACTCTGAATAACCTTCAGTAAGATGTTCTATACTGAATCTGATACTCTTTCCCAGCTTCTCCCACTTGCACAATACATTCTGATAGCTGAAATGTGCTGAGATATCTTTGGAATCAAAGAGGCAGAAGAAGATTTATCTACTCAAGAAAATAGGTACCATTTTCAAACCCTATTTTCTTCATATAAAAGAGAACAATAAAAATTCCTTAGTTACCTTGTTCTCTGTCAGTGAGGTTAACCTCTATTGATAAACTGATATCTTTTCTTACCATGCTATGATTTGATCTGGAAATATCATAAATATGTTAAAGCTGGTAGAACTGAATTAAATGTTTGGGGTCTTGCACCATATTTGTCTTGGGACAATGCTTACAGATAAGATTCTGTCCTCTGCTGTTTCTCAGATTTTAAAAAGAAAACAGGACATTAATTTCTTGCTTTGTTTCCAATTTAACTTATTGGAAGTGGAAATTTTCTTGTTGAATCCTGGAATTTTTTAATTCATAAACCTCATCCCTTTACCTCTCTCGGAACTTAGTTATGTGTATTAGTTTTATTCTGAAGTAGTGCAAGAAAAGGAGAACGGAAGGAAACAATTACAATAGCCACAAAACAAAATAGCAGCTCTCAGTAAATTTTGCAGTCAAAATACTTGTGCCAGTAGTACTTAAAGGCAGTTTCTGAAAAGGGAAATTAGATTCTAAACTCAGTTCATTAAGTTTTATCTGTTTCCAAAGTAAATGTGAACTTGCAGTTCTCAAAACTGGGTTCTTGATGTAAATGCCTGATTCATAATTTCAGGAACGACATTGCAAAAAATTTCTTTAGGTTCTATGTACTTCAATATCCTTCTCCGTAAGATGTTTTGCTACCCAAGTCAGAGAAATGCAACAGAGTGAGGGCAGGAAACGTGTTTACAATTTTGAACAAGTACTAATGGAAAATGTTTTGCCATATTCCCTCAGCTCTCATAAAAGGTACACTTTCCATTTATCCTTCAACTGGATATCTATCGAGGTTTGATTAAAAACAATCTCCCCTGCTTCTGTAAGTACCTTTGTGTAATTCATGGGGGTTTTCTCATTTTCCCAGGTCTGCTTGGGTAAATAAAGGCTTCTTGTCAGCTCAGTCTCTTAGGTTGGGTGTTAGAATAAACAAACTTCCATTAACTTGCTTTTTGTTTTGCTTTAGATTGCGAGTAACTTCATCAGCATGTAAGAGAGACAACTGTTCCATCTCTCCCTATATGTTTTATTATACAAAGCTGACCCCCTTCCCATGAGCTTAGCTCCTGACTATAGCTAAGCGCAAAACAAAAGCACACACAGAGAAAAGATTAACAGGTTACACATACACATCTCCATGGTCTGTGGGTGTATGCAAAGACAGATGTATGTTAAATTTCGTGCTGTTTTTACATAAAAAAAAAAGAAAATGTATTTACCCTATGGGTAAAATATGTGTTGACCTGCTGTATTACAGTATAAGCAAGAACAAGGTTACGTTTTCCCCCTTTCTGCTAAATAATAAGGCAACTCATGCTGAGGGTGCACTTAAACTATACCTATAACTCTTGGAAATTCATAGATCGTAAGGCCAAATGGGACCATTATGATCATCTTGCCTGACCTCTTCTATAGCACAAGCCATAGGGTTTCGACAACATAACAGTATTTGTAATTTCATATGCATTAGAGTGCTATTTATAGGATATATATTGTATAGAAACGGCAGAGTATTCATTGCTCTGAAATTCTGCTAGATAATTTTACTACTGTAGTGGCACCTACAGCATTCTCAGTTGGTACATATCAATAATTTTTTTAAAAAATCATATAATTTCATGTAATTTGCTAAAAATATGACTACATCTAATAAATTTGCTTAGGACAACAGCTGCAAACCTGTATGTTTAATGTGAAAATTCAGTTGCTGCAAAATAACCCAAGTAATTTACTAATTACCAAGTATTGCAGAATCTGAAGTCTAATCAAGAATAGAAAAATGACAACTGGTCCATTGCACCAACTGAAGTATTTGAGCAACAACAGAGAATACAACCCAAAATTTGTGTATGTTTCACAAGGTTACTTCTTGTCCTGCCCTAGAGCTCTTTTTCCTCTGGGCTGGTATCAAGAGCTATGGTGGTTGATTTTCATTCTCATGACTGCTTTAAATGGAAACCCATTTTAAATGGTGACTAGTGCAGAAGTAGGCACCTGCCTACTGTTAACACATCTGAAGCAAACTGAACAGCATCCCCTGCCTTGCTTCGTGAAATTATCAATCACCCTTTCTTTATAGGAGGAAGCCTATTTAAAATTTATCTAAAAAAAAAAAAAAAGAACAAAAAACCCCCAACAAAATCATTACTTCTCCGTTTTCATTCTCCACCTATGTGAAAACCAGAAAATGTTCTCTGGTGTTTCTAGGAGTCGCTAACGAAAGATGCTACACTGAGCAGCCCTGAATGTCCCGATCAACCCAAACCAGCTTCACTGCTCAAATCTTGGAAACAGATGGTACTCCTGATTTTTAAAGATCAGAATCCAGATATCGCCCATCTTTGTATTTGCTGCTGGGAAGGGAGCAATAAAAGGGCAATTAGCATTTCCACTGATCATTGGTTATAATGATTTAGCCCGCCTTTTTCGCAAAGTAATGAAGATCTTCGAAGTAATTACATCATTTTGTTAAATGCTAGGAATGATGAGACAGAAGAGTACAGATATCATTGGTCAAAGATGTTTATCTGTGCATAGTAAAAGCTTTTAAACGTGACCCTACAGAAAAGCTTATTCCATTCAGATCTGTCCCGTCTTCTCCAAAATCTCAAACGTAAAGACGTGTGCTTACACGAACAACTAAACCTTAAAAAAAGCAGATAGAAGACCGAATATGTCATTTAACAGAAAGTTTCAGGAGTGAGTTATCCGTAAAACACCCTGGTTTTGTAAAATCCGACAGGCTTTGTTCAGAGAGTCTTCCTGCTATGCAGAAGCTTTGACAAACTCCTGTCACATGCGCAGAAGGAGGGCTGTGTCTCGAGGTTTGCTTTTTGATCCCTTCCCTAGTAAATTCTCTGAGAACCGAGATAATTACAACACAGAGCTAAAAAAGGTTAGTTTAAAAGCAATTTTGAAAGATATTTCAATGGAGGGAATGAGAGCAGGGATGAGGAGACCAATTAACCAATTTTTCTTGGCCTTTCTCTCACATGCAGACACATTCTGTACAAACCCCTGTTTTGATATATTATTTTAATTAATCCTGGTCTTTTGATTTCTGCAAAAAGAAGGTTAGCAAATGTAACAATGCTCGAGAGTTTCTTTATCGTAAAAGACACATAATTTCAAGCATTTAATAAGGTAGATTTATTCTGGGTAGTTTAGTTTGCACATTCACTCAAACAGCCCTCCCCAAAGACAACATTAAAAATGTGATTAGTTAGCTGCCATCAATAACACAAAATAGGAAAACACTCTCTGAAGGGACAGCTTTGTGGAGGGCACTGCACAGTGTGTAGTAAAAATATATGGCCTAATAAGTTTACATTTGCAGGCTCATTTGTTAAAACTCTTGAATTTCTAATTTGTGTCGGAAAGATAAATGGATGGGGCCTCAGTAAAGTGTGAGATTAATACTGATGGATGGGGATTCAGATTTTTGCTCGCCTCTTACTTCTCTACAACCCAGTAGGCAGTTTATGGGGAAAACCAAATGTAAATAAAAAAGAGGACGTTGTTTACCTTGGTCAAGGCCAATTACCAGTTATATTGTTCTTTTCAACTTTATTGTTTGGATGTAAATTATCCTTATCTAATTATTGTTTAATGCATTTTGGTAATCAAGCCCTTACAAAGTGTAATTAGAGGCTAAAAAGGACAGGCACCTGATGGTTACTTTGAAACACTGCGAATCCTCAAATGGTAAAAATGGAGGCCGCTGGGACCTTTAGGGGCGTAATAATAATAATAAAACCTATTACATTATAAAAGCTGCCCTATACCTGAATCAAAATACTCCCAGAAAATGGAAATGAGAGGAGGTTACTACGAAAAATAAAAAAGGCAGGATCTGCGTATGCCGTACAGAGTTGATTTCAAGAGCCCCCCTCCTTCCTGCAGAGCCAAGGCAACTCTGCTGGCATGCTGCGAGACAGCGTAGGTGACCACAGTACTTCTCACCCGTCTGGTAGAAGGTACCTCTGAACTTGGATGAACTTCTCCAACTCAGAGAAAGAAGTTCTTACAACCTTATCTAAAAGCTCTTATGTGTTTTAAATTTGTGACCAAAGCAGCATTTATAACTCACCACTGTTTTAGCTGTGGCTGACCTGTGCTTGCACAGCTTCAAGGCCCTCTCTGTTTCTCATTCCAACCTCACCAGTAGGTAAGCTGTTGGGGCGGCCAAGAAGTCTGGGGGGGACACAGCTACAATAGCTGATCCCAACTGACCAAAGAGGTATTATTTAATACGCTACATGACGTTGTGCTCAACAATAAAACTGCATAAAACTGGGGGAGTAGTCTTTCCAAGGCTGCTCACAGACTGACTGAGCAGTGGTCTGCTGGTGGGAATGATTGCCTTTGCATCATTTTGATCTTTAAGGTCCCTTCCAACCCAAACCATTCTATGAAACTGTGATTTTTTATTTTTTTTTTCTGGTTTGCTGGGTTTTTCTTTCACTGTCTTTCTCTTGACTCCACTTCTCTCTCCCATCCCACTGCATGGTAAGTGAGCAAGTGGAGGCTGCTTAGTTGCACCATGATAGATATGGAAATACATTGCCAAAATAAAAATGAAACTGAAAAAGGTGTCCCATGTGGACAGATCTGAGCGCTTTTAGTTTAGTAAAAAGGAAAAAAAAGATGGAGTAGTGACTTGACACATTCTACATAAAGAGAAAGCTCATCAAACCCTGTGGGCAACTTTTGACGAGGGTAAAAATTAACAAGGGTAATTTAGATGATGATTCCCTGTTATGTGACATTCTTAAATTAAGATTTGATGTCTTCTTAGAAACAGTGCTCACCCTGTTCTCTGTTGAGTGAACGTCTGTATCCATGCTCTGCTCTTGCACAAGAGCATTTTCAGTCCCTGAGCGTGGACTTTCAGAGTAACCTGCCTTTCTGTGTGTTTTGCACAGAGGAATTAAAAGGGCAAGATGCATCTTAGTGATGCAACTCTTTTACAAATGCTGGGCTCTAATTCAATCATAAATGACTACACCTGATGCAGAAACTACTGACTCAAGTTCTACAGTGTTCTACTGACTCAAGTTTACAGAAAGAGTAGAGTAGAAGAGTAGACTAGAATAGGCTAGGCTAGACTAGAAAAGAAAAGAAAGAATGTTCTCATTGGCTCTTACTACCTTTGCAAACTCCCGATCTGTCACAACAGATGCTTATGTCTCATATGCTCATAACTGAAGAAAACTATCAACTGTTGTTATTATTGAAGGTTAGCTCTGGTTTCTGTACAACTCATGCACTGGAATGAGTACAGGTTTAAATGCATGTTTATTTGAAAAGGTCACAGAATGATCATGATTGTAATGTTAAAACAGCTCTTTTGTTGTGACTAAAGCTATTACCTTATTTTTAACCGGCTGCCGCTCTATATTCTGGCTAAAGGACCTATTTGTATTACAGAAGCTCGTGGCTTGAAATTTGAATTTCATCACTGGAAGCAATTACAGTATCAGTGCGGTCTCTGCATATAATCCCTCATTTAGTAATTTAATTAAAAACAAGTAGTACCACGAGCACCAGAACTAATGAAGCTTAGTTTCCAATAGAACCATGTCGCATGGTTGATTGACTCTAGCTAAACTGAGCTACAAAGAAGCTTCAGCGTGAGTCCCTCTTCTGTTTCCATCATTTTAAAAACCCCTAACTTCTAGTTCAAAAACATTAAATGTTTTGTATCTCCACTCATGGCAAGAAGGATGTTGGGTCAGAGCAGTCATGGCAAGAAAACTCTTCTCAGAAAGAGACAGGCACCCCAAACCCCAACAACCACTGCTTTAGCACAATTACTTGCTTATGATGGAGAAGCAGCATATTTGTGGGCTAACTGTGCAAAATTTGGGAATTGGCTGATGAATCACAGAATCATAGAATGGTCCATGCCAGAAGGGACCTCTGGGGTCATCTAGTCCAATGCCCCCGCAGTCAGCAGGCACTCCCCCAACTAGACTAAGTTCCCCAGCACCTTGTTGAGTCTCACCTTGAATATCTCCAGGGAAGGGGCCTCAACCACTTTCCTGGGCAACCTGTTCCAGTAGTCCACCATTCCACCACTGTTACGGTAAAGAGTGGATATTTCCTAATTGGAAAAATTGGATGTTTCCTAATATCCAATCTAAATCTGCTCTTCTCAAGTTTAAAGCTCCTTGTTACGGCAGGCCTTTGTAAACAGACCCTCCCCAGCCTTCCTGTAGGCCCCCTTCAGGTACAGGAAGGCTGCTATTAGGTCTCCCTGGAGCCTCCTCTCCTTCAGACTGAGCAACCCCAGCTCCCTCAGCCTGTCCTCGTAGCAAAGGGGCTCCAACCCCCCTGATCATTTTTGATGTAACAGTTGCAGGGAATTTCAGAGACCAAAAGCACTATTATACTCACATTTCTGTAAAAGTAAATAACGAATGCAGTGTATTTCTTCTGTTTTTTTGCCCCTATTAAGTTTTTGGTTTGCATTCTTCCTATACTGGAAAGAACAGGGAGGAGAGCAAAGATTTCAACAGGCTGAAAACAAGGGAAAATTAAGGAGTGTTCAAACAGGCTTATTGTAAGTCTGAGTCAGCAGACCTTTGACATGCAGTACATGCTATGTCTGACTCCTATCTTCTTAGGAAAATGTGAAATTTATGCTAGCATATCGAAAACTACTCTTATGGGAAGAGTAGTTATATTCTCTTATGGGAAGAAAAAAAAAAAGTTTAAAAAGTTTAATGCTTTCATTCCTCTGTTGAGGAATGTTTCAGCCATGGTGAAACTCACCTACCTGTCACATACACATTGGACATGTATTCAAATCGGAGACACCATACCATAGTTTATAGGTCTCATAGTTTTCATTCTAAATGATGTTAGAAAGAAAAGTACCTCATCATGCATCTGCCTGTTTATATACCAGATCTTATGGAAAACCAGCCATCCAATCCACGATAGAGAAATTGCTGGTATCAAGGGATGCCAGAACAAACCCAGGTGAATATTTACTAGTGGGAAAAAGTACAAACACTCTAGATTAGAAACACAAGAAATCCCACACCCTCAAAATTAAGTGTAAGATTTATCAGTTTTAACCTTAGATTTAGAAAGAAGACTGTTGGAGCTTTTTTTGTTTGATTTAAATCTAATGCTAATGAATCTTTTATTCTAGACACTTGAGATAATGGTTACTAATTACAGAGCTTTATTTGGAGAGGCCTCCAAAAATGTTTCAGTTTATAGTCTCTTGAGACAATTGCTTCTGGTAAACTTTTATTGATGATAGCACATTGGGACCAAAACTACACATCCACTAAGTCTGTTTTCACTAAGTCTGTTTTTTTTTTGTAAAGTAATTACGACTGTTGAAAAAATAATGAAAATGACATTCACACTGATACCCATGTTTCAAAAAGGCACATATTTGAGTCCATATATACTCATCAAAGGATGCAGTCACATCTTTAACACTATATGTGAATTTTAACCCCTATTGATTTCACCAGGATTTAAACAGATTCTTGGGTGCTTTGCTGGTAAGAGCTTTAATATAAGCCTTCTTTCTAGCACTGACAATATCACAAATGTTGTATTTTCAATCTATTGACCATATTTAATACAAAGTTTTAGTGATGGTGAATGCATATTTTCAGACTTGACAAGGCAGAATTTCTGTAGCTCTTATTCTGTATACGTAATTCTAGTCTTGCTTGCATGGTTCTTACAAATTGATAATTAAAATCAATATCTACCTGTTCACTGTGTGACTGCTCAAAAATGTAGTTCTTCAGATTAGTTTGAAAAAAACAAATTATGTTTTGTATTACATCAGTCTAAAATTCCCTAAACCATCTGTAACATACATAAAGCTGTTTAAATGGGATACTAGCAATAAAGAGGATCTGGTTTTCCATGAAATAAAATAGTTGCCATTGTTATGAATTATTTCTAAACCACTTTACTCAATGAAACCACCATGCACCAAGACATTCAACTGTGGATAAGAACATCCATTCCTTCTGTACAATGTAGATGAAGTTATATATATATATACAAAATAATATATATATAATTCACCACACACCAGGCTATGTCAAGTGTGAGTTTATAATTAATTGTTTTTACCCAACAGAAATTATGTTAAAAAGTCAAATTATCCAGAAATAAAACCACTCACTTTGTTGTTTTATTATTTTGTTGGCACCCACTTTTTTTTTGCAGTGATAGAGCGAAACCTTGTCACAGCATTCTCCATATGTTGTCCATACTGAGAGTTTCAGCTCTGGTAGACTTTTAGGTGCACCACTCTTTCACTGTTATTCTCCAGTATAATTCTAGTTCTGCTTTATCCCATGCATTGCTCAGCAACCCCTTGGTGTGAAGGAGCTCAGTTTGGTGCTCTACATCATGACCCTTTCCAATAAAACCAGTAATGACCACAGCCTTTCAGGAGATTGCCAAGTCAGTGGAAACTCTCATGTAATGCCATTGTGATTCACAAGAAGTAACACTTTCTACAGTGCCCATAAGTTGGGCTGCATACTCCCAAAGTTCATTAGCTACCTCTGTACACATAATTGGTGAGCACGTATGCCCTTCTTATGAAGACCTCTGGCTGCAGAAGCCCCGCTTTTTTGTGAAGCTTGAATGTGTCTTGAGGAAACTTGCGTTAAGGCCTTACTTTCAAAGTGTGTCACCATTCCTAGTTTCAGAGAAGTGTCAGAAATGTGTGATGAGGGGCTATAAGTTTGTGAGTTTCAGCAGCAGAAGGGGCTGGAGGGGACAGGTATGATGACCCTGGCTTTCCTACACACCTGAATGGCATCTTAGGTTAAAAGTGGGTATCCTTCTTCAAAGTTAAACCTATTAAGTGGCAGAACCAAGGCTGGCTGGTTACATTGTTCTTCATGAATTTTATGCAGAACAGGTATAAGTTCTGTAATGAACCCCTGTGCGATTGCTTTCAACTCTTCTCCAAGCGGGTGACATTCCTGTGTATGTTCATCCACATTTGCAGCTCAAATGGATCACTGCGCTTGACATTTCAAAGACTAAAAATGATCTAAAAAATAAACACACTCCAATAATTCTGAAGGCTGATCAGCCTTTTTAATGTAGTGTCAGATGACTGTTATTTTGTAAATTAGGCAGCGATTTGATTCTTTATCAATTTTTAGTGGTGTTTAACATCACCTAACTCATGAAGGAGGCAGCATCGGTAGCCTGAAATGTAACGCAGCTTTTATCTACTTGAGAAACAATGACAAGTCTTTTAAAAAATTTGGGATGACTTAAGTACTCATGAAAGAGATGCTGATGGTGTGAACTAACACAGATACTGTGCCAGCGTGCCTTGCAAGCTTCCAGGCACAGCTCTGATGACTCCCTTCCATTTGCCAGCAGCAGTTTTTGTCAGGGGCATCTGCTTGAGGTGTGAGTCTTGTGAAAAATGGTGAATTCAAACCAAAAAGTTGATATCGATACAGAGTTCCCCTGGATGTGGGACTTCTTTCCTTTTCTTCAGGTCTCCTCTAGCAGAAGGTGCACTCCCAATGCCCTGAATGGGTAACTATTTTTGGTGCTTTCAGTAGGGGGCATCTCCTTAAGTCCCAAATTTGAGGATTGAATGCAGTTTGATTGATGTGGCTCAGCCACTATTACAGGCAGTCAGCATTGAAGCAGGTGGTTTTTCCTTTTCTTTTGAGGCTTTATACAAAGTAATGAAATTTTTAAAGGATATTTTTGGAGGGGCTCCAGATCCCAATATAAAAACATGCAAGGCAGCATGCAGTAGATCTATTTACAAACAGAATTTTACCTAGAAAGGGACGCTGCCACAGTAAGCCCCTGTGAAGACTTCTGCAGAAGGCCTTCACTCACAGAGATACTGAATGCTTCAGTCCAGGCTACGCTGACACTTTTGTTGATTAATTCTAAGCATTTTGTTCAGTGGCAGAACCAGCTCCATGCAGAGCTTTCAGTACAACGAAATTGCTGTCAACACATTTTCCTTTCAAATCTCACTTTCTTGGAGGTGTGTTTTGGATTAATTTAATTTACCATTCAATTTATCATTTAAATTGCTTGACCATAGGAGAACTATTTTGTGGGAGGCAGCGGGTCTGTGGTAGTGTAGAAACAATATGGGTGCCCAACTGATTATAATTAAAACCAGAAAATGTAGTTTTGAGGTCTCTGGAATGGAAAAGCAAATAAAATACGTTTTTGATTAGAAATACAGTGTGTAGTCTACTCTGCATATAAATTATGGATGATGTGGTTGATTATTCTACAGTAAAATGGTTAATTCCAGCCATTACCAAGTGAGTTAGGTTTTCTAGAAAAGCAAGTTGATAACCCTCCTTATTTTTACAATATTATCGCAGCAATAGGAAGTTTGAACTCCTTATGCTTGTGCTATTAAAATGGGCTCACTTTCAGCCTTCCTAGTCAAGACAACTGAACCCAAACAGGATTTCTGAACAGAAGTCATGTATTTGATGGAGACATACAGGTGCATTTAGGACATGTTATAAAAAGGGAAGGCTTCTCTTACACCTGTGTAAACCCAGAGCAATTCTGTTGAGATCCACCAGGGATGAGGAGGCAACGCCATGCGGGTCAGTAACTCCAGTACTCTTGGTCTGGACTGACAGCATATCTGATTCTAACCCAGCACATGTAATAGGATCATAGAATCATTTAGGTTGGAAGAGACTCTTGGGATCACTGAGTCCAACCATCAGCCCTACTCTACAAAGTTCTCCCCTACACCATATCCCTCAACACCACATCTAATCGACTCTTAAACACATTCAGGGATGGTGACTCCACCACCTCCCTGGACAGCCCATTCCAGTGCCTGATCCCTCTTTCTGTGAAGAATTTTTTCCTAATGTCCAGCCTAACCCTACCCTACCGCAGCTTGCAGCCATTCCCTCTTGTTCTATCACTAATTACCTGTGAGAAAAGACCAGCACCAACTTCTCTACAATGTCCTTTCAAGTAATCATAGGGAGTGATGAGGTCTCCCTCAGCCTCCCTNCCCAGGTCCTTTTCTAGCAGGCAGCTCTCCAGCCACACTTCCCCAAGCCTGTAGCGATGCATGGGGTTGTTGTGGCCCAAGTGTAGGACCTGGCACTTGGCCTTGTTGAAGCTCATGCCATTAACGTTGACCCATTGATCCAATCTATCCAAGTCCCCCTGTAGAGCATCCCTGCCCTCATGCAGATCAACACGTAATGGTATGGCTACTTTAAGTGTGCAATGCTGGGGCAATGCCTTGCCCATTGTATGTACAGTTTGTAAAAGCACTAGCAAATAGTCTCAAATGTACTTTCTCTTTAAAATGGTGGAATGATTACCTGCAAGCAGTGGATATTAGGAAGTATATGAGCAGCAAATAATTTACTACTGGCATTACCTAATAATTATCTCTAGATGAAATTGCAAGACTGCAGTGTTTTTAAAGCCCATTTGTGACCCATAAAACATGGGTTAAAACCTCACCTTCCAACTTGCTTTTGCAATTATTACTGCAAATGGTGGGAAAGTACAAAGCAATCAGCAGGTGAAGAGATCTTTTAATTACTGTCATTTCTAAAACTAATCAAAAATATAGAACTCACCCAAAATCTTGATACCTATCTGCTTGTATTCACCAGTGAGACAACATAAATGTAACTTGTAGTAGTGACAATGTTTCTTTCCTAATCAATCTCCTAACTGAGCAAAAAGATCTTTCACCTTTACTTTTCTATCATAATATAGAAGACAAAATAACAGGGTCTAAGCTCACATTTAGAATGGAACTTAGAAGACCAAGGCAAGGACCAAAATATCTAAGACTGCCCTCTGGAAGTGTATCAGGGTAACTTCTGGAGAAAAAGAACTAAGAATCAGCCTTGTCATAAAGTCAGTTTAACTTCTAATAAATGTACACAAAACATGACAATAGTTTATTCTGTTGGTTGATTACAGCAGCAAAGGGAAAACTTTCTCATGTGACAAATGGGGGCAAACTCCGCAAAAGAACAGTTTTAATGTGGACCTTGTCAAATTCATGAAAGAGGTAACATGTTCTATCTAGTTACCCTTGGTAATATGGCACTGGGTTGAAAAATCAGGAAGACCCTATTAGTCCTACATTTTTTTAACGAAAACAAATCCTACAGTTGGGGAATACTACATTTTTTTGAGACCAAACTGAGATGAGTCATTTTAGCTCATGCTCAGGACAATAACAACAAACAGTAAGAGCAAACATCAGCAGCAGTCCCTCCTACAAGGGGTTTTTATGCTTTTGGAAAACTCACATAGGGTAAAATCCAGAGAACATAG
Source organism: Jacana jacana (assembly GCA_013400555.1). Lineage (NCBI taxonomy): Eukaryota > Metazoa > Chordata > Aves > Charadriiformes > Jacanidae > Jacana > Jacana jacana. The sequence goes on along the minus strand of VZTM01033843.1, from coordinate 51,448 downwards.
CCTGGAAGTTAAGATATGATCAAGTTAAAATTTAGGAGCTCAGACAACCTGTCTCCCTGCATGTCAGATCCAAAATCAACTTTACATACAAGATGGGCCACAGACAAAGCATGAGAGAGAGATGTCTGAAATTATGAAGGAAACGTGTAAATATACAAGAAGGCTTTAATCTAACAGATATATTGACTTCAACTAGTAATAGCCTCATGGCCTTTAATGAAGTGAAAAATGGTTCATAACTAAAATATTTGTGTAAAAACCAAACCCAACTCCCTCTCTACACCCCAACACACCCCGCAGAGTGAAAATAAATGAGCAGATTTACAGCAGATGTCTACTCCTTCATGGAAGCCAAGTGCAGCTTCTCTTGCTGTACTGCATTCCTATCACTAAGTGGCAGTATATTAATATGTATATACAGACAGCACCTCTAAGAAGAACTCGCAAAACCCATTCACCTTTCCCATAACCTAAAGTAGTGCCAACATCATGTCTTTCCCCGACTCCACAAGAAACTACTGACCTATTCATTTAAGAAAAAGCTTTCCACGTCTCCACGTTTTAGATAGAAAAATCTGGCTATGTAGCATTTGCAAATACATTCATGCTTCTTTCTTTTCCCTCTAAGACTTTCCCTATAACTCAGTATAAGTTTTAATACAGAGACCTGTATTTTGGAATAATGCCCAGATCAACCCCTTGGTTTTAATGTTTCTTTGGCAACTTGATCTCTCACAAGAAATTATGGAAGAGCAGGTATCAGAAAGCACCAAAACAGTAGAAGCATTGAAATTACTTCTTGGAAGTAACTATACCATCTATTGACCTTAGTGGGAGTGCATTTCATGATAGGATCCCAAACTAAGCATGAGGATGAACCAGGTAGACTTTCCAGGGACCTACCTAATTTCTGTAGTTGTTGCTTCTGCAGAGGTAGAAGTGGGCTAATCAAGCAGCTATGCTAATCTGCATGAGAAACCACCTCCTCTAGGCTCTCATGAAAGCATATGCCTTTAGCACACAGCCACTATTGTGATGGTAAAGTATATAGGGATGGGTATAAATATATTATGGTGGTATTAGTATTGTTGTTGTTGTTGTTATCATCATGATCATAATCACCATTATTATTATTATAATAAAAAATGCACCTGATCAAATCACATAATGAAGGGACCCAGTTGTCACTGAAATATCTTTGAGTTCTCAGCAGTTTCTCATTTGATCCTATTACTAACTTTTTTTCTTTGAACCTCTTCAGTTTGAGAACTAGCTCAATGAAAGCAAGCACTTTTGTTAGAGTTCAGTGTACCTCACAAGTTTGACAAAGTAATAGCCGTCTGCAGGAGTAGATACCAGAAGCAGTGGCTACAGTGTTGTCACTGAGGAATTTTGCCAGGCAATGAGGATGAGGGAAGCAGAAAGGAGAAGAAAGGAAGTGGGGTGCCACAGCCATTGGGGTTTGAGCCATTGAAGAAGCATGAGCAGAAATCTCAGGCATGTCACCTGCAGCATCGCACATGCTCTACAAAGACCTACACTGGCATAGAACTGCCCAAACCACATTGCAATACACACTATCTCTAGCATCATTAATTACTCCATTACTCTTCAAAACTTAAAAGGAATGATATTACCTGATTAAACTACGTAGGAAAAAATAGGGAGATCAGAGCTCTCTTGTCTCTGACACTGTTGTGTTATGACTTCACTGTCCATTCACCATGGTCCTTGACTGCTGATTCTCTAAAGAGAATTTGTGCTGCCTCATGCTTTAAAAATTACTTGCCAGTGGTAATTTGCTAACATTTTATAACTTTTCCTATCCATAGCTTCAGCAGGATAGGAAAAACTCCCAATTAAGCTTTCTGAATATTTAAACATTTAAAAGCAACTCTACTCAAGCACTGCTGAAACTTGAAACAGTACACACAAGAGAAAACTTCTGCTCTCTGTATGCAAGCTGAAGTGCCGGTTGGCTGATCACGTTTTATATTGAGGAGGGAGGGAGGAAGCCTGAGATGAATAACAGGGGCTTAATAGTCACCCTCTTCCACCCTTATCTCCTGCAAAGCCTTTTCATCTTTCCCTGTCCAATCTGGCTCTCACAGGAAGTATAATTTCTAGGACCTCCCTAACCCTTTCAACGAGTCCCACAGCAATCATGCAAGTACTCCTGCAGATGCAATGTTTTTCTCCACATTTACTTGGGAAAAGTAAAGAAGGGAAATGGAGAAGATCCTTCTTCTAGAAGTAATGCTGCCTTGTCCATCTGTATAAGAGGACACAGGGAGCCTGCACCATGCCCTTGTATGAAATCTCTGTGGCAGGAAAGTCTTCTGATCCCCCAGAGACTTCAGCTGCTCCAACATGGCATGGGAGGGAGAAAAAACTGCCTAGAAACCTGCATCTGTAGTTGAGGTTCTTTTGCTCTTTTTGAGGCAGGCTTCGGGGCTCTGGGGCCCTGGGTTGTTTTTTTTGGGTTTTTTTCAGATTTAGATGTAATTTTTTCACTGAAGTTTGGAATGGGCTGAGAAATCACAACAGTAGCAATACCAAGGCTAGTCCTGCAAATAATTTGGGAGGAAAAAAATACTCAGGAGAAGGGAGAAAACCTTAGAATATCTAATTAATTTCCAAAATTCTTGATTTATTACAATCTTATTGATACTTTTAAACAACTCAAACTCTCAACCTTTCAGATCAACAAAGACAAACATAATTATTTTCCTTAGCCTGAAATCCTGTACATTATCTGGTTTCCCAAGGATATGAGGTTCACATGATAGTGCTCTGTGGGCATCTACATATGTATTTATTGCCACACATGTGCATATGTATCTGTCCTTCTCATCATAACAATTCCAAATATGGTATCCAGTTTTAACTCCATTTGATAAGGTGCTACATTTTTGCAAGTTTTGTTCAAGTAAGTGGTTATAAAAATAGGTAGTATTTCCTATTCCTGCTCTAGAGGAGAGAGAGTATTCAATGCAAGCACAGACACTGCAAACAATTCACATGGGAGGTAAGCCTGGAGATGTAAATTCATAATAAATGAAGTGTCGTCTATTACGCTGATGGAAAAATGTACCTGGTTTTGGAACTGCCAGAAAGCTGGTGAGTGAGTTCTTAGTGAAACCAGCCTTGGCTATAAAGGTGTCCTGAGTCCTTTTCATCTTTCCTCAACATGGCTTTGTCCCATGTAGAGCACCTTGAATGTTACTTGGGTTTGGCTTTCTTTTCGAACCAGTAAGTCCTTTAGCATAGGAAAGAAAAAACCACACTAGCCATGTTGAAGGACTCACTTCCATATTCCCTGAAGACCGTATCTTTTTTTCCAGTACAACTCCCAGATGAACTTCTTCCTCAGCAGACCTACTGATCTGCCAAATGGTAGCATCAAAGAATATTTGTTCCTGCTGGAGGTCTTTCAGTTTGGAGCTCTGCCCCCCACTTTAATTTTCCCTCTACCTGTAGCATTGGTTTAAACATGCTTCCTAGTTATAAATGTTTCCACTCTGCATGAACAACACAACTAAAAAGTTAACTATATTTTCCCCATGGCCACACCTCAGCAGAGAGCAGCTGGTGCTTCACACCAGGGTGTTTTTGAATGCAGAAAGAAGCCTTGTGGTACTAAAATAAATAGTTTATTTGGGGGGTCAGCCTCTGACCACAGATCTCTGGCTAAAAGGTTTCACTACACTGTCTTGAGAGAAAAATTGTCTTCCCTTGTATTTCTGACACCTTTTCTAGTCACTTTGCTTCACATGTTTTTCTTTCCTTTTAACAATTCATAGAATCATAGAATCTTTTAGGTTGGAAGAGACCCCTTGAATCATTGAGTCCAACCATCAGCCCTACTCTGTAAGGTTCTCCCCTACACTATATCCCTCAACACCACATCTAATCGACTCTTAAACACAGTCATGGATGGTGACAACCACCTCCCTGGGCAGCCTATTCCACTGCCTGACCTTTTCTTTTCCCGTTCACCTTTGTACTTAACAAGTCTCTCTCCCTCCCTGTTGTCACCAAAGGATGTGCTGCCTCTTGGCATACTGCTCACCATCAAAGCCGTGTGTGTGATTTAGGGAGGTCTGATTTGCAGCTCCATGAGGTCAGCACAGACCCATTCAATATTCTTCAGATACCAAGCTGGCTCACTCTTCTGCATTGAGCTGGCAGAGAGATGTTTCCTCCCTCTCCTCTTCATTTTATGTGCACATTAAAAGTATCCATGACCAAATCAAAAACCGTGCAGCTGTTTCAATAGCTGCAAAACTGCTTAGAACAGGGAGCCCAGAGTATAGAGAAAGAGACCTTTGTGAATTGAACACTCTCTGAACTAACTTGTTTGTGAAAAACCATGTATAATTAAAGTCTCTCTTGTTAGTGAATGGAACCATACTTAAAACATACAATGTATATCTTTATTTCCAGCTCAAATATTTTTCGGGACATTTTCCAGCAATGTGTATTATGTGGCTTCAGTGACTGCAGTGCATCATCATCATCATCACTCAAACAGTGGAGCTCCCTGCTACATTATGAGCATCTTTCTCCTAAAATACTTTTTGATGGACTACAGTATAGCTAGTCTAGACTTGAACTGCATAATAAATGGATGCTATGATTCCTCTAATGGCAAGGTCCTTTCCCCCACTGCAAATGGAGATGTAATTCAGATGCACACTATCTCACACTTTGCATGCTGAGAGACAGAATAAACAGCAACATTCGTTTGTCTTTTTCCACTTCCCTTACCAAAAAGTCAACTTCCAAAGAAAATGTTTACCAAAACATTTCCCTGAACAATCTGAATAATATTTTAATGGACCACTTACTTAGTTAGTATCTAATTAAATTTTGCATCATGAAGAGCATATTCAAATCACTGTGGTATTGTGAATAAGGATTCAATAAAAAATACAGGATAAAAGAAATCTGCAAAATAACCATCATTAAACTAATGAGTAAAAATTCAGCAGCTATAATAAAATCCACCAGAGAACAAATAAACTGCAAACAACCATATTACCAAACAATATTAGTCAGGTTTCATCTTGTTCCCTCATGCATCCCTGCACAAAACAGGAAAAAAAGAAATACTCAGAGGAGAACGTTTTGACAGAAGTAAGGGCCAAACACACATACACGGAGAGATGCAGTAAACACCAGCAGCTGCATGGCTTAAGCCACATAGTATGAAATCTCTTAATTAAAAAAATGAATTAATTGCTGTGACTGTATCTCTCTTGACAGAGCACATTTATGCTTCGTCAGAATGCAATTCTTAACACATTTAAAACATAAGCTGACGGATATACCTGCAATATAAGGGCATAATATTAGGAACAAGGAAGCAAGCAATCAGTCTTCCTCTTTCACTTGAACTTCAGCTTAACAAACCCCACCTGGATCCTATAAATATTTTCCTATAGGTTGCTTGGTTTCTGCACAGCTCCACGACCCAGTTCAGCAGTACACATCCATAATACTAAGCTTGAGCTGTTCCACTGAAATCAATACTCACGTGCCTAAGTGCTTTGCTATAAAAGGGACTGGATGGCTATAAGGCTGTTGCCCTGTCACTCCATACAGAGTCATTTCCCTGCTGTGCAGTATAAGTCTGTAAACGTAATCTGTTCAGTATACCAAATAAATATCTCTATTGGAACATTCCACCTAGGGCTTATTTGTGACATGTGTGAATGTTATTTATTAGAAAATTTAAACATTATTGCAGCCAATTAGAAGAGCACTTTTTATTACTTGCAGCCTTTGCTGCTGCCAGTGCCCCACATCTTCTCCCTTGACACCACCATTATATACTGGCTCACTTAAAAGGTACGATGAGAGAGTGTACCCAGCTCCACAAAGGCATCCTGTAATCTGAACTCCAGGCATGTCAGCAGTCTGGTTTCAGCTGTGCTGCTTGTGCTGAAAACCAAGCAGGCTGTAAGAACCCCACAGGGGTTCCTACACGGGTGTGAACACAAGTATTTGCAGGATCCATGTTTCTACAAGTTCATAAATTAGGAGTTCAACCAGCATAAGAGAAGGGTTCACTCTTTTGAGCTTTTGTTTCAACTAAAGAACATCTTTCTGGAAGAGTAATCGTCTGTCCTCCATATTCCTAATTTTTTAGATCACAGAATCTTAGAATCATAGAATGGTCCAGGCCAGAAGGGACCTCTGGGGTCATCCATTTGGCGTCTAGTCCAATGCCCCCGCAGTCAGCAGGAACAACCCCAGCTAGACCAGGTTGCTCAATGCCTCGTCAAGCCTCACCTTGAATATCTCCAGGGAAGGGGCATCAACCACCTCCCTGGGCAACCTCTTCCAGTGGTCCACCACTCTTATGGTAAAGAACTTTCCTAATATCTAATCTAAATCTGCTCTTCTCCAGCTTGAAGCCATTGCCCCTCCTCCTGTCACTGCAGGCCTTTGTAAAGAGACCCTCCCCAGCCTTCCTGTAGGCTCCCTTCAGGTACTGGAAGGCTGCTTTGAGGTCTCCCCAGAGCCTCCTCTTCTCCAGGCTGAACAACCCCAGCTACCCCAGTGTGTCCTTGTAGCAAAGGTGCTCCAACCCCTGATTTTTGTGGCCCTCCTCTGGACCTGCTCCATCAGGTCCATGTCCTTCCTATACTGAGGGCTCCAGACCTGCACACAGTACTCCAGCTGAGGTCTCACCAGGGCAGAGCAAAAGGGCAGAATCACCTCTCTAGATCTGCTGGCAACACATCTTCTGATGCAGCCCAGGATATGATTGGTCTTCCGGGCTGCAAGTGCACACTGCCTGCTCCTGTCCAGCTTCTCATCCATCAGCACCCCAAGTCCCTTTCCTTGGGGCTGCTGCTTTCTAATGCCTCATCCCCTAGTCTGTATTGGTAGTGAGGATTGTTCCAGAACCCTGCACTTGCTCTTGTTGAACCTCATGAGGTTCACCTGGGCCCACCTCTCCAGCCTGTTCAGGTCCCTCTGGATGGCGTCCCACTCCTCTGGTGTATTGACAGCACTGCACAGCTTGGTGTCATCTGCAAATTTGCTCAATCCCTCTATCTGTATTGTTGATAAAAATGTTAAACAGATGCTTGCCACTCTACTTCTTGGCCTGTGTTCAGGCAAAATGAAGAATACAAATATTGCAGGCCTCTCCATTTATATTGTTTTGCTGCAGGTAAAGCAGTATTTCCTGAAGAATTTTACTTATGTTGCTGTTTTTCTGAGCTTTCTTTAAATGTCTGCACCGTGAAGAGATATGGAGGCTTGCAATTTTTGAGTACCTTGTTATAAAGTCCCATAAATGGTGACAAAGTTAACAGAAAAATAAACATTGCTAAAAGTGTATAAATATATGACATAAAATACATGTGAATAGACATATATATATATATATACGTATTTATATAGGAGAAAAGAATGAAGAATGAATGTCATAATTCCCAAATTCCTTTACTTTTATTATTCCAATTACCTTTAGTTTTTTGCATGTGTTTTCTTTAGTTTTTTAGGGTTGTGGGTTTGTTTGGGTTTTTGTGTTTTTTTTAAAGTTATTTAACTTTAATTTAGCAGAGAGTTTCTCAACTGAATTTCCCAATTTCATTATCTGTGAAACATATTATACTAATTTGAATCACAATTGAGTAATTTTTGTTATAATATGTATAATATGATATAATATCTCTGAAACCACTCCCCATCAGTGCTGACCAAGGGCATTGGCAATGTTATAAACCTTCATATATTATTTTTCATTAACTACTTTTCAGACATGTAGGTCTCATTCTTCAAGCATTCTCCTGACCCATTACCTCACAGTAAACAGAGGTGAAAAGAAGAGAACTGGTGAACTTTGGAAGGATGTATTGTCAGAAAAGATGTTCCTCCTTCACTTGGTAACCTGAAATTTAGGACATGCAAGGATATAGGAGCCCTAGGCTCAACTCAATCTTCTATATGATGCTATTTGACTATCAGTCTCCCATTGCCCTGGGGACTGGCTTGACAGTCAGTGGTACCACGTTCTTAGTTTCTTGTAAGGTGCTGTTTCCTTTTGTATAACCATTCAATATTAATTTAAGAAGGGTTTGATGTCCAGATCTCTCACACCCTGGATGCATGTCCTAATCAATAGGTAACCATAAAAAAGGACAACAACTCTTTGCAAATCTAGCTTTTTCATGTCCTTGTTTTTTCCTAAGCTCCTGAAATATTTCATTGTATTCAGCACAGGACTGAGTTCTTGCACTTTTCTTTAATGGAAAACTTAAATTAAACTTCAAACTTAGTTTAATCTAAACTTTTGTTCCTGTTACCACAAAGGGCCTCTCCTCACCCCGTTCCTCAAATCGGGGCCAACTCAAGGCTAGAGAGTAGATGCAAACAGAATGGGAAATGAGGGACAGTGGCATAAAAGCAGCCCTGAACAGAGTTCTTGCCCAGAATTATGTCTGCATGTATGATATTTCCTCATTAAAAAGTAGAGTTTCTGTCATCTGTGCTACTCATAGTAAGGGAAAGGTTACACTGACATTGACTTAATGGGAACTGACACGAGAAGGGATTACTATCGCCATCACAAGAGTGAGGCATCCTTTGATAAGCTCCGCAAACAACCTTGGTTGAATACTCTTCTCAACTAAACTCCATTCCCAGGTGAAGCAGTCCAGAATATATCTTTGTGTCAACATGGCTGTTCCACTTTTGCTCTAACTTTCAAAAAAAAAAATGTTTACTCTTCAGGCCAAAATCAAGCATGAATAGTATCTGCCTAAAAATTAAACTGGTGGAAAGAGATCTGGGCAACAGTAAAAGAAAGAGCCAGAACTACCACCACGTTTTAGGCCCTCCTGTAATAAACAGTCACTATGTCTTCAGTAAAACACTGGGAAATGAATATGCTTAAAAGGCACGTGTATACATTTTCATGTGAAAACAAAAAATTCAGGACCTTGAATTCTCTCTCTTAAGAATGTTCTATTTAAAAAACTATCCTTAAACAATTTTGCAATGCATGCATTTGGCTAAGTTATCGTGTTATATTTTATATATGCATGTATAGAACCAGAACAAGACTGTTACATTAGTACTTGTTCTGGTTCATTTCTTTAATTATTTGCTGCTCCACCCCTCTAATGTTTTATGCATTCAAGCTGGAGAAATTTTCCACAAGGTATGCCCTCGGGCATATCACTATATCACTCGTCCTTACTGGATAGTAATCGCTGCAAATTCCAACCACATCCCTGGGAAAAAAAAAAAAAAAAAGAAAGAAAAGAAAGAAAAAAGTAAATATAGGCAGCAAAGACACAGTGGTCGGTGCAATATTGACCATGGAGCCCTATTCTCATATGAAATTGGAAACTGTCCATAGCAGATGAAGGGCAAGAAGATTTCTTTAATCAAAATCCCCCTACCACGGTAAAAGCAGGGACATTCCACTGTTTCAAGTTAGCTGTTTGAGATAAAAGCTGTTGNGGAGGAAGAAACAACTATGGTGGAGAGTGTAGGGAGCCTGTTGCATTGCACCTGGGATGCCGATGGTAACTGACCATAAACAGAAAGTAAAGGTGATAATAAAGATGTGGGAAGTGTCACTGGGGAAGAAGAAATTGGGTGGGGTGGTACAATCAGCATTGGACAGGGTTGGCAAAACCATGCAATCTGATGAAAACAAGAAACAAAAGCAGGAATGATTATAAGGACTGAGAAGAAATAGCAGAATGACAAAAATAAGGAAACCAAGCAGGAAGCGTGGTACAATTTGAGGATTACAGCAAGAGGGAAACCCTGACCACATAATGACAGAAGTTTTGCAGTGGTAGGAGAGAGGAGGAACTGGAAAGGAATGAGAAGAGGGGAAGGTGCTTTAAGAGTACTGGTGACTTGGATTTGTGTCTGCAGAAGAGCAGGATTCTCAGACACCAGGCTGGGAAGAAGTCTCACAGCGATTTCTCTGGGACCATTTTTTTATACAAGTATGACACAGTGGCCTCCAGGGTCATTCCTCTTCCGCTTATCAGGCAGAGGTGATATAGCAGGATCATTCAGAGAAATGAAGGTGCACAGGACAAAGACTGAAGTTCCTGCTGGAAGTGTATGACTGAATATCCATGCCATTGGAGCCGTTTGACACTTTCTTTAAATGAGTGAAAGTTGGCTCAACTAATTCTGTATTTTGACATTTCTGGGAGAGAGAGGAAACAGGTTTTTCAGAATTTTTCAGATGTAAATACACCAGCCCGAAGTGAAATCTTTTCCACATTCGGAGTAAAAACTCTGGTCAAAGTCTTTCAAGACTGAGTGGCTCCTTCCTCATCTAGTCTGTCTACAATAGCTGCACAGTCCAATACAGTTGAAGAAATCCTGTGTCACTCCAACATAGAAATCAGTAAGAAAGGTGTTTGCTTTTTTTCTGCCCTAGCCCAGGTTTCAAAGGCTTAAAATATTTTCACCCTTGATTTGAAGACATTTTGGCTATTGGTGGGCTTTTCTAAGTTATATAAAATTAAATTTGCAATCATCTAAGTTGCTATAATACATGAACAGCAGCCAGACTGAAAAATCAAAATAAGTTTTGCTCAAAGTTTTTTAGGTCATGCATATATAGACTGCTTTTTTAGAAAGGTGTTTCACTGGGAGGGTAGAAAATGTAGTGGGTTTGTATAACCTCCTACAGATTCTCTCATATCAGGAAAGAGGAAGAAACTGAGTTTTAATGTGCACCAACACAGAAATATGCTTTTTACTTTTACTTCACAAACATATTGTGATGTTCACAGACTAGCAGATAAAATTTTTCAGGAATATGGCTGGTTTATCTCAGTCTTCCAGACCAGAGAAGCCGATATCTCCAAAAAAGTAATATTTTGTGTAACTTAAAATAAAAACGTATTTTTTCCCGGAGTTGAAAAGAATTTAAAAAAAAGAAACCCCTTCATGGATTTGCACAGCTTCACACAGAAGAAAAGAGCCCTAATAACTTGTTCTCCTGTTTTGAACACTTTCTCTCCTCGTTACAGAAGAGAGCTAGTACCACTTAGTAAACAAATTTGTTTTAAGAGCAATTTCTGGGAACGCTTACCCTGTATTTTTAAAAATGTACTGATTTCCATCCACAATAAACTCCATTTTATGTTATATATACTCACCTGATGTATTTTTGTAGCCCAGATGATATGTACATATTTTGCCGTATTTAATTTAAAATATTCTCGCTCTAATGGTGGGAAGATGACCTTAATTATAGAAGGACCTCCTT
>VZTM01033843.1:21367-39979 GCA_013400555.1 Jacana jacana | reverse complement strand
GAGTATTGATGAGTCAGAATAAAGTTTTATTTTAAAATGTCTCTCTAAAAGATTTAACACTCTGCACAAGAATATTTTTACTCTAAATTTATTTTAAGATGACATCTCTCTCTCACATACATACAAAAATCAGCCATCACATTAAACCACTGAATTACTACCTACAAGGTAAGAGCTAATATTTGTTCCTTCCCAGCCACACCAGTGGTTAAAGATAACTTTTCTGCTATTNAGAGCTAGTACCACTTAGTAAACAAATTTGTTTTAAGAGCAATTTCTGGGAACGCTTACCCTGTATTTTTAAAAATGTACTGATTTCCATCCACAATAAACTCCATTTTATGTTATATATACTCACCTGATGTATTTTTGTAGCCCAGATGATATGTACATATTTTGCCGTATTTAATTTAAAATATTCTCGCTCTAATGGTGGGAAGATGACCTTAATTATAGAAGGACCTCCTTCAGTGCTAGAGTTCAGGTAGTGCTTCTTTTTTCATTTAAAGCAGGCATTCAACTACTGGCTGCTGTAGAAGGAACACCGAAATACTGAGCTGCTTCGAAAAAAATTGAGTCGCCTACAAAGAGGTATTTACCTGTGTGAAAAAAAAATAATTNACAAAAACTTGCACAGAGCCTCTTTTCCTCTTTTTTATATGTCCACATAGAAAAGAGAGATTGGTGGTTTAGTAAATCCAAGTTATCACTGGTTTAATTAGCATTCACAGTGGTCTTACGGTGCTCTACTACTGTCTTTAAGAATAATAACAACATGGTGATAGCAGAGACCTCGGCTCAAAAGGAGAAACTCAAAGTCTCAAGTGTGTTTGGACAGGTCATGTCAAGTGGAATCGGTCAGGTCTTCTCTACTCCTGTTACTCCTACTGGCAAGATTAAAACCACCATAAATAGTTACTGCTTATTCATGCTGCAATCACACCTTCATTTATTGTACAAGGAGAGACCTGGAGGCTCTAGCTTAAAAAATAATTACTTCTGCAATTCATAGTAACAAAAGTGATTACCTCATGTGTCAAGGTGAATTATCAGCTAAGCCAAAAAAAAAAAGCCAACATCGTATAATTAGTAATAATAGTATGAAATTAGGAAATAATAATGTGAAGGACATTTTAAACGAGGCTAGAATAGGCAGTAAAAATTGCTTAAATAAACTACCACCATCTGTTCTACTACATGAATTGGCTAGGTTGGGATCCACTGTGTCTATTACAACCCTAAAACTTATAAAGTAATAATAATACACTAAAAAATCAAATTAATATTTATAAAAAATGAAGGGAGTCTAAGATACTGAGATACAAATATCAATTTATAAGCTGAGGATATGTTAGATTTTGCACAAAAATAGATCCTTTTAGAATGGAAGAGAAGCTTATAGCAGAGACTATCTTTACAACACTGATAGTGTGCATACTTTGAGAAAAGGAAGAATTTTGAGGATTTTTTGTGATTTATTAGTTACTTTGTAAGCACTGTAATGAAAATATATCTAGTGAGAAGTTTTGTTTTATCAATCTTTATAACAAATGATTAGATATTTTAGAACAACATGCATGCCTCACATATTCTATAATTAAATGAATTCCATTAGTTAAATGAAATTTTGTACATAAATTGAATTTGAGAAATTACGAGTCAGTTGTAATGAAACAATTATTAATAACTAGTGTTTTAAGTGGGTGCCATCACCAGATTCAGGTAACTCAAAAGTGAGTCTTCTGAGACATGAGCAGTAACAACAAAAAAACTTCTCTTCTAACTAAACTGGATGGAATATTTTGTTAGAGTGAGTCAGTAGTATGAGACAGACTCAATTTGTTTGTCCAGCAGTTTCCTTTGCCCACGGGGCTCTGCTTTTGAAATTATCTGTTTCCAGGACATTGACAGATTATTTCTCTGTGGGGTTTCCAGGGTTGTTTTTTTCCCAAAAGACGGCACAGCTGGGTGAAAGTAGGAAGAGGCAAAAGGCAACAACGTGAAAAAAAAGTTTTTTCATCCTAGTCCCTTCTAACAGTAATAATTTTGCAACATCATCTCCCAGAACANTCAGGGATGGCAGCTCCACCACCACCCTGGGCAGCAGATTCAAGTGCCTGACCACTTCTAAATAATATATTGAAAACTGAAGCATTGATGTAGCCTTGCAATTTGACTGATTTGCAGTGATACAGTGTCACATCTACTTTTTAACTGTCCAATATACTCCAGATGCTCTCTTGAGGAGGAGATTTGGAGATCCAGAATTAAGGCAAAGATTGTTTCCAAACCACTGGTTCCCAGGCTAAGGTATGAGGTGTAATTTTGGTGATCTCAGGGAAAAATTCAATTGCAAAAGAAGGTCTTGCAACCAGAAATGGGAAGATGCAGCTGGACATGCAAGAAAAATTGAAACCACAGGCAATGCTTTCAGAAACTACTTCCTTACACTGCAGGTTGTCTTTCACTTGTACTGTCACTATCACTGTCACACTATGCTTCTGGGGTGTTCATCCTCATTGAAACCTTTGAACTGTGCACTCCTCCTCTGTACCTGGGAAAGGTGCTCTAGAAGTTTTCCTCCCATATATTTTTGGTTGCCTTTCCCACAATTTTCACAGCCTTACATTTACCTATATAACCACAGTCCACTTGTCAAGAGTGCGACCATTGTCAAGATTACAAATGGTCTGTAGAGTGCTATCTGGTGAAAGGCTGTCATCTTCCCCACTTTCCTGTGTTCCCAAATGCAAATATTATACCAGTGTGGTGAGATTCCTCCCTACAAAGTCCATATAGACCCTCAGCAGAGGCCCTGGCTTAAAAGCATCGAAAGTGTATGTATACAGGGTAGGAAGATCTTAACTAGGCTTTTATTCACTAATTTTGATCAAATCAGTAACAATCTTGTCTTCCCTCAGAAACAGGGAGACTTTGGGGCTCCCCTGAAGAGTCTCTGACTGCTGTGGAAGCTCCCAGAGCTGCTTGTAATCCATTGATCATAGTAGGTAGGTTTGCAAGGAAAAGGAAACACATGAGTTATTTATTTCATAGAATGTTAGAATGGTTTGGGTTAGAAAGGACCTTAAAGATCATTGAGTTTCAATCCCTGCCATGACCAGTAACACCTTCCACTAGACCAGGTTGCTCAAAGCCCCTGGTCTGGAACACTTCCAGGGATTAGACTTCCACAGCTTCCCTGGGCAACCTGTTCCAGTGTCTCACCACCTTCACAGTAAAGAATTTCTTCCTAGTATTTAATATAAATCTCCCCCACTTTCAGTTATTTCTTCTCATCCTACCGCTACACTCCCTGATGAAAAAAAAAGAGTCCTTACCCATCTCCCCTGTAGCTCCCCTTCAGGTACTGAAGGGCTGCTATAAGGTCGCCCTGGAGCCTTCTCTTTTCTAGGCTGACCAACTCCAACTGTCTCAGCCTCTCTCCATAGAAGAAATGTTTTATCCCTCTGATCATCTTCATGGTCCTCCGCTGGACCTGTTCGAACAAGGTCGTGTCCTTCTTATGTTGAGGGCCCCAGAGCTGGATGCAGTACTACAGGTGGGGGTCTCACCAGAGTGGAATGGAGGGACAGAATCATCTCTCTCAACTTATACTTTCTAAAATTTAAGGGGAGGTTTTCTTTTATGTTTTACATTCTGGAAGGGGAGTGTCCCTGATGCAGTAATGAGCCTTGGAGTCTCGCAAAACCCGTGTATGAATTGAGAGCCCTTCTAGGGATGGCAGTGGTACCTGAGAAGAGGGGACCTGAACATCTGCCTCTCCCTCCCATTGCTGCTGCAGCCAGGCATGCACTGATTTATTCAAATTACAGCAGACTATCAGCAGTGAGCCATTAATAGGATAATTTGCATCTCCCCTCATTCACCCTGTGTTTGTAGCAGGAGCAAGCAATGAGACAGTGAAGAGAAAATGAAAAGAAGTAGAAAGAAAAGAAAAGCTGGGAAGAAGCAGGAGATCAAATGAAAAGTGAAATCATGACTGAGGAACAGACTGGCTCTTCTAGTACATGTACCAAAACTTCTGGTATATTTGCTGGGCTTCTGAGAGTAACAGAATGGTATGTTGTTCCTAATGCAAACATCGTTCCGAGGCTGTTCGTTTTCATATTTAGTCATATCACAGCAAAGCTAAGGGGGTGTCAATCACGCTCGGTACATCTGACTGGGAGAGCGCTCCCTTCACAGCTGCATCTGGCAGAACACACTCCTTATTTATTATATTTTTAGTAAGGCATGCTATCTTGTTCATGTGTGAGAAACTGTAATGCATCTTTCACATTTAAAGTGCCCTCTGAAGCTTTCTGCCTCGCAACCTCCTGCCTACTTTCACTGTTACCACTAAATTTTTTATATTGTCTTGAGCATCTCTGAAAGAATTGCAAATTCCAGATAGAACATGATTAATTTAGCACTGTCGTCTCCTACAATATACTGTACAGCCGTCCATCCTTCTTCAGCGCAGCTACGGCTTATCTCGGCTCTTAGTGAAAAACTAAATTAAGGCGAAGGCTGAAGTCGCTCATGTGTGGTACTTTTAAAATTAATTTTTGCTGACAGCACCAGAGATTCAAAAGCATGTAGTTGCATTATGAAAGCCAGAACGGAGATTAAAATATATGTGTATTTTTGTTATTCCAGGAAAGAGAGTCTTTTGCTCCTTCTACATTAGTCATTTTCCCAAAGGACTCTAAATTCTTCCTTATTTGGGGAGTAAAAGTCGAAACATCAGTCTCCTTTCCATTTGCTAAGGATTTCTGCTTCTTATTGTGTTTAACTTCTTGTACTTGCTATCCTCTTTATAAGATGTGAGTGAAGTTTTACGATGGGCAACTTGGGTGACAATTTAGAGACACATTTTTCGCAGTTTGTCTCATTTTCAACAAACAGTTTCAGAGGAACCCTTCTTGGGCTCTAAAAGCTTAAGATGGTTCAGTTCCATGCACTTGAATCAATTCTTCACCCTAAAATTTATTTTTTCTTTAATTTTAAACCTTGCAAAATGTTCTGAATTGAAAAATAATAATTTTTAACTGGACTTTATATTTTTTTCCAACCTTTAGGCTGCCTGGGAACACAGTGCTTCTCTATTAGCAAATTTTTCTTCAGTTTTTGAATCTATGGCAAACCTTATTCCTGTATTTGTCCATTTTTATTTTCTTTTTCTCTCGCTGGTCTTACCAAGAGCTGCTTTTCACCTGGGTGATACAGAGGTGAGGTTGAAGGAAGAACAATGGGGAAATTAATGTGTTTTCTACACTGGAGCTGGTTCCCCAAACCTACACACCACTGGTCAAGCTGGTACGAAAGGCAGGAGAGGCAGGCTCTGTCATTCCTTGTTTACTGCTCTCTGAAGCAGAGCAAACTGCGTTCACTATTTTCCAGATTACCGGTGTGGTTTAGCCGATGCTTCTGAACCAGATCAAAGACGGAGAGAACAGGGACAAGCTCAGCAGCAGCCTTGCTCATCCAGCATTCCCTTTTAATGTGACTAACACTAGGCAATAGACTGGCTTTTTCTCACAGTGACCACGCTTACAACCAGCCTTTGCAATGACTCTGAAACGTGTCTCTTCCAGCTTGCAACAGCAAAAGCAGGCCCTTTGAAAACATGTTGGAAAGCAGAGAGTGATGTGCCATCAAGCTGAGCTCCTCACAATACGTGTATCAAAGGGAGCAGTTAGAACAGTGACAAGACGGCGTTGTGATGGTTTAACATAACCGTGTGGGCTCCCCATGCTGCAATCCCTCTTGTCAAGGGACATTAAAAATTGTACCCAGAGGTAGCCCAGTATATGAGACTCTATGTGCGACTCAGTTGCAGAAAATGGCAGTGATACTTTTTTTAGGAAAAAAAACAAGGAGTCGAAATGCTTTTGATGAGTAAAGGCAATACTCTATATATGTATAAGATTTAGAAAACTAGTTAGATTTTTTAGCAGGAAAAAAAAATATCCAGGGTTCATAGCAGATCTCAAACTAAATGTGACTGAAAATATCACACTTTTAGAAAGGCAAATTTCACAATGTGATATATCAATAGGAGCATAGCTTTCAAGACACATGAATACATCCTTCTGGTCTTGACAGCTTTGACAAGGTTTCCGCTGTAAACTTTATCCAGTTCTGGGTACCATATTTCTGGGTAGATGTGGGCTAAAGCAAGAAGTCCAGTGAGTTACAAGATGATAAGAGATTTAGAAAGCTCTTTTACTTTTATAATTAAGAGTGTTTAGAGAAGAGTAGTTCAAATGGGAACATGGTACAAATTCCCAAGCACATACATTTTATCGTCATAAATGTCTTTTTGAAAATGAAAAAAACCCTGCCACTTTTCACATTTTTGTGATCAGGAAAAGAAGAAATGCATTGAAATTAGGAAAAAATAGATTCATGTTGGATAACAGAAGAAACTATTAATAGTAAAGGATTTTGAAACACTGGGATAGCCTGTGTGCATCAGTTAAGGATTATTTTCCATTGCAGAGCATGCTGGAGAAAAAATCATCAGGAATGATGTGAACAGAGCTGATTCTGCACTGCAACAGTTCAGTGGGCAAGATAAACTCTCTAGGAACTTTTTCTATCTAATTTTTATTTTCTTAATACCAGTCCACAAGACAGACTGTGAAAATTAGGTGTTAGGCTTCAATAGGTTTTGTTCCTCTTCCAATAGGTGCATGAACAGGTCAAAAATGACTGGAGAAGGTCTACTGACAGAAACCTTATAATGTTTTGGATGAGATTCTTTTGCACTCTGTTCTAAAATGCGGATCAGATTATCTCCCTGCCTCTAACGGATAAAAACTTTATCCATGGATAATGAATGGATAAAAAAACTTGCCCAAGAAAGGAAGTTTTTGCCATGTATTTGAACCATAAGACATTAGGTAGTGCGTGCAAAGGAGAACATATCAGTAACAAATGCATCAATTTTTTAAGAAAGCTTTGAACAAAGAATGCAGGTAGCCTGAAGTAACCAAGAGACAAAAAGTCCTATTATGGTAAAGTGCTTTTCTGGTAGATGTCTATCCCTACAGAGCTGCTTGGCTTCTGCTGAAAGCCATGCATGGTTGTCTTCCAGCCTTAGACGTAAAGGAAAGAAACAACTCAAGCCAGAATTACTAGGAACAAAGCCTTGCATTGGGAAGGTATGGAGCATGAGGTGTACAACTCACATGCTGACCCCTGTAACAACTGCAATGTGCCAGGAATAGACAGAAATCAAAACGTAAGACAGAAGGATATTTTAATAAAAAAAAAAACCAACCTGATTTTTTTACTAATTAACCTTTGGGAGTTCCCTGAATGATAGTTCCTCTTTGAGAGCTCAGATCTCAGTGGAAGACTGAAAACACTGATCATAGAGAAAGCTCACTGAAACAAACAGAACATCAGAGCTCTCATGGAAGTAACTCCATTAAAAGTATGATCGGAAACTATAGCTTTTTCTTGTGAAATGTTTTCTTTGATTAATAATTATCCACGAAGATATATTGGAGTTTTTGTAATAATTTTACAATTTTGCCAAGATAACATGATGTAGGAGCCTAACTCTCATCTTCAAATGAAGTGAAGCAATAATTAAAAACAAATATAAAATAGTCTCAGCTTCTTCTTTGCTTTTTAGGCCATAATTTATACCTACTTAAGACTCAGAGGACTGACCTACTTAGGACTCAGAGGACTGATCAAGTGATTTGCCTATGGAAAGAAATTTGGTATTGTAGTAGGACTACAATACCAAAGAAATTTGGTATTGTAGTTAGGATTTAGGAGATCTGTCTCAGTTCTTAATTTTGCCTCCAAATTGACAGTAAGACTTAAAGAAGTACATAATGAAACTTAAGGGCCCACATTTAACTTTCACATACCTTCATTTCAGGTCAATTTGAAATTTTTTTTCACTGGAAAGATTCAAATTTAGAAACCAAAATATTTCATCCTAAAACCAGTGAAATGAAAACTTCTCACTTGATAATTTATTTACTGACTACTTCATTTTTCTGAAGTAGTCATATTTTCATTTTTCTGAAGTAGTCATATTTACTGACTACTTCATTTTTAGGCTGGACATTAGGAAAAAATTTTTCACGGAGAGAGTGGTCAGTCAGTGGAATCAGCTGCCCAGGGAGGTGGTGGAGTCACCCTCCCTGACTGTGTTTAAGAGCAGATTAGATGTGGTGTTGAGAGATCTAGTGTAGGGGGGAACTTGTAGAGTAGGGCTTATGGTTGGACTTGATGATCCCAGGGGTCTCTTCCAACCTAAATGATTCTATGATTCTATGATTCTATGATTCTCTTTATTTGCATCCCAGCTATTTGCCAAATTCAGAAGGAGCTATATTGAACTATATTTTTGGTGGTGTTTCGCAAAGCCACAGATTAAGGTAAACTGGCGATATATTTGTTAGCACTAATGCGCACAGATTTCATTACCTCACAAAAAAACTTTGTCCATCAATTTCCTTGCAAAGACTAGCTTTAAATATAGCTTCACTGAAAGTCAATAAGACTTAATGTCACTTCATCATTTTAGTAAATTGTGCTCCCACCTCCTATTCCTACACATATATGTGTGGACAGATTTCTCTATACCCCGTGTATTATAAATAAATTAATATTAAAGCAGCATTATGAGAAAGCAAAACTAAAAAGAAAATCTGAGATTTAACTATCATAGATTTGATCTTTAAAAGGAAAGAAATAGACAAAAGAGAGGAAACTGCTACCACAAGCGCTTCAGTGTTAACTTCTAGGGTGCCAGATAATTTTAAAATGGATTTCCACAACCCCCTGCCCGTGTTTCAGTTCTTCTCCCTGGGTAAACAACTACACAAGAGAAATAGCAGCAGTTTACATACTGAGTTTATGAATTCATGAACTCTAAAGAAAATATTATAAATGAAAAATTGTCTAGAGTGAATTAAGAGTAGTACTTGCACATTTTTCTGCTTGGCTGAGCTCATATTGTTTCTTTGGGAATAAGCTATCAGTTTTTAACATTCCCTTTGCCTTATTCCCCTAGCATAGTATCACGTCTTTTACATTTTCTGCTGTTTCATCTTTCCTGAGAAAGAGGTGTAAGTTAATTTTGCTCTTGGGATAGAGATGTGCAAGAAGCAAAATTTCCAAACTTCTGATTAATGGCTGGAGGCAACCGAAGGATCCTCTTTGTCCTGAGATGAAAGGACTGTTGCATGCTGAGTGATGCTTTCAGGCTTTTGGAGTTTGCACCTGAAGCCTACCACTTAAACTATTGGCACCAAGCAGGCTGGTTGAAAGAGAAAAGCCTGCACCGCTTCCCCACCCTTTGCTTGAATCCATGAAGAGATTCATCACTGTCTGCAAAAAAGCAAGTTGTCACTTCTTTCATGGTGCTTGTCTTCTTCACCGTAGTGCTGTTATAACATATTGTCTTGTCACTCTGCAAAAACCATTTGGTATCTCCTAAATTTCCAGAATCCTTTCACAGTGTCATAGAATCACAGAATTGCAGAGATTGGAAGGTATCTTCAGAGATCATCTAGTCTAACCCTTCTGCCAAAGCTGGGTCACCAGCAGGCTGGACAGGAACACATCCAGCTGGGTTTTGGATATCTCCAGACACAGAGACTTCACAACCTTTCTGGACAGCTTGTTCCAGTGCTCTGTCACCTTCAACCCTTTAGCTTATGTGTTTCTTTCCCTTAATAGTGTTTTCTTGGACGACACAGACAGAGAGGAAGAGGTGGCACAAATGTGGTTTGGAAGAGGGTGCATCCTGCAGCTCACTGCAGGGTGTGGAGTAGGTTCTTCTCATTTAAGTGTAACATTCTGCAAGGAGCAGTGTATCACATCACTTGGGAAGGCCATGATGCCTTTTCACTCTTCTGTTTATACCCTCCTATACTTTTCTAATGTTTTCCCTTTGTGGCCGATTCACAGGACTAGTGTCACAAGGCGTAAGTTATTCCCCAAGTTATTTCTGTCCATACATCTTGTGTTTGCAATGAGGGATACAAGGATCCAGTCTCTTTGGCCTCTTCCCCCATTCAGTGAGTCCATTCACACACCAGCAAAAGTACCCAGCATTTTCAGGCTCAGGGTAGGCAGCAGAGATACTAAGGCAGAGCCACATCAGGTCTCAGTATATTTCTAGCACAGCAAAGTGGCAGAGGAGGACTTTTTTGGGTTGGATTTCAATCACGGGGACTGTGAGTCTCACGCAAGACACCATTCCCTCAGTCTGGAAAATAGTACATGGAGATGATTTTGCTCAGCTCATATTTTAAAAATGAGGCTGTGTGTAATAGCTTTCAACTTTCCGCTGGATGAAATGCAGGAGCCCTGGGTGGGCAGAAAGAAGAAACTAAACCACAGACCAGCTCTGTGCCAGGAGAGGGTGCCCTTTCTCGACATGGGTCCATTACTGCTGCAACAGACTCCGAGAGTCCTCATTTCACTCCAAAATGTCAAGTTTGGGTTGACTTTAGGGACTTCTTCACTTTGTCCTGTGTTGCTGTCTGTGCCTTTTTACCATCTAGCAGAGGCTGTGGGTGAGAGCTTCAGGATTTGGACCAATGGTCTTTGTGAGAAACATCTGTTAGAATAGCAACCACCTCATTCCCAGCTACGAGGCCAAGTGCCAGGTCCTACACTTGGGCCACAACAACCCCATGCATCGCTACAGGCTTGGGGAAGTGTGGCTGGAGAGCTGCCTGGCAGAAAAGGACCTGGGGGTGCTGGTCGACAGGAGGCTGAACATGAGCCAGCAGTGTGCCCAGGTGGCCAAGAAGGCCAATGGTATCCTGGCTTGCATAAAAAATAGTGTGACCAGCAGAAGTAGGGAGGTGACTGTCCCCCTGTACTCAGCACTGGTGAGACCACACCTTGAGGATTGTGTCCAGTTCTGGGCACCTCAGCACAAGAGAGATATCGAGGTGCTGGAGCGAGTACAGAGGAGGGCAACAAAGCTGGTGAGAGGCCTGGAGAATAAGGCTTATGAGGATCGATTGAGGGAGTTGGGGTTGTTTAGTTTGAGGAAGAGGAGGCTGAGGGGAGACCTCATCACTCTCTACAACTGCTTGAAAGGGCACTGTAGAGAGATTGGTGCTGGTCTTTTCTCACGGGCAATGAGCGACAGGACAAGAGGGAATGGCTGCAAGCTGCAGCAGGGTAGGGTTAGGCTGGACATTAGGAAAAAATTTTTCATGGAAAGAGTGGTCAGTCAGTGGAATCAGCTGCCCAGGGAGGTGGTGGAGTCCCCATCCCTGACTGTGTTTAAGAGTCGATTAGATGTGGTGTTGAGGGATCTAGTGTAGGGGAGAACTTGTAGAGTAGGGCTGATGGTTGGACTTGATGATCCCAGGGGTCTCTTCCAACCTAAATGATTCTATGATTCTATGACCTCTCCTTGCAGGTAAGGAGCTACTCCATATTTTATGTCTCAGAAGTCTTCAACTGTGTAGCAGGACCTGTTGTGATGACAATATCTAACACATCCTCTGCAAAATCTTACAAAAAAAACAATCTGTGCTTACCATTCAGGCTAATAACAATGCGACAGATGTGTGACAGAAAGTTACACATAAGAATGATTATACTTTTCTATTACCTGTAAGTAAAATGGAGCTTGCCACAAACCCACCACAATGAGCAGGCACTTCTCTGCAGGCAGCCCAGAAGGAAACTCCTGAAACATGAGGTGGTGTGACTGAAAACGCAGACGAAAATGTTTTCATGCTTTTCAATGGAATTTGCAAAAAAAGTATGGAAATGCTTATGTGATATTTAGGTTGATGGGATGTATAGGTGCAGGATGGGTGCCCAGTGGTGTTCCCTGTAAAACTGTGGTGATGGTCAATAAAACCACGCAAATAAACCTGACAATTTTCATATGAAAATATCCTGACAAACTTTTAAGAAAGAAATCAAGAAAAACAGTAAGTATATCCCTGTCACTTAAAACTGACACTATAAGGTACTTTCCTGTAAGAATGACTGTTTGCTGCAGCACAATGATAAATTTTGCATAGTTATGTGTCTTTTCGAGAGAAAAAGAAACCCTGTATCTCTCTGATGAGCAAAGAAAGCCATTTCTGTAACTGCTGACATGGAATGGTACTTTCAGTACAGATGCTACCTGATGTAAAACGGCTTGTGGTGCATAGTGGGGGGTTACTGCAGTTCGAGTTAATATGTAGTGTTTAATTTGCTTAATAAAAAGTTTGTGCAATTGAAAGTGCTGTACAGTGACTGATGTGGTAATACAAAGGAATTTTATTGTTTGCTTAACATTGTCTGTGGCAAGGTGATAGATTTATGCAGAGAGTAAAGCAGAGGTGTCTGTGAGCAGCCAGCTTTGCACCTGAAAAGGTCTGGCAACCCAGAGTTCTCTTTCTATCATTTCTTAATGGCTATGCAGAAAAACAGGAGCACCTTACACCACCATCTAATCCCTCCTCGCTAAGAAGGTTAGTTGACTAAATTCTACTTGTTTCATTGAAATGGTGCCTCCCCAAAGTAAGTTTGGCCTCTTTGTTCTGAAGGAGTTGCTCAGAAATGTGCTTCTCCCCCATACCTTGAACAGAATGAAAAGTGCAGTGACAGGTCCAGAAGTTAAAGCATACAGGGATTTTCTTCATTTGACAAGACTGTTTAAAGTCGTTGTCTCCATGGCAGGAAATAGAGAGTACTGTTGGACTGAGGGGACTGCTACAACATGTAGAAAGATTTTCCTTATTACTACAGGAAAGTCACAACCTTCAATTCAGCACCCTAAACTGCATCTATACATTAGGTGAGCAACGTTACCCTCTTCCAAAAGAGTACCTAAAATCTGGTCAGTCAATAGAGAAAAGCAGGTGTTTTAGGGCATTCTAGATGCATTTGGCTTGAGCAGCAAAGATAAATTCTCTGTGTGGAGCTTCTATCTGTGCCTTCGCATGGACCAGATAGGGAATTTCTGCACCTCTGAAATCCTGCTTCCCTGAGCATGGAGAACTGAAGTGTAAATCGGACAACTGAAGTGTAAATCAGACATCCTAGTTCAAAGAGACCAGGTCTCATCCTTTGCCTCCTGCAGCATGCATGGAACAGTTCCGGATCTGGCACTGCCACATACAGTAATGGTAGGGTATCATCTACTGACTGTCCCACCTCAGTTAGCCCACATGGCACCTTGTGCTGGCAACCTGCTGATTCTGCTTCTGATTTGAGGACAGTCTTCCAAGGCCAGTTTCTACAATTAAGCAGAAATCTCAATCTACTATTCTAGCTAAATTAAATTGATTTCCCTTTCTTGCCTTTACCAGCCAATTAAAACATTTCTGAAACACCGCTTAAGTATCATGTTATACTTCTGAGGCATCTGATTTCTTGTGCCAGGTGATTTGAGAAAGAAAAGATGGATCAGATGTGTAGCATCTCTCACCAAGACAGCAACATATCCTTGATTAGACTCAACAGCTTCCTGCCCCACTGCTGTCAAATATTTAGTATCTTCATTTCCACCCTCCCATCACTCACAATATTTAGCTGTATTGTTTGTGTTGAGTAACTATTTGCTTTATAGTCTTACTCCACAAGAAGGAAAAACACATTTTTTCTTTGTGCACAGTAAAAATTCCCCAAAACAAAGTAATCCTGAGAGGGAGAGTCAGTCCTGACTTAGTGAGCACCCGTGAAACCCCACACAGAAGAGATGTCCTGAACACCCAATAGTGAGAGCACTTTCAAAGGTTACATTTAACAAGACACTTGGATTCAAACATACCATCCTATTCTGTAGTAAACCTGGCTCTTTCTTTTTAAGAAGTCCTAGTAGGTCACATTGTTATTATTCTTTAAAAATAAATTTAAATAATAATTACCTGTTTATGCTTGCAAAGAAAATCTTGAAGAACTAAAGCTGAAAGATTAAAAGCCATAAAGAATACTAAAAGTATATCTTTTTTTTTTGTTGTTTTGTAAGAAAACCCCTCATGATATGCATGCCAGTGTTACAGTTTTATTTTCTTGCTTGAATTACTAAAACTGCCAGCACAATTCCATTGATCATTTCTCATTCTACTTAATTGGATTAAAGTGGAGAAAAAGCAGTTTGCTTTGTTGCTGTTGCAGTACTGGAGAGAAGGATGTTGGTGTGACTTCAATCAGAAGAACTGATCACAGAATCACAGAATAGTCCAGGCCAGAGGGGACCTCTGGGGTCATCTAGTCTGTCCTCCCCATGGTCAGCAGAGACATCCCCAGCTAGACCACATTGCCCAGGACCTCATCAAGCCTCACCCTGAATATCTCCAGGGAAGGGGCATCAACCACCTCCCTGGGCAACCTCTTCCAGTGGTCCACCGTTCCACCACCATCATGGTAAAGAACTCTTCCTAATATCTAATCTAAATCTGCTCTTCTCCAGCTTGAAGCCATTGCCCCTCCTTCTGTCACTGCAGGCCTTTGTGCACAGACCCTCCCCAGCCTTCCTGTAGGCCCCCTTCAGGTACTGGAAGGCTGCTCTGAGGTCTCCCCGGAGCCTCCTCTTCTCCAGGCTGAACAATCCCAGCTCCCTCAGCCTGACCTCATAGCAAAGGGGCTCCAACCCCCCTGATCATTTTTGTAGCTCTCCTCTGGACCTGCTCCATCAAGTCCATGTCTTTCTTATACTGAGGGCTCCAGACCTGCACACAGTACTCCAGCTGAGGTCTCACCAGGGCAGAGCAAAGTGGCAGAATCACCTCTCTGGATCTGCTGGCAATGCACCTTTTGATGCAGCCCAGGATATGATTGGCCTTCTGGGCTGCAAGTGCACACTGCCTGCTCCTGTCCAGCTTCTCATCCATCAGCACCCCCAAGTCCCTTTCCTTGGGGCTGCTTTCTAATACCTCATCCCCTAGTCTGTATTGGTAGTGAGGATTGTTCTGGCCCAGGTGCAGAACTCTGTGCTTGCTCTTGTTGATCTTCATGAGGTTCACCTTGGCCCACCTCTCCAGCCTGTTCAGGTCCCTCTGGATTACATCCCGTCCTTCTGGTGTATTGACAGCACTGCACAGCTTGGTGTCATCTGCAAACTTGCTGATGGTGGACTCAATCCCTCTATCTATAATGTTGGTAAAAATGTTAAACAGCAATGGTCCCAGCATGGAACCTTGAGGGACACCACTTGTCACTGCTCTCCATCTGGACCATCCAGCCAGTTCCTTATCAACTGAATAGTCCATCCATCAAATTCGTATCTCTCCAACTTGGCGAGCAGAATGTTGTGGGGGACTGTGTCAAAAGCCTTACAGGGGTCCAGATAGATCATATCCATAGGTTGTCCCTTGTCTACCAACATAGTCACCCTGTCAACTTCTATTTCTTTCCTATAAGCTAAAGTTCAAACTCTTGCAAACACATTTCTAGATCAGGTCATAACTTCTGGGGAAATTTGAAAACCTCTGGATCTTACAGGAAATCTCTTGCATTTTTTTTGTGCAATTTCATCTGTACAAGTCAATTGATTTCAGGTAGCATGGTTATGTGCAAGATTAAGGTATGGCCTTCTGCATATGGCAACAATTGTAGAGTGGTCAAAAAATGTTTGTCCTCAAATTACAATACTCAGAGTTGGAAATGAAAGGGAGCTAAGCAAATTATTATTTTAAAAATAAAAGGCTGATAAACTACTTTATAATATTATAATATAAGACATAGCAACTCAGCAAACAGGTTCACACCACTGTGATTTTTCCTTTAGAGTGATTTTCCACTGGTATTTTGCCTATTTCTCTTTAAATTCTTAAGGAGATTCTTCCCAGAGTTTTATATCCTTTTGCCACCCCCTCACCCCCCACCACGTTTGCTATCTGTGAAGTGTGCCATGATTGGTCATAATTTTACCCTAGCATACCAGATCCCACTGCAAGAACCTAGGAAGAATTATAACAGAGTTATTACTGTATCCTAGAAACATTTTGATGATCAAGCCCCTTTCAGAATACTGTTTTGCAGGGGAAGAGAATCACAACACCCAGGTTATTTTCAGAAAGAAACACCAGCACTGACCTGGAGACCTTAGAAGATAATCTTTGAAAGTCCTCCCAGAATTTAATGCTCCAGGTCAAAAATCAAATCAACAAATAAAACATATGTAATTCTTAAAACTCATTGTTCTGGGGAATCCTAGCATTGCAGCCATATTTAGTTCTGGCTCAGCAAAATTGATGTAAAGCTAAATGTTTGGTTTTATTTTATCACTATTACTCTTTCACTGACAATATCTATTTGATTTCAGTTATTTTTTTCCCTTGTTTTGGTTCATGAATACCTTTCACAAGTAACTCCCCAGGTCCTTTATTTAGCTGTCTTCTCCTGATATTCCAGGCAGAAATCACTTTCCAGAGATAGCAAAAGAGATTTTTTTTGTTTTGTTTTCTAACAGCTCTCTTCCCCTTTTAAAAATCAGAACCATGATTTGATTGTCTGAGGACAAAAGAACTGATTGTCTTCGTAAGGGGTGTGCTATTCCCCACAGGAGTCATGGACTTTACATAGAGTTTAGTCGTAAAGCGCTCAAACCTGTATTATCCAGGAGATCACACTGCAAGACTATAATAGACTCAGTTTTAAAAGTATACAGTTTTATTTTCTTTGACAAAGAGAGATCTTTCCACCTTCACTCTCAAGCTGCTTTTGCCCCAGCTTCACCAAAAGAATCCCGGCAGTGTACTCTGCATCAGCAGGTAAGTCCAGTTTGCTATCAGACTGGCCACTTAAAATCAACACAGCATCTTGACATGCATCACTCAAACAGAAATGCAAATGACCACAGAAAGCTACCGCCAAATACTTAACAAATGGCTATTTCCTCTATTTAATGCAAATTCAGAAGACAACAGCTCTTAGAAAGCCTGAATTTGTACATCTGGTTTGAGTCTCAAATAGACAGCAATGAAGATTTCAGTAGATGAAAGAACATTTACCTGGGTGGTTGTTTAACTTTGCAGGCTCATTAATCAAGTAGGACAAACCTCATTCAACAAAACAGGTGTTTAATTGAATAGGTTTTTTCATCCATCCAATTTATGTTAAAATACCCTGTGCTAATTAGTTCACCGTTAATCCCAAGTTGACTTACAATCAATTCACATTCTTCACAAACAATTCTGACGTTTTCAGGTAAGAAGTACACAACAAATAACAGGGCTGTTGTATTTTGAACTGGCCAAAGTTATTGTCAGGATGCTCTAAGTGTTGAGGCAAAATAATAATCACATAATGACCAAAAAGAGAAAAAGCAAGCAGAACAAACAACACTGCTTCATTTGCAGGGGGGGAGAACATTCTGCCTCATTGATCCCTCTCTGATACTGTGCAGAGTTTGTAGCAGGGGGCAAGGAAAGGAATTTGAATGGTCTATGAGAAGAAAGGGAATGAAAAAGGATTTTGAGACTAAGAATAAAATGTGATCATAGTCTTCAGTACGTATGTCTTGAGCCAGCTTTGAAAGGACAGGAACATTGTGGAAGGCCCTAGAAAGACTGACTCTTAGCAATCAAACAACAAGTGAAAAAAGCTTGGTATGTATATAAAGGACATACAAAGTGAGTAGCTTGTAGGTATTTACTTTGGAGGTGAGAGTCCCTGCAAACAGATTTCCTGGCACCTTCTCCAAACCCGCATCTTGCAAACTCCATTCTCCTTTTTTTGGTTCTGGGAAGGCTGGTTGGTGCTCCGCTGAGAAAATATTCTCCATGATGGGATATCTCTCATATCTCAGAGTTTTGAAAGGAAAATCAATCAGCTACTGAGAGAAAGACCAGCTGCTTCTGAGTTCTGGTTTTGAGAGCTGCGTGCGTCAGAATTATTAGTTCACAGACAATTATTTCCTGCTGAACACTGAATGAAGCTCACAGTACTTATTTTCAAAGGGTTTTAAGCACAAGCACATGGGAAGCAAATATTAAGTTACACAGTGATAATCTGGTTGTAGATTTTTGGACCTTGATTCCTTTTTTTTTTTTAATACATCAGCATCTGATTTAAACATGGCAGAAAAATCTGTACATGGAGACTTAATCAGTTTCCTAATTCTGGGCATGACACCAGAATCCCAGATACGTAACAACTACATTTANCTTTTGCAGCTCTGTAAATAAGAAATTATCTATGCCAAGAGACAAGGAGATGAGTCTTCTTTTCAAAGGAGCAGATGGCAGAAGCAACGGAGGCATCCTACTTCTTTCTTCTTCTGTGCAAATAAATATATTTTAAAATGCTGAACCTGATATGAAGTTTATTTCAATAATTAATGTAAGTGGTATGCACTTGGAGTCTAGGAATTCCCATCACTTCTGGGCAGTGTCCACAGAGAGATCTTGGAACAGAGGAATCCTGTGCCCTTCAAACTGTCACAGATTTTTTTTTTCATACAGAATGCATTCATTTGTACTATCAGCATATTTGTCTAGATGCCATAAAAATGTATAAAGTAAAAACAACAACAAAAAACCATATAAAAGCAACCTTTTCTATTTTGAAACCTAAGAATACCCTCAAGTCTTGGCTGTTGCTTTTTCCCCCTTCCAACCCAGCTGCTCTTTGATCTGTCTCTTCCTAAGTGGATAAATATATTTT
>VZTM01033843.1:964-20098 GCA_013400555.1 Jacana jacana | reverse complement strand
CTTTTGCAGCTCTGTAAATAAGAAATTATCTATGCCAAGAGACAAGGAGATGAGTCTTCTTTTCAAAGGAGCAGATGGCAGAAGCAACGGAGGCATCCTACTTCTTTCTTCTTCTGTGCAAATAAATATATTTTAAAATGCTGAACCTGATATGAAGTTTATTTCAATAATTAATGTAAGTGGTATGCACTTGGAGTCTAGGAATTCCCATCACTTCTGGGCAGTGTCCACAGAGAGATCTTGGAACAGAGGAATCCTGTGCCCTTCAAACTGTCACAGATTTTTTTTTTCATACAGAATGCATTCATTTGTACTATCAGCATATTTGTCTAGATGCCATAAAAATGTATAAAGTAAAAACAACAACAAAAAACCATATAAAAGCAACCTTTTCTATTTTGAAACCTAAGAATACCCTCAAGTCTTGGCTGTTGCTTTTTCCCCCTTCCAACCCAGCTGCTCTTTGATCTGTCTCTTCCTAAGTGGATAAATATATTTTAAATTATTGCTAGCCCCAGGGGAACCCAACTGGTGTTAGCTAGCAAGGAGATGCTTTTAGGAAATGTCACTAATGTAGGTGGCGAAAATGGCAAGAAACTGTTGAGGACTGCAACAGCTCGGCTAGATCTGAGCCAAAGTTAGTGCTGAAATAAATGAGTGCAACACTCAGTGTCTTCTCTGGGATATTCAGCCACTGAAGCTCTCTAAAATTTCCTGACTGGGCCTTCTTCTCATTAGGAATCAAAGAACAGTAATTTCCAGGGGGGAGCAGTTTACTCCCCAATGCAGCTTTTGTCTTAATATACATAGGCTTACCAAAGCTAATGTCTACAGTAATGTATAGATTTGGAGCTGCAGTCAGCACTGCCTTTTCATATCTGTAAAATAGCAACTATAATAATTTTAATTTGTTGTCTTGTCTTGTCAATTTGGCTAGTTATGCCTAATAAGTGCCAAAATTTGACTACAAAAAAAAGTTGAATAAGTCCTTAGGTTGGAGGCAGAGGACATCTTTTGTGGCCCATGGAGGGAGGGACTTAACTACCAAATAACTGCAAACATAAAGAGTGGTTTTCTGCTCTCTGTAGAGTTATTAGGACCTCCAGAGTTGGAAGCCTAGACAGATTACATGGCTAAAAGAGGGAGATAATGTTTCTGAAAACCAGTTACAGGATTGCTAATCAGGAGCCTCCTCCTCTGCATTGACCACAGAGGCATCTAAAGCATCTCCATAGAGGAATCAGGAAACAGTGTCTGGAACAACCTGGAGGTAACTTTTAGGCATGGGTAGATCCAAGGATGGTCTGAACACATCTCATGGAGGCAACTTCGCTTGCTGGGGTGCAAAAAGCTGAGGGGAGATGCCTCTTAGGGTGGAGAGAGGAGTTTTCATCCTCCTCACAAAATTTGTTGGATAGTGAGAATTCTCAGAAAATGGCCTTCTGTCTCCTCCATCAATTGCTAATTATAGAAGTGCCAAATTCAATGCTCCTTAGAAAAATCACTATAAACCAACTCCTTTAATATTTTTATGGAACACAAAAGTCTCTGGTTAAAATACCCCTGATGATTCCTGTAAATTCATACAAAACCAGACATTGATTATGAATTACAGCATTTACTCCACTCTTCAATTTGATACCATTTTGGAAGTGTGAGATTTTGATTGAATCAACTCCATGAGCTGAACAATATTGCCACTTCAGGAAAAAAAGTGATATTTAAAAACAATAATAATTTGAGTAATCAGTTCATAATGTCTCCTTTTGCCATTCATTGGATTTCTCTGGCAGGTTTGGCATACTTTTCTGATACACTTTCTGATTACTTCATTTGTGGTTTGATAAAGAACTTCACGTGTATGAATAATCTATTATGATAGGGCAAGACATTTTCCTTCATTCTGCAAGGCATTAGCAGTAAATCCCACTAAAACTAGATAGGAATGTATTACCTTTTTTTTTTTGTAGGAGTTTAGTTAGTAAATAAAGACGAGTTGCAAATTAAGCTTTCCAGCTTCACTGGACAGAAGCAGCTTTTAGTTACAATATGTGCTTGTGATATGAATTATAGCTGTTATCTTTAACACGCTTTACTAGCAGTTTGGAGTTGAAGGAGGAAATTACAATATTGCAATGTTATCAGAAGTGTATCCGCACAGGATTAAAAAAAAAAAATTAAGTTCTTAAAGTTTTGATGCAGGTAACAATGTTTTTATAGATACAATCCTAAAATGTGCTTTTTATAGTTAATAAAATATAACAATCCTTTGATATGTAGGATTTACTATAGACAATTCTGTGTTATTTTTTTTTCTGTTTCTCGCAAGAATTGAGACACTACCTTTTATTCCTGTGTTTCTAAAATAACACTCTACAAAGTTTTCCAACACTACTTACAAAGTCTTAAAAAAATAAGACATAAATATAAATAAGATATAAGATATAAATAAAAATAAGACATAAATATAAATAAAAGACAAAAAAATCAATGTTCATTTTTCATCCAGTTCTGCCATCAGTACTAGTAAAAAGTGGCAACAGCTTTAAACTCCCCAGGTTTCCCTGCAGGAAGAGATCACACAGATCAAGGCTGGCAGTGGGCATGACTCTTTTTTTGATATATACAAATGTTTTAGGATATAGATGGCTATGCCATCATTTTGGAGAACTGCTATATCTCTATGTAGGCAGCATATTCATGGTTAAAAATGAATGTTATTATCTCTCTTGTAAAGTTTCTTTTGGCTAGCTAAAGGGCTTTGTAATGCTCTGTTGAGTACTCCACCAGTTTCCTCAGAAATGGAGGTGACTGGTGGTGATTCATCTTGCGCAGAATAATTAATTGGCGTTTTCATGTGATGATCAATCTAGTATGATGCCATTGGGATTATTAGCTTGAAATAGTATTTCATTTATTGACAGTGTGTGGTTTCTGTCATTATTTTGATGTGTACAGGCAAAATGCTTCAAAAAACAATAGCTGGAGCAGCCTGCTGCAGAAAACAGGGAAAAGAGCCATATTCTGTTTGAAACTGTGGGATGGTTTTCATCGAGTTCACACAGTGGACTCCTGGACATAATTAAATAGCATGTGGAATTCATAAGTTCAGAAAGCTCTCTTCACAAAGCTGTTGCCCTAAAATATCTAGTTTTAAATATCTTTAATGAAATCCTCAGAGCAACAAGTAACTCCCACTCCCTACAAGTGGATTATTGCAGTATTCACATCCTTGTGGAAGTTTTAATTGAAGGGCACTACTTAAAGGGATGGTGTGGGATGACTCTAAGGTAAGATTGATCAGTACAGGCAGAATTTTATTACAAGTGTCAATTAGATTGAAAAGTGTTATAAAAAAGATCATTTGCATAGCTTTAGGGGACAAGGAGACACATTATTCTGAAATCTCCTTTGCTGATTGTTTAGTGATTCTCTAAGGGTAACAGGGAGGAAATATTCCCTCCTGCAAGAGGAGACAGTAGCCACTTTCTGACTGGCTTTGATTTAAAGCTCGTTAATGAGATATGTGCAGCTAATTAAGAGCAGGGAGAATTTAGCTATATGCCACAGTGGAGAACAGCATTTATCAGAGAGGATTGGACTATTGCCCTATGGAAGTTCAGTGCTGTGCTACCAGGAGCAATTCAGTTCCAGTGCTGCAGAGGAGGGCAAGATGGCAAATGGCTAAAGCTGGTTGAAGACATGTTTTTTCCCCCTAGAAAAATAAGGTTGCACTGACAATGCATTCTCTTAATGAAAACCTCATTTTTGTTAATTCAACACAGTAAGGACAAGCTCTTCCTTTTAATTTTCATCCTTTATTTTTTCTCTGGAGGGAGGGGACAAATTAGCGGACAGAAAGCCTTTGGCTTTTGCAACTATATTTTCTTTGGTACCTGAGCTAGACCTGGACTGTCTACTATAGCATTTTAGTTGGGAGCAGGAGCATCCTTCTGACACAAATCTTCCTGCAGCTCCCCACTTCCCATAGCTTTGTTTCCACTACAGAAAATGAAATGTGATCACAGAAATGGGTGCGCATGCATTAGATTTCTTTTCATACTGAAACATGTCTGAAAGATGTGCTCCAGGCGTGCACCTAGTCTGTTCCAGTTGCTAATGAGAATCCATGTCCTGGACCAATCTACAGCTAAACCAGAGTAAAGAGCTTTAATAATATTGTTGGGATCTCAGTGCTAACACTTCCACTCCAGCGATCTCTTCCTTCTGGGCTGCACTACTTGCAGATGCAGTAGGTGTCTCTCTGCAAAGCACAGTGACTTCTGGTGTGATTCACAGCCACACAACTGGTGGTGCAGAGTGATTTGCCCAATGGCACTGGAGGCATATCTGCTCTGACCTCACACGTTAGACCCAGGACTTGCAGAAAATATGCTCTGTGTGGCATGGTGAAGGCTGAGTGAGATACTCTACGGTGCCTAAAAGGATAGTAGGTGGCTGTGTTTAGGCAATATAATCCTGCCCACTATCTGGGAATTAATCTCCAGATTGTAGGTGTCCAGCCTTCAGTACATAAAGATATGCATTCACATATAAGCTTGTTTTTTATATACTATTGAAGTAAATGGAAATTGTTGGCTTTGATATAATGTTATTTTTAGATATCCTGGGCACCTGGACCTGGGCACCTGGCCTCCAGGAGACCTATCATATAGAGTCATAGCATCATAAAATAGCTTGGGTTGGAAGTAACCTTAAAAGGTCATCCCATATAACCTCCCTGCAATGAGCAGGGATATCTTCAACTACATCATGTTTTTCAGAGCCCTGTCCAACCTGACCTTGAATGTTTCCAAGGATGAGACATCTATCACCTCTCTGGGCAACCTGTTCCAGTGTTTCAGCACCCTAATTGCAAAAAAAATTCTTCCTTATATGTAGTCTGAATTTTCCCTCTTTCAATTTAAAACCATTACCTCTTGTCCTATCAAAACAGACCCTGCTAAAAAGTTTCTCGCCATCTTTCCTATAGGCCTCCTTTAGGTACTGAAAGACCGCAATAAGGTCTCCCCGGAGCCTTCTCTTCTTCAGGGTGAACAACCCCAACTCTCTCAGCCTTTTCTCTCAGGAGAGATGCTCCAGCCCTCTGATCATCTTTGTGGCCCTCTTCTGCACTTGAGATTCATTCAGTCACCCACAAGCAGATGTAGGACATGATTCAGTTGCCCAGATAGTATTCTTTCTGTGATACCCGAAGTATACAATACCAGCACAGGGCTGGTAACTCCAACAGAGCTTTTATGGAAGACTCACAACCTTCTGCAAGTGGTAGTTGCACACTAAGGTGGGATACCCTACAGTGCCTAAAATAAGGCAAGTTGCCTGTGTTAGAACACTGTGGAAATGAGGAAAACCTACTTTGTCAATTACTCTGTTACTTCCTGTCTCTTTATCATCCAATCTTTTATTTTTTTTTTTGGCAGAGGTAGTGAGTCTGCATTGACAGGTGGAAATATAGGGGAGTTGGAACTATATAATCCTAAAGGTCCAAATTAGGGTTTGGATTTTTAAGAATTCCAACCTGAGCCATTCTATGATTCTAAATAGCATGAAAGTGAAATATTTGGGGAAAAATATTAATTAGAAAAAGTAAGACTTCTGCCCCTTGTCATTCTATTTTTGCACCTTTTCCAACAGATGAGTTCCCAGCAAGACCAAAATGTATGGTAAGAATGTCTGTTACTCAGTATTGTGCAATTTTGGAACTTTTGTGCACAAGAGAAAGTTAGGCATATCTCATATGCCCTGTTCTGGAATATGAATTTGTTGGGTTTTGTCCACAGATCAGTAATAGTGTTCTCTGGGGTGATGAGATCAGATTCTTGAGGGAAATTATAACTAGGGATCTATTTCAGAACCTTTTCAATACCGCAAATATTCATCTATGTATTTAATTTCAAATTTTATTTTATTAATTTTTAGTGGTCAGATTGCAGTTTATGGTGAATACCTTTTTTGCCAGAAGAAACTGTTTTATTGTGAATACTTGTAGTTTTTCTGTGGTACTTTTGACTACTTAATCTCATACAGTCATTTCTTTGTCATGTGAACCAAAAATCTAAAGCTACATAAAAAAATAAAGTGAGAAAAATTTCAAGTACTTAATTTGATGCATTTATAGATAGAAGAGAGGTGTAGTCATAATGTGTGCTATTGCTACATGCGAGTCTCTCTTCTGCTATTTCTAGCTAGTGATTCATTGATGTTAAAGTAGTTCGTATTCATCCCTCTGTGCATTGCTTTGCACTTTGTACAATTAAATTTTAAACCATTTTCTTTACTGCAATCTCCAATCATTTACCTGTTTCTATAAAATATTGCAACATTCCCCTTTATTGATGTGCCATCCAACTTCATGCCACCAGCAAATGTCATTTCATCAAAGTTATATTGCTTGCCTAACTGCTAAATGAAAAAAGTTTGGCCTTCGATCTTTAGGAAAGCCTAGCAAGAACCTCCTTCCAGTTCAATAAAACTCCTTGTAACACAATCCCTTGAGTTAGCTACATTTTATCAAATATATAATTTTTGTTGTCTCTGTGAACACTTAATCTTTCATCAGATTTTTCTCCTAATAATGGGCATAGTAAAAAAAATCAGCAGCTACTCAATAATATATCTTCCTCTAAAGTTATAGGAATTCATCTTCTCTCAAGCACAGTTTCTCCTTCTACTTGACAGATTCGTGAAAATATTGTTTTGATGGCATAACTTATTTAGATAGCTTGTCAACTCAGCATGACTTGCTAGTGGTCAAACTGAACATGCCGTTCTGAGAAAACATAACTTGGTTAGTGCATGTTCATTTGCGGTTGGTTTTGATCATTGACTAGAATGTAACATAGGGATCAGTGTTCAGTTTTGAAGACGTGCATGCTTGCATCTGTGGAAACTCACTTTGAAATCACAGAATTATGAAATTACAAAAATGTTGGGTGGAAGATCATTCAGGCCAACTTCCTGCTTGAAGTGGGACTTTGGTTAGTACTGGATTAGGTCAAACAAGGCTCTGTCTAGTTTTTGGTGGATAAAATTTCTCATGTAATTGCTTGAGTGTTTTAACGTTCAAGGAAAGCAAAAACAAATGGGTCACAAGTAAGGGTGATGTGAAATTCAGATTTGCATTTGAATGAATATTCGCAGATCTCTTTCATATTATCCCCTTAGGCCATGAAAACTGCGGGCACAGATTGCTGAGAACTCTCTAGACTGCCTGATTGATATGGTTTGTATTTGCCATGTAAATGTATAGAGTTTAATACTGTATCTATACAAATATAACGCTGATTGACAAACTTGCCCAGGAACAGTCATCTCCTCGGAGGAGGAAGTCATTAACATTTTAAAAAGCAAAATCCTAAAGGAAGGCTGTTCCGACACCGCAAAGGAAGGTGGTACTTTGAAATGTGTGAAGGTATGAGCAGTCAATATTAAGGATTCTTTTGTTTTTATTGAAACAAAATTCAAGGATTCTTTCTTTTTTTTTTCAATAAGAGAAACACTTGATATGCAAACTAGAAGAATTCAAAAAGGATTGAGGAATAATTAATTTTATGATATATATTGGAACACAAAAACAGAATTGTAAATTGCATATTTAAATTTTTAAAAACAAGAAAAATGTACAACATGTTAAAGAAGCCTTTAGCATTTGAGCTCCATAGAGAACTATGAAGGGGGAGGACACTAGCTCTGAATATAGCCTACTTGCATACAAGTTTCCATAGAGCAACCCTCTAAGTCAAACAATATGCCGAACCACAGGGAGGAAAATCACAATTTATTAGGTGAGTTCTTTTTACCTAGGTAACTTAGAGCACATGAGCAAAGTATCAGTTGAGATAGTTACCATTTATCATAGATAGTGCCCTGCACTGAAGAATGAGAAAGTAGTTTCCATTTTAATGAGCTGTTGTAAAGGAAGATGCTAGTTCACACAGTGTCAGGGACACAATTGCTGATGGCATGAGCAAAAAGTATAATGAGTTTTGGTTTTATCAACAATGTTTGCTGCACCTTCCAGCTTCCTTTTCAGTCCATGTGCCCTGTCTTATCAGAAAAGGTCCCTGCACTTTTCTTGTTGCTCTCAATTTGTTTTGCCTGTTGATCCTTTCCCTCTTCATCCTTTGTCTTTCCACTGTTTCTCTTTCCACTCATTACTTTCTCTCCTGCTTGCTAAAATGGGAGACATCTTCTCAAAGACATTCCACATACCATAAATTTTGAACCAATGGGGTTTACGAGCATCTTTCCTAAATTCTGCTTATCCAAAAAGAAAGAAATCAGAAAAAGCCCAGCCTGACCATTGGCAGTTTCGATCAACTTCATAGGGTGCTTTCATCTTCCTCAAAATACTGAGGAAGGAGGATCAAGAGCATAAAAAAAGTTGTGTTTGAGTCTACACGCTGAATGATCACAGAAACCTGTAACTCGTTTCTCATTTATTGCAAGACCTGCAGTTAATTTTTAAAATTGCCACTTTGTGAGGCTGCAGAAGCCTTTGCTGCAGCACATCTGAATCAGAACACAAACGCTGTGGCGCAGGCCTGCAACGTATTAAACCAGCCGGCTTCCTATTAGCGTGGCAAACCAGAAACTCTCTGTGTGATTCCTGAGCCGTGGGATGACTCACTGCAACTTGCTCTCTGCAGGAAGGGGATTTGATGGTGCCTGCAAGATCCAGCTCCTTTCCAAAAGCAGGAGGTGGTCCCGTGAGCCTCCCACACTAAGACCTTTCAGGCTGGCCAGCCGGTGACAAGTAGAACAACTCACGAAAGCTAATGTAGTCTATATTTAAAGGCAAGCTGTTG
Organism: Jacana jacana; assembly: GCA_013400555.1. Lineage (NCBI taxonomy): Eukaryota > Metazoa > Chordata > Aves > Charadriiformes > Jacanidae > Jacana > Jacana jacana. Next base: position 11,267 of record VZTM01033843.1, on the reverse strand, counting down.
TCCTTGCAGTTGAGCTGTGCTGAACCAAAAGTTGTTTTGAAATACACCAACCTGGGGAATGCAGTTTTGAGAGGGTAATTTCAGCTCTTTTTCTCTCCAGACCTATAGCACTAGGATTTCTCGATCATTCCCACCGTAAATGATGACTTACAGAAAAGGTTGATAATTCTGCTTCTCAGTCTTGCCCACGAGCCCAGTACGTTTCCTGAAGTCACAGACTTCTTATCACAAAGTCACTGAAGATACAGCTCTGATTCATGATTTCTCTAGTAGCAAAGGGGGTTCCCAGGACCAATCTGTTTGCTTTTCTCCCCCACTTGCCACAAGCTATTGCCTATGCAGCATTACTTGTTTAACTGCTTGTGCAGTCACGATCTAAAATTGGTCATTATAGTGATCTCACATTTTACAAGCCTTCCTAAAACAAAGGGGGAGATGCCAACGATGATTTCTCAGTGAAGGTGACTAGTGCATGTATTCAATGTTATTTGATACTTATGATATTCTAGGCCTAACACACTAACAGGAGATCTTGCCATCTGCCTGCAGGTTCCAGGTTGTCACAGATCCTTAAATGTTTTCTGCCCCACTTCTGTTTATTCTTTCAGTTTCCCCATCCCTCCTTATCTGCCCTCTTCCCCCTTATCCTCGCATCTGCTTTTAACCCACATATTGTCTCTCTTTGAACTTGTATTTCAGCATAGGTCCTCCACTTTCTAGGGGAAAATGTAGGAACTTTTTCACCCCGATCTTCATTTTGGCCAGAGAAACTCTCTCATCTTGCATATGGAGGACTTTTCTTTAGTGGCATTTATAGTTACATGCAGAGCAATTAACAAGGATTTAAATCAGTGAAATATCCTATTGGTTTAAGGAAGGCAGAGCTCCTCTGAGGTCTTTGGGCAAAACACATTACTTGTCTGAAGATCACTTTAAGCCTGGCTCAAAGTCCAGTAGAGGCACCTGGAATCTTTCAAGAAGTGTAGGATCAGTTGTGGTAGAGGACAAACCTTTGTTTCTCTTGGTCTATGCTCTATTTATACATAAAATGACAGATGCAGTGGAGTAGTGTTTGATTACTCATTGCAAACACAGGCATTTTAAATCTGTGAGTGAAAAATAATGAACCCATGGCAGGTCATCTTATTTATTGTGATACACAACTATGACAAGTGAGAAGAAATGAAAAAGTGAAGTTAATGTTTATTCTGCAATAAAGAATTGCTTAGAGAAAGAAGTTTTCATAGGAACTATTTGCTGCGGGAGGCTTAGCATAGCAGGTCTGATCCCGCATAATGTAAATCACACACACATCCATAGGTATACCAAACATATTTTAAATACAAAGTGGGTATCAACTGAAATATGAAATCCATTGCTTGTTCCTTGTGGCTTCAGTCGCTTATACCATTGAGTTCCAAGTTCTGTGGTTTTAATACTAGTGTGGTTTTTCAGTCCCTCTTTCAGAGTACTGGTATTAAAAATGGGTTTTAACCAGAAAATCTTAATAGATGCTGTTGAATTTTGCAGAAAAATAAATTAATTTTTACCCGATCTGAGTGAGCTCTCAGTGAGTTTCATCAGTTCTGAGCTGAACACACATTTGTTTTTCAGTCTATGATCATTCCATTTTACAAGGATGAAAAGTGCGTAACAAATAACTTCAGTTAGTTTTTACTGGACAAGTTGGTTTTGCATTTATGCTTGCCGCCTTAGAATGTTGTGCTCATTTCTATGAGGCAGAAATTCAAAGAGCTCTTCCCTAATAAGGTAAAAGTTGTAGAAAACATGCATTTGAGATTTTGTAATTAAGTACTCAATTTGAGCACACTTACAAATGCCAGAGGTAATGATTCTCTGAAGTTTATCGTTTATAGTAAACTTTTCATACTACAAAAAAGGCAAGGAATACTGTGACCAAAGAAAATTAGAGCTATAAATCAGATTAGCCCTTTGCTTAGTTTCTCACCGAACAACCAGTTCAATAAATCACTCTGCGTGGCCTCTAGATTATGCTTACTGCTTTTCCTGTATCTACAGCACCACAAGAGTGTGCCATAAAATGGTACTTGATATATGTGAAGTGAGTCAATGGGTGTTTTAGAAATAAAAAAGAGGGATTATTTTTTTTATTATTTTAAATGGGGTACGGTTTCCAGAGGATATTTGGTTGGAGAATATGAGCCGGCTGTAGCGGTGCAGTAGGAGCACACAGTAAATTTCTGCAATATTGTGCTCCTGCAGACAAAGTTAGTCACTGGCTGCTATCTTAAGCGACTGGGCCAACTTTTCATTTTTAATGTGAATTTGGAATTTAAGTTCTGTAGTTCATTTAGGTCCATCTCAAATGACACATCTACATTTTCCTTTGATGTTTTGTATATATGGTATGTTCCTATCTATCTCTGGTGGAGCTGGACCACTACTTTATTCTCTCTTCCATTTTGCAGTCTTTCACAAATGATCAGTGCATTTGCCTTTCCCCCAGCCTCGTAACACAGCCCTGCACAAAGTCCCACATGCTTTAGCTCACACCTTGTGCCAAAGCACAGCGAACCTATGCATGCATTTTCATCGTACTGTCTACAGACAGACAGCTGTGAGTCAGCCTGACTCACAACATCCAAGAGAGAGGTTAGGCAGTACTGGATATGTTATTGCAGCAACAGCATAGGAATTCTGTTTTCTATTCCCCGTGCTTCCAACAGTGAACAAACTGTGAAGACCTCAAATTTGACTGGCAACAAGGAGAGTGGATAAACGAGTGTTTTTTAGCCACCCCAAGATAACAGTAATGGATAAACAAATGAATAAATAAATAAGAATTGGTCCTTGATGCATCATTGATTAGATCCCTCATCTCCTGACTCTCATTCTGTGCTTTTTATGATATCTATTTGGTACCTCTAGATAGTTGGAAACAGTAGACACAACCTAAGTACAAGCTGGAATAATGAGTACCTTGGTCTTTTCGATTAACATTCCTACCTTTTGAAGCAGAGACATTAAAACTGCTTAGCACAGAATATTTTGTACTTAGAAATAGTGATTTTTTGTGTGAAAACAGCTTTTTGCTGAAATCTAAACTATTCTTAGAAGCGGTGGTTCTTACATAACTTTGGTTGAATAGGTACCAAGGTGGAGCTTGAGGCCGTAAGGTAGTTAAGTACTTGCAGGCCAGCTAATATTAGTAATATTAGCTATAACTCACTATTAGCTATCAATCACTATTCACAACAGTGGTAAATCGTATATCCAGATCACAGAAAATCTTAATCTGCATTTGTCAAAGCAGGGACATACATGGTGATTTTGCAGATCTTAGCTCTAGATGCAGAGGTCTTTGGGTCCCAGAGGATTTTTTGTCTCGTGTTTGTGAATGGATCTAGTTTCCACTCTGTATAAATTTTTTAAGTGATTAATCCAGGAATACTTTACAGAATGCAGCCTGTGTGTTCCTGTTATCTTCATCTGTAAAGTGTGCCAAGCAAGAGACTTAATCGAAACTATGAAAAATATATATTACTATATGTACATACTATATATATAATATATATACATTATGAAAAGTGTATTCTCCCCTCTAATACACCTTTTGACCTACTGAAGATATTTATAACTGGAGATTAGAGCATCAAAGAGCCTGGATACCCTCTGTTTTACAAAATGTTTTTATTAACTACACTATGTTTAGAATTAAGCTGCACAGCTACAGTATGTAGCCTCCCTTTTCTTTTACAAAGGAGGTAGCTGGGAAGCCGTTCACTCTTGGCTTGGTCCTGGCCAGGAATAGAAGAGCTGACCTGTGTGTCATGGGGAGTCCTGTTGCCTTAAGTCAGGCAGGCTAAAATCTTGATTCCTTTGATAAATACTTTTTTAACCACTGGACTTCAGAGAGCCCAGAGTGAAATCTAAACGTATCCTTCTATTTCACTGTAGCTTCCCATAAATTAATTGCTTATAAGCTACATGAGCACAGAGGACAGCTGTTCTCTGGTATTTGCTAAGGTGAAAAAGCTGAACGTATTGACATGTCATTATTTGTATTACATTACTTTAACCTTTGTAATATAGTACATAATATGCATGTGCATTTATAAGACTCTTATTATTGCTTATTGTTATGATGTTATTGCTTACTTGGGGGACTTGGATTTGTTAACATATACCGATTAATTCAAATAAATTTTTATAGTTCTTTGGTTCCTTCATAATCAGAAGGTGATTCAGTTCATTTAAGATTTGAAATTGATCTTCTCTAATGAGATGTCTTCAGTCACTGTGATCTCTTCAAGAGGCAAATCTGCTGGCTTCTGAATTTAGTTCTTGTGTCCTCAACTCACTGCTGTGAGTGAGGTGTTTGTCATAGTGCTGTTCTGTACACAAACAATGGATGTCAATCTCATTCCTTTCTCTAGTGTTAATTTCTTGCTTTAAAAATCAGCTGTTTATATGCATCTTATTTGTTAATATAGTGCAGTATTAAACAATATTGTACACGGAGAGCCTCAAATATGTGAGCTATGAAGATCAACAAATCACAAAGGTAAAGTATAGCAGATCCGTAGTAGCATTGCATATTGTTTTCTAGAATCATAATGTAGTAGGTGGGTTGGACATACAACTATATAGGTAGAGGAAGGTTTCTTTATTCTTACTTTTAAATGTATTTATATAAAGCAAAAGACTACCATATATCTATTTCTATTCCAGAGGAAAAAAAATAATACCTGAATATTGTTAGTGAAATAATTTTAAAAACATGAGATCTTGTTGTCTAATATTACCTAGATTCTCAGGTACTTGACTTTTTAGCCAACATGAGCCAAAAAGTGGCCTAAAGGCTTAGATGTTCCAGTGGTTACTCCAGCACAATCTAATCTGTGACCTCTATCCCTTTGGTTTTTATAATGTCCTTATAAAAACATAGTACATTTAAGTATGCTTAAAGTGCTACTGGCTATAATTAAAGTTCTGTCAGCCTTTCCATTATAAATCCCTCTTTTCAAGGTTTAATATCTCAGCAGTTTCAATTCCCACTGGGCTAAACTTGATACAGAAGCTGTCAGCATGAATGCAAATCCCTCCTACCTTCAAAATATTTTCAATTCATAAAGTTGCTGTTTTTTATTGAGTCCTACAGTCTACAAAAGTATTTCTGATTAGCTCCCCTCCCAGTGTCTTACGTTGTCTTTTCTCATTTAGAAAAATCAAGAAATAAATGTGTCCTAACTTTGAAATGCAGAAACACATGGATAGTTTCCTTTTCCCTTGTTCTATGATATAGATTAAGTGCAGGTTCTACCAGCATTGAAAACTCCTGATTTCAAGTTAGATACCCAGACTCTTCCAGACGGCACCTGCTAGAATGTGGAGAGCAAAGTTAATTATCTTGGCCATAGATTATTATACCTCATATATACATTTCCTCGATGTACTTCTTAATTCTGGATGACATTGTCTAAACCTTTGATTCAAGGTAAGTAGGTGACTTGGAGAAAAAAGTAGATACCCTGTTTAATGAATTCCTTAGTCTGCTGATAAGTCTACAGCTGCTTAGTACCCCTCTGCCTGACCATCTGCTAGTTCAGTAGTGCTACTTGTATTTCTAGCCTACACCAGAAGGAAGATAAGAGTTTGACGGTCTTCTAATTCTGTTGGTGCCCACCTTTCAAATTATTATGGTATGCTGTCATCTGCAGATAAAACCAAGCTGTGTAGTGTTGTCAATACATCAGAGGGATGGGATGCCACCCAGAGGGACCTGAACAGGCTGGAGAGGTGGGCCCAGGTGAACCTCATGAAGATCAACAAAAGCAAGCACAGAGTTCTGCACCTGGGCCAGAACAATCCTCACTACCAATACAGACTAGGGGATGAGGTATTAGAAAGCAGCCCCAAGGAAAGGGACTTGGGGGTGCTGATGGATGAGAAGCTGGCCATGAGCAGGCAGTGTGCGCTTGCAGCCCAGAAGGCCAATCATATCCTGGGCTGCATCAAAAGGTGCACTGCCAGCAGATCCAGAGAGGTGATTCTGCCACTTTGCTCTGCCCTGGTGAGACCTCAGCTGGAGTACTGTGTGCAGGTCTGGAGCCCTCAGTATAAGAAGGACATGGACTTGATGGAGCAGGTCCAGAGGAGAGCTACAAAAATGATCAGGGGGGTTGGAGCCCCTTTGCTATGAGGTCAGGCTGAGGGAGCTAGGATTGTTCAGCCTGGAGAAGAGGTGACTCCGGGGAGACCTCAGAGCAGCCTTCCAGTACCTGAAGGGGGCCTACAGGAAGGCTGGGGAGGGTCTGTGCACAAAGGCCTGCAGTGACAGAAGGAGGGGCAATGGCTTCAAGCTGGAGAAGAGCAGATTTAGATTAGATATTAGGAAGAGTTCTTTACCATTACAGTGGTGGAACAGTGGACCACTGGAAGAGGTTGCCCAGGGAGGTGGTTGATGCCCCTTCCCTGGAGATATTCAGGGTGAGGCTTGATGAGGTCCTGGGCAATGTGGTAGAGTTGAGGATGTCCCTGCTGACTGCGGGGAGGTCAGACTAGATGATCCTAGAGGTCCCTTCCAGCCTGGGCCATTCTATAATTCTATGATTCCAGAAAATGGGTATTGGTGTTTCCCTATTTCTTACAAACTAAATGTGTGTATTCCCTTTTATGTTTGCTCTTTTACATACGCTCTCAAACAATTGATGCATTAATCAAAAAATATTGCACCAGGACTTCTTGATCTCTTCCATTCTGGATCCATAAATATTATATTTCTGAACAGCAATTCAGCTTTACCTTCTCTTCCCCTCCCCTCTAGTCTTGTGACTAGGGCATATTTCTGGAACTGGAAGCAATTTATGGGACTAAAGGCATCAGAAGTAGAAGGACTTCAGTCATTCCATTCTGTGTGACTGCTTAAACTTTGGGCTGTTACCAGAAAGGACCAAAGTGGAGGAGGTCATTTCAGTATCCGTAGCTCAGTTTCACAATCACAAAACTCTAGCTGAATCTGCAATATAGGTATCGCATATCCAGATTTTGAAGTATTTTATTTTTCTTTGATATTTTACTTTGGCTGCCTTTGGCATGTCAATGTGTATGAGTCCTGCTGTTCTGAACCCTGTTGTAGCTAGTATATCTGGAGACACGCTGATGCACAAGGATTCATGGCCAATCTGTGTAAGCTTCAGTTTTAACATTGCAAAAGAAGGAATACACACACACCAATTTTACATATATATATATATATATACACACATAGGTATTTATACATCTACTTTGCCTTTGAATTGATTACACAGTGGTAGATCAGAAAAAGGAAGACTGAGAAATTGTCAGAATAACTCAAATACTACTGTTTTACCAGCAATACTGGGAAAAAAAAAAAAAAAAGGAAGCTGTTCAGCACAGAAGCTCTCTGTCGGTTCTAAATAGACTTCAGTGCTAAATACCACCCATGAACAAAGTAAGTAGCTCCTTAGTAGTATCCCCTCTCCCTTAGAAATATTTCTTGCTTTTTCTTTCAGAGATGTTTGTGGTGGGTTAACCTTGGATAATAGCCAAGCTCCCATCCAGCTGCTCCCTTACTCTGTCTCCTCATGTCTCCGCACCACTGTAGGTACAGTGTTTGTCAAACTGAAAAGCTCCACGCTTCCTGGAAAAGCGCTTCTAGCTCATATCAAATAGCAACAACATCAATTTTTGGCATATATTTTTTTTTTTTACCATGCATTTCTAAACAGAAACCAAGCAATCAAAATAACTTCCTGCCTTTCTTCTAGGTGCAGAGGTGCATTGTCTTTTCTACCATTAGGTTTCTAATGCAAATTGATTTACAATCAAATTAAAAAATGGGCAATTGATTTTAATCTGTTGATCTTGGTTACGGTTTTATTAATACATATGGCTGGAAAGAGCCATATTTCAGTTGAAAAATAGTAATTTAGCTGGAAGTGGCTTGAGAAAGGTTGAAGGTGAAGAATTTCTAAATCCGTGGAAAAACTTTGTTACACCAAAATTATGCATTTTCACATAAAAAAGCATAATATTCGTGGAAGTGTTTGAAAGGTCAACACAATGAGGTATATATAACTAAAATTACTCTTAACACTAAGCTTTTCATACTGCAACACTGGTTACCCTGAGAATTTAGTCCTGTATCTGTTTTGATAAGAAAACACTGACTGCTATAAGCATGCAAGTGGAATATATCAATAGTGATGTAAAGAGTTAACAGCCTAAGTAATAGCTATATTTGCAAAGGGAATAAAGAGAATATCAACGGATTATTAACGACTCATTCTTTGGGATTGCATGTTTCTCATTGCCACTTCCTATATTATTGTGTTATTTACTATGATATTAGATATCACAAAATAGCAAGAATCACACAGAAAGTCATTTGATAAGTTTTTGTCATGGTGTCATGTTACTTTTTGTGACTTAGGTCTGATAAGTGCCTACAACTTTGCCTAAAACTATGGTCCAAAAAGAAAAGACTGCTTCTTTGAAAAAAACAAAACAAAACAAAACAAAACAAACAAACCCCACAAACATTTTTTTTTCACTGCAAATCAGTGCCTGAGACTGGCACTGCCTTTTTCACCAAGTATAACTAAAGGGCCAAACTCAACTATGTAGTATGTTGGAATTTATAAAAGATAATTTCCACTATGTAGTAGTGGAAATTATCTTTTTGAAAATTGATAGGATATTCTGTTAGAAGCTGAAGACACTAGACATTCCTGAGTAAGAATTGGAACTAGCCTCATATATGGAACCCAAATTAGCTAGGGAGTAGCACTGGTAAGAGAAAAAGGCGCAAGAGATGAGAATATGCATGCACCATAAAATAGTAAGGAGTAAAAATGAGTCAGAGAGACGGTCAGGCCAGTTAGAACTAATCCTTCCTAAATCTCAAATAAAATATGCAATCCAGACTCAGAAAAGTTTAGCGTCCTACTTTTGTGAAAGAGAAGTTGAGTGCAAAGTGGTGCTTTTTGGTCTAGTTGGAGTACAGCCCCGGTGCCAGAATACACAGGCACTTTGTCTGCTGAGAAGCCTACAGCTGTTGTGCTTTTCAGTTTGGTTCACTTGAGTTCTTTTGTCATTCAGGTGCTCTGCCTTATTGAACTAAATCCCCATGTATTTGGAAGTCACTGAAAAGAGGCTACATTTGTAGGCAGTCTAACTGTGCCTGTTATTGTTTGTGACTTGAAGTGGATTCCTAAGATGGTGGAATAAAATATTAATGAAAATGCATTGGAAATGTGTTAAAGCCACCATTTCTGAAATATCTAAAAAGAGAGCTTTTTTTGAGGGGAAGGAAGCACTTTAGTTTCAGTTTTTAAATATATTTATATACGTATAAATATAAACACACACTCAAACAAATGCACATCCTTCTAAATGGTGATACTTTTTAATGTATCCATAGAAATCCAGCTGCAACCATGGAACTTTGTAATAAACTATCTCATTTTATTTACTGGACAGAAGAATTTTCTTATCTGCAATTAATTTAATACCGATCAAAATATGCGGGAGGAATGTACTAGAGCAAACACGCTGGATTTTTGTAAATCTCTTTAATATTGGCAAGATCTAACAAAGATGCATGCTCCTATTACAGGATTTACACAATGCTAAATATTTTTAGATTGATTTCAGCAGAAGTAGTCAGGGAGGACTCTTGTGAGAGTCTCAAGAGGATCTAGTTTAACATTAATTTTGTACAAATGAAAAAATACAACAAATGTAATATAATTTGAACATTTAATCTGGTTACCTTTTAACCTTTATGAAATGGTAGACCTTGCATTTTCAGTGTAATAAATGATTTGCAGGAATTCTTCCCTAATGTAAATCTAAGAATTTTTTTTTCTTATAACAATTGATTCCGCTTCAGTAATTTTTAATCTCTCTCAAACAAAAGGTAGAAGGAGGAGTAACATAAAGTAAATAATCAAATGATTGCACACAAATACAAGGGTATTAAACTAGAATAATGCACCTCAAAGTGATGCAGAACTCATCTCTGTCTAGTCTTTTTATATCAGCTCAGATCTAAACATCTTTCTCCCATAAGATAAAATTTACAGTAAGACAACGACATGCCAGCTCATACAAAACCTAATAGGAAAGGTTCTGCTTTGGTTTTGTAAGATTTTTGGATCTGAATTAAGGCATTATTAAATGTCTTGATCTAGGCTACGTAATGCACATCAGGGCTTTCATCACACGTATAGGCAGAGAAAAGCCAGGATAAAGTGGCAATTGTTAACTTTATTGCTTCTGTAGCAAAAGTAAATCA
>VZTM01033840.1:18591-32481 GCA_013400555.1 Jacana jacana | reverse complement strand
ACTACTACTCATGCTGGGCCTCCCCCGCCCCGCCTGGGCGGTGCTTCCCAGGGGCCGCCCCCGAGCCGCAGCGGGCCGGCAGCCTCCGCTCCGCCCCCGTCCCCGTCCTGGCGTGGGTGCTGTGCGGCTAAAAAAGGCAGTATCTAGGGAAAAAAAAAAATGACCAGAGAGTTCCTCAGGTACGCGAGCGGGTTTTTCACGTAGGGAAGTAACCCCGCGGAGGCTGGTGGGGGGTGCAGCTGGTAGCCAGTGACAGCCTGGCAGGGAGGGCTGACCCGCCCCGGCCGGTGCCGGTCTGGGGACTGGTGCCCTGCCTTCACCCGCGGTGGTGTGGCCGGTCCGTAATGTCTGCCTTTCCGCTCCCGTTACAGCGTCGCTCGAGCGCGGTGCGGGATCCGGAGGCGGACCGCCCTCAAACCGCAGGTGTACGTGCGTGTGCGGGGCGTGTTTCCCCCGCGGGACACGCTGCCTCGCTCCGTCGGTGTCTCGGTGACCGCGCAGCTCCCGGGGAGGGCGCCGTGCAGGAGGTGCGGTGCTGCCGCCGGGGCCGCGCTTGTCCCACCGCCCCCCGCTGAACTGACCCCCGCAAAGGCGCTCGGCCGAGCCCAGGGTAATTGCGGTCAACTCCTAAAGCCTTCAGGATTCCCGCACCGAAAAGCCAGGGTTGGAGATTTGTGCTTCATGGGGGTTGCAGGCTTCCCCCTAGCGACGGAGGCACGGGTGCGTGCCCGCAGGCCTGTGAACAAAAACCGCTTAATTACGTTTCCAAATCAAAGTTAAGCACGGGTCAGGGTGTTACCTGCCTTGCTGAGAAACTCGCGCCATCGCTAAAACGGATCAGTTGATCAGTTCAGGAGATCCTTTCTCTGTAGCGCAACAGCAGACGCTGTGAGGGCATTCTGCTCGGCATGTCTTCTCTTTCTTTGAACAGTTGTAGTATTTCAAGGGCAACAAACAGGCAAGAAGTGTATTTTGTCAGTGAGAGAGTAGTTGACAGAGATCTGACTAATCTAAAATGCTGTAGATTGAGTATGTTCAATGCAACTTTTTGTGCTGTGTGCAAGTCTTCATTATTTGTGCATTCTTATTCAAAACCCCTCTGTAGTGTCTGGCTCTTGTAGTGTCTTTTGAAAGTGGCGCAGAATAGAACAGCATAGAATATTTCAGTTGAAAGGGACCTACACCTAGGTCTAGATTAACTTCATCTAGTCCCACTGACTGACCAAGTTAACCATCTGATAAAGGGCAATATTGTCCAAATGCCTCTTAAACACTGACCGACTTGAGGCATCGACCACCTCTTTAGGAAATCTGTTCCAGGGTTTGATGATCCTCTTGGTAAAGAAATGCTTCCCCATGTCTAGTGAAAACCTCCCCTGCTGCAGCTTTGGGCCGTTCCCACATGTGCTATGATAGCATATGCAGGTAGCTCAGCACCTCCCTCTTCACTTCCCCTCTTCAAAAAGCTCTAGGGAGAAACAGGGTGACCTCTCAGCCTCTTTCTCCAAACTAGGCAAGCTTAGGGTCTTTAGCTGCTCCTCACAGGACATTCCTTGCTGCTTAATATCACCACCTGCTGCAAAATTAATTTGCAGTTCCAGTCTTTCACATAATAGTAATAGTCTCATCTGTCTGTCTTCTCTGCCTTATTGATTTTAAGAGAAAAGTGCCTGATTCATTGTGGCAGGAAAGAAATAAAAAGTTGGGATTCTTAATTCACTTTTCTGACAAACCAGATACTATGTAATTACGTTTTCTGGTGTCCTTCTTCCCCTGATAGCTTCTGAAGTGTTTGGCTGCTTATCCTGGCAAAGCAGTAGAAGTCTTGTACATAATAGTTCTGCTCCTTTAGGATTTATTAAAATAGGCAGCTAGGGAGAGGAGAGAGGCCCAGGTTACAAGCTTGACTGAAAGCTGCAGTGCTTCTGTATTAGGAATGAAGAGATGTTATGGGATCACTGCCCAACGGGAAGCTTCATTTGGGGCTTCCACTCTGCCAAATTGCTCCAAAAGTACCATCAAACTGTAAGACAGCATGAATTTATGAAACATCAACTTTCATAAAATTAGATCACTAGTTAATTTATACATATATAACATATACATATGAATAACATTAAAAGCTGTGTTTCAATGGAATTTCATGAGGGCATGCAGGATGGGACGAGCATTTCTGTCCACTGTCACACTTTCGAAGAGGGAGTGGGCAGATGAATGGAAACAGCACTCGAATAATCCACAATAATAAAGTAAGATACAACACAGAGAAATCTGCTGAGAGTATAATGCAAGCACGAAAAACAGGAGAGTTACTTGAATGGAAGCAAAAGCCTTTCTCATACCAACAGTGACGGAAGAGTCTGTGAGTGTTTGTGTGTGTGTGACGAAGACAAGCTTTGAGTAAATGTATTCATTTCACTCAGATGTGTCTACATGTCTCAGTGGTCCAGAATCATTCTGTATAGGGAATCTGCTAAATATTTCATGCACTCTGATCTCTAATTACCCTTTTATTGTTTGTAAATTCTGAGGATAAAATAGGTCCATGAAGTTAGGTTTTTTTCTGCATATAGCAGATATTCTCCAATAATCTTTATGTATGCTTATTAATGTCCTAGACATGTTGTACTATACCTGCTGAAAGTCCCTGTTTCTAAAAGAGCTAGGGGGAATTCCTGTGCCATTGCACAATGGTGGTTTTTTGAAGAGTTTTGAAAAGTAACTTGCTTTTTTTCTCCAGCATCTCTAAGCTGTGAAAGCTTTATTGGCATTTTTTTTAACCATGTGTGATATATCCACAATATGTGCCAGCCAATAAATAATAAATAAAAATTCTGGATCTTATAGCTTTAGTTGAGCCAACAAAACTCCTTTGTACCACCGAGGATTAAGGAATCTTTTTCTGTTGCAAATCTTTGTTTATCTTTATTCTGTAAATTGCATGAACAATCCCATATATTTGTAGTGTGGCTACCGTTCAACATTGCTAGGTCTTAAGTATCCAAGACAGAAGTAGTCAAAAATCAAGAGTAATACTGCTGCTCTACTAAACTCACTTCAAACCATCCTTATGAATTGTTCTGGTACTTTCATGGGTAGCACATGCATCGGAACAGTGCAAAACCCATAGGCCAAGTATTGTACTGCACACTTTTGTATCTTAAGAAAGTGGTATAACGTAGAAGTATGTATATCTAATATTCAATTAAAGAATGATCAACTGCTTCTTGTGCTTCTGTGCCTATTTATGTAAAAGATTTTTTAAATAACCCTTCTAATGAGTGTTATAATTGAAGAACTGAAGTGTGTTAGGCCTTACTTCATCCTCTTTTTGTTCTGATTTTAGGACTTCTCACAGTTCAAAAGGGGAAAAGAATTGCCAAAGATACAAATGGAATTTGGTCAAATAATAGAGAAACTTTCTTCTCTCAGATCATTACTGCATTCTGGTATGGTTATGACTGATATAGATATTAACTGCCCTCTGGATTTTCTTGGGTTATACTACAGGGAAGGAGAATAAAAATCGTCATCCATACAGCTTTATAAATCCTTCGAGCTTTTCCCAGAGAGAGCTTAGTGTAGCAGTTCAGGTAAAGTGAGAACCACGGTGCCGTAGTGGCAACTGTGACACTAGGCCTGGGCTGATTCTGGAAATTTCAGGCGTCTCCACAGAAGCCCGATCCCCCTGGAAACAATGGAGAGAGGCCGTGGAGAAAGGTTGGTTCCTCCGAGTGGCTACTGGGGCCCGCCGCAATTCAAGTCACGCCGAAGCTACCTGTTCCCTCTCACAGACCATAGAGGGCACTAAGGACTGAGGATAGTGTTCCCGACTCAGTCACCTCCGTTAAATGCCAAATTAGAAGTTCAAGGAGCCAGACCAAACAGCATATCCTTCCGTGAATCACCTCCACGTCCTCACGTATATATAGGTGGAAATATTTATCCACCTTCTTAAAATATTTTGAGGTTGTTGAATAAAAGAAGCGGTGCCGGTATGACTGTTAGTTTAACTTTTAGGATTCAGAATTTCCTTGATTTTGTAGAAGCTTAAGTTTAACAAGCAATTTATCTAAACACAGCCTTTTCAAGTTCAAGGGAGTATGGATGCAGTTCTAATATTTCTTCTAGTTGTGTCTTACCCTATTTTCTATTACAAAACCTGGTATTTCTACTGGGTAGCTAGACATCTCCCCAGAACTGTGCATAAGCAGGTTCATTTTGTGGCTTCCTCAATAGAGAAACCAAAGTTGAGAAAACTGGTTGGCATTTTAGCCTTGAATGCTGTTCTTTTTAGAACTTAACTGGCATACACTGTAAGGTGAGAAAGTGAGCCCGCTCTGTGTATACTATGTGTGTTCTGAGAACCAGAACCATACTTCTCTCTAATCCATCATATTTCACAGAAGAGCTGAGCATAGTTATTATAGTTTCTTTCCAAGAGCAGTGGGACATAATAATACTGCCTCACCGTCCCTTCACCAGGTCGCACTGCCCCTAGTTGGAATTGAACAAATGTCCCAGGATAGTGCCTTCAAGAACATCCTTCCCTGAATGACTGTGCTTTGCATATGGTGTAAGAATGAGGCCCTGATACTTGCAGTAATGATAATTGTACTGTATAGTGTTTCAGTACTGTTCATCACATAGCCAGGGAACATGTCTCACGCCTGTTCTAGTTCCTTACCCTACTACATTCTAGTTCAAGTAACACGCTTTCCTAAACAAAAATTCCTTTTCACAGCTCCAATGATTTTTATGTCCCTTCTACGGAGTACCACGAGTATTCCTGGTGATGCAGAGTAACAGTGAGGTTTGAGACTGTCATTAAGTTTAGTGAGCCAGGACTACTGTCACAACAAAGGACCCTAATTCTAATTCCTTATTCCTTTTGGGCAACTCGACCTACATGCTATGGTACATTTTACCTGTGGGTTATATGGCTGCCATTTTCCACCTGAACATGGTAGTTGTTTTTTGGGGTTTTTTTTGCTTATGTGTGTTTAGAAACACTTCATAAAGTATTGTAAGCTCTCTGCTGATGAAAGACACTGTATAAATCTTTAGTACCAATAATAAGTGCCCCTTTCAGTATTAAATTATCTTACAGGAGTAGTGTGTGTATGAGTCACTGGGATCTGAAAGACAGCCAGCATTGTTGGCTGCTTTCTGCTCTGTCTTATATGGAAAAAAACTGTTGTCAGTGGAAGTGGGAGTCTCTACCTTATTTGATTTCTTAGTCCTACAGAATGGAATGCTTTAGCAGTCTGTAGCATTATGTGTACATCCCTCTTGCCTTCTGCTTGACAGCAAAGTAGTCCTTAGCAAAGAAGAAAGATCTAATCTGTTCCGTTACTTAGTTTTCATGCTAGAGTTAAAACATTTAAAGATAAAAGCTTTTTGGTTCATTCTTAGCAAAGCAGAATAATCAAACATAAAAGAACATTTCCAAGACTAGAATATCTAACCACCAGGCAGTCTTGATGCTGATTTTGTGGTCTGAAACACCTCAGCTTCAGGATCGCATGTTTAAATAATACCACGTGTTCAAAAGACAATCAGAAAAGATATGTGATTCATTGCTGTGGAACACATACTTATTTCCTTCTTCTTTAAATTATAGGAAATAATGTTCTTAGAAATGCCCTCATAACTGTGATATCTCAGTGACACAAGTTTACTTTTATCGTAACAGCAGTGGCCAGTTTCGCAAAACATATAAATGTAAGTTCTTGGAATTCAGTTGTTGATGACATGCTTATCAGCCTGGGTCATTGTCAGCTTGACTGCCCTTGCCAATGTCAGGCCCACTCCTAAGTTTCAAACACGTGGCGTGTACTATTAGAACAGGCATCACTTAGCAAAATAAAACAACTAAAACTGTGTAGCTTAGATTGTCACTGAATACAGTAGTATACATCTGGTTTGTTTAGAAACAGCCTGGTAGCCTAGCTTGCAAAAGCAGTTGAGATCAGGAAGCTGAAAATTGCCTTCAGGATGTTTCATACCTGCAAGAAAATCAGCAGCTTTTTCATTAACTGTTTCTCCATTCTGATGCACTCAACAGCAGTAGATTCAAATGCTCAACTGACTTGAATCTTTGGTAGCAGAAAGCCTTTATAGAAGAGATCAGATATGTTTTTAAAGGTGGAAATATTTTGTACTGTATGCATGGTTTTTAAGATCTCTACTCACAGAATTAGCAAAGGAATATTTTCTGTACTTTCCAAAGGTTCATGGTCATACTTGTCAGGAGGCAGTTAGGGCAGGCAACTCTGTAAGGGAAAGTGAGCCAGGGACCAAGGCAGGCAGGACGGTGGCCACACTGGGGGTGCAGTCCCACAGTACCTGAGCACAAGGAGCAGAGTGGGCCTGGTGTTGGTAGCGAGGTTCAGTCAACAGTTCAGATCACCAGGCAAGCCTGTAGTGATGAGACGGGTCCAAGATCAAACCAGAGAGTCAAGTGACCAGGTCAGGATCAGAGTCCAGAGTCAGGAAAGTAGACCAAGCAAGGCACTCCTGCAAAAAATATTTGGACAGACACTGAAAGTGAGAGGCCAAGCTTAAAAGCAGCTCTAGAGTGAAGGTGGACAGGACCGCAATTCCCACATCTTTTTCTCACACTACTCTTTCTACGTAGCCCTCTGACTCAAGGTCACAGAGCTGCATGAAGCTTGAACCATAAGCATCTAAATCATAGAATCAGAATATCTCAAGTTGGAAGGGGCCCATAGGGATCATCAAGTTCAACTCCCTACTCCTCACAGGACTGCCTAAAACTAAGCCATATGGCTAAGAGCATTGTCTGGACTCCTTGAACTCTGACAGGCTTGGAGCCATGACCTCTTTCTGTTCCAGTGTCTGACTACCCTCTCAGTGAAAAACCTTTTCTTAATGTCCAGCCTGAACTTCCCCTGACACAGCTTCATTCAATTTCCTCATGTACTGTTGCTGGTTACCAGAGAGAGGAGATCAGCACCTCTGCTCTGCTGCCCCCGAGGAGGAACCAGCATAGGCTGCCATGAGGTCACCCCTCAGCCTTCTTGAAGCTGAACAAGTCAAGTGACCTCAGCTGCTCCTCCTAAGTCTTGCCCTCGAGACCTTTCACTATTTTGCTCTCTCTCTTCTGGACACACTCTAATAGTTTGATGTCCTTATACAGAGGAGACCAAAGTTGCCCACAGTACTCTGGTCCTTTTTTTGGGCACCAATTGAGAAGAGTCTGGCTCCACCTGCTTTGTGTCCCCTCTTCTCCCCACCAGTCAGGCATTTCTACAAATTGCTAAGATCCCTCTGAACCTTCTCCTCTCCAGCCTAAACAGTCCTGGCTTTTTCACCCTTTCTTCACATCATAATTGCTCCAAGACCTTAATGAACTTCATTAACACCTGCTGAACTTACTCTGGTCTCCCTGTTTCTCTTGCAAGGAGGCATAGAACTGGATACAAACCTCCAGATATCCAATTTTGTCAACAACACATTTCATTCTATACCAGGCCTATTAACAAAGAATAAACAAATCAGATTACCAAGATTATTGAATTCTACTACAAAAAAATTATTTTTTCAACAATAGCTGTTGCTATCTACCAGTTTTTTACCTGCAATAAACTCTATTTTTAAAGAAAATTCTTTTGAGTACAGATTTTTTTTTTTTAAGGAAGAATCTTTTTTATCAAACACTGTGTTGTGTAATAAATATCTATTCCTTTCATTTAAAAAATGCTGTAAATAATTTTAAAAAAAACTTATTAAAAGGAACAGAAAAAGTGTGAATGATTATTGAAAGGTGTAAAAGATGCTACTACATATCCCAGATTAAAAAGAATAGAATAGAATAGACTATTTCATTTGGAAGGGATCTACAATGATCATCTAGTCCGACTGTCTGACCAATTCAGGGCTGAACAAAAGTTAAAGCATCTTAATGAGATTAAGGACATTGTCCAAGTGCCTCTTAACCACTAGCAGGCTTGGGACATTGACCATCCCTATAGGAAGCCTGTTCCAGGGTTTGACCACCCTCTTGGTAAAGAAATGCTTCCTTGTGTTCAGCCTAATCCTCCCTTGCCACAGCTTTGAACCATTCCCATGTGTTCTGTCACTGAATGCCCTTGGAGAGGAGCTCATCCCCTCCATCTCCACTTCCCCTCCTCAGGAAGCTGTAGAGAGCAATGAGGTCACCCCTCAGCCTCCTTCTCTCCAAACTAGACAAGCCCAGAGTCCTTAGCTGCTCCTCACAGTACATTCCTTGCAGCCCTTTCAGCAGCTTTGTTGCCCTCCTCTGGATGCGCTCAAGGACCTTTGCATCCCTCTTGAATGGTGAGGCCCAGACCTGGGCACAGCAGTGCAGGCGACGCTGCACCCACACTGAATATGGTGAGACAATCACCTCTTTTGACCAGTCGGTGATGCTGTGTTTGATGCACCCCAGGACATGGTTTGCCCTCTTGGCTGCCAGGTCTCACTGCTGACTCCTACTGAGCCTGCCGTCAACCAACGCTCCCAGATCCCCCTCTGCAGGGCTGCTCTCCAGCCACTCCTCTCCCAGTTTATTCTCGTGTCTGGTGTTACTTCAACCCAGGTACTGGATCCAGCATTTGTTCTTGTTAAATATCACACCACTGATGACTGCCCAATATTCCAGTCACTCTAGATACCCTGCAAAGCCTCTTGACCCTCAAGAGAGTCAACAGCACTTCCCAGTTTGGTATCATCAGCAAACTTGCTAATAGTGTATCCAACTTGTGCCTCCAGATTGTTGATAATTATACTGAAGAGCTTTGGACCTAGAACTGAGCCCTGAGGAATACCTCTGGTGACCCCTGGCCAGCCAGATGTAGCCACCTTCACCACAATCCTTTGAGCTCTGCCATAAAGCTGGTTCTTCACTCAACACACCGTGAATTTGCTCATGTCACAGCAGTATGATAGTTTGGGTTGATGTCTGGTAAGTTTAAATCTCCCATAAGTACAAGGGCTACAGATACAGAAATTTCTCCTACTTGCCTATAAAATAATTCGTCAGTGATTACATTCTGGCTCAGTAATTGGTAGTAGACACCCACTACAACATCTCCTTTGTTTTCCATCCCCTTAATCCTTACCCTAAGGCTCTCAATTACATCATCACTAACTGTAAGGGCTGTACTGTCAAACTCCTCCCTTACATAAAGTGTGACACCTCCACCTCGTCTGCCCTGCCTACCCCTCCTGAACAGCCTGTAGCCCTCCATATTAGGACTCAGTTGTGAGACTCATTCCACCACGTCTTGCTAATACCAATGACATGTCAGCTCTGGGAGCTGACTGAAGCTTCCAGTTTCATTTCTCATACTGCTTGTGTTGGTATACAAACAGGCTTCTGAGTCCTCCGTGCTCCCAAGACCAGTGCAAATGTTTTCACTGGCATTGCTACCCTCAGAGGATGTCATGCTAGCCCTTTGCTCACCTACTGTAACCCTGTTGGTATCCTCTTCTCCCATTGATCAGCTCTGTTTACATCCGAAGACACATTCTCCCCTTTGGAACAGGTGGATCCCATCAGGGCCCAGAGTACCTTGTCTTTTGAAGGCTCTTCCATGGTTGAAAAGCCCAAAATTTGGGCAGAGGCACCAGCCCTTGAGCCAGATATTGATACCCTGGGCTTGCCTGCTTCTTCCGGAGTCTCCCCCCATTACTGGGAAGACTGAAAAAAATACTCCCTGTGCTCCCAATTTTTTCAGTGTTCTTCCCAGGGCTCTTTAGTACCTTTTGAATGACCTCAGACTTTTTGTTGTGACAACATTTGTACCCACGTGAAAGAGCAGAAATGGATAGCAGTCTGAAAGCGGAACCAGGCTTTTTTAGTTCCACTAGTCTTGTGGTGACATCCCAAACTCAGGCCTCAGGGAGGCAGAAAGCTTCTCTGAAAAGAGGGTCCCATCTGCAAATGGGTTTTGTCCTCCACAGGCAGGAATCACCAATGACCATAACATGCCGTTGTTCTCAGTGCTGGTCTTAAAGCAAATTTTGTTATGGGGCGTGGTGTCTCTGATTTAGCAAGACTGCTTGTACAGGTTCCTGCTCGTTCTCATGCATTTCATCTACCATACTCAGGGCCTCTTACATGCTCTGAAAGGTTATCTTAGGTGACATAGGGTGACTTACAGGGTAAGGACTGGTACCTCTTACTGTTCTGTGCTGTAACCTTCTTCCATCCCTCCTTATCCCTTGTGACAGTGCCTCTTCTGGGTTCAAAGCAGATCCAGAATCTGTCTCTGTAGTAGTTGCACTGAGTTGGCTTTTATTCATCACAGATGGCAGAGTACAGCTCCACTGATCAACCTCCCTCTCAGAGTCTTGAATACTCCTCAGTTTGTTCACCTCCTCCTGCAGCTCAGCCACCAAGCAGAGTAGTCCATCAATCTGGTCACACCTCCTGCAGTTGTGCTGGCAATCATTTTCCACCTCTAGCAATATCCCGTCATACAACCAGCAGCGGGAAACCTGGGTGGTCACACACTTGAACAGGAGCAGTGCTTGTATGGCTGGGTTGGTTCTACTGGGTGCTAGAAGCTCAGAAGAAGCAGGGGACACTGTTTCTTGCTGTGTGGTCACCATGCTGCCATGTACTTACCCACTGCCTTGTGCCTGCCTACTGGGAATATATATGCTCTGGCATCAATTGCAAAAAAGGAGGTGGCAAAATCTAAAAAAAAACATTTGTGAGATAAAATTAAAGCAACTTTTTCAGAAATAATAAATATAAAGAAAGGAAAAATTAAACATTAATTTGTATTCTAAAGCAGAAGGTACAAATTGCACAGTGGTGGTAAGAGAATAAATTCAGGTTGATACCTTATAGCCAGCAGAGTTTAGGATAATTAAGAGTTTTGATTATATTCCCTTCTAATAAAACAAATGGTCTAAGAATAGCTGAAATGTGCAGTAAATATTTAGGATCTACATCTGGAGAAGAGTCTTGTTTATAGCCTAATATGTGCATGCCCTTACTTTTAAGAGGATAGGTCAGGTTTCCATATCTCAAAAGGGCCCTTTACCAGAGAAAGAACGACTCTGTAGAGAACCTGGCTCAAAGAAATTTCAAAGCCAGATTCAAGCAGGAGTTAGGTGGTCATAGGAAATGTCCTATATTACTTTTTTAGTGAATATTCTATCAAACTGAAACTAGTGCTTCTTGTGACAGTGTCGGTTGATGGTGGCACATGAAGAGATTTTTTTGCCTCCTATACTTAGTTTTTATTTCCAGTTAGAAAATGTAATTTTCACCCTTATTTTGAAACAGTCTTAGTCTATAGCATTTTACATTGTAATGGCCCTCCAAATTAAGGGACAGGATGTATTTATTATTCTCTTTCTTTTTATTTTCCTGCAATAGTACCTTTCATCTAGCTCGGATGATGAAGTTGGTATTCATGCTCTCTGCCACGTCTCCCCAAGGTGTTTAGTTTGTTTTTTTACACATCATATAAGTGTTTCCTGGAGAAAGACAATGGCTTTGATATCCTTTTTGAATGAAAGTGTTTCATAATGTAGTTGAAGACTATGGTTCATCTTAACCTCTGTATTACGTGGATTCTGAGTTACCTACGCTCACTTATGTTTCAAGATTCCTTCAAGTTTTTACAAAATGTTCTTGATTCTGTGACTTGCCAGTAAACTGTGATTAACAAAGAAACACCTTCATAACTAGGACTATTTCTTCCATTCAAAGTTTTTCTTTTCTTTTCTTTCTCTCCTTGAATTTTATGCTACTCTCACCAGTATGCTCCTGAAACTGGAAGCCATTTCCTCCCAGCTCCCATCAGGCATACATTACAGGAGCAATGTGTTTTCTCCAAGGAAAGCTTTCACTTCATCAAAAATACCAAGGAGATATTCCAAAAAACAGAGGGCACACTTTTCCTGCTCTGATTCAAAAACATTTTTCACATTAGTCACAGTCCTTTTCAAGACAAGGCAAGGTGAGGCCCCTCGTTTTCATTCTTAAAACATTTTGAACCAAACAAGTATGTTTATACTTGGCTCTGCAGCTTAACTACTCCGTGCTTGTTGTGTTTATTTAATTGCTCAAACATTTCCACTGCAAATTTTGCTCTCTCCATTTTGGAATGGAGAGGAGAAAGCCATGTGAGTTCTGGTGTTTTCTCACAAGCTGCTCCAATAATTGCATTGCTCACTCCAGCAGTGGAAAGAACAGCCCTCAGACTCATTTGTTAGATGAAAGATACCTATGACTCCTGAACCAGTTCTGCCTTGTTGATGTTGGTATTGAATTTCCCATTGACTTGAATGGAAGGAGAATTGAACTCACAGAAATGCCAGTGAGAAACACAATGCAAATTTTATACCCACAAAACCATTGTTTACATTAGTCTAGGAGAGGCAAGTACCGAATTGTTTGGCTTTTTGGAAGCTGATACTTGGTTTTACACCACTGCAGAAAAAAAAAAAAAATTGAAAGCAGAGGAGAGGACTGCTTGAACTGTGTAGAGATGATTGCCTGCGCTGAATTTGCATGTTGGGCAAGTGCTTTACAAAATGCCTCTGCCTCAGGGAGCCAATAAATTAAAAAGGAGGCATATAACCAAGACAGGTAAAACAAGTAGGAGGACTTCTTCCTTGCACTGCGCTTTCCTCAAAAAGCATGGAACAGTAGTTGGAACAGTAGTGTCCCAGTCCCCTGTATCAGGGATTCAAATTATACCCCTTAATGCTAGCAATGGCTGACTGAGGTGGAGATATTCTCAGATACTCTGTTCTCTCTGTAACATCCTGGTAGTGCCAGAGAAGTACATCTGCTGTAGTGTGACTGAGGACTGAGCTGCCACAATGGTAGATTTGTTGCTTCTTTCACAGTAAAAGCCTGTATTAATTTACAAAACCTCCCATAAATCACAGCTGGAAAATATGTATAAGTTGCATATCTTCACTTTGCTGCCATGTGGTAGAAGTTGGGGCCTTACTGGCTATTTGCCCTTTGGAAAGAAATCAGTAATGTTATGTTTGGATATTCTCCAAGCACAACTTCTGCATTTACACTGTGTACATCTTTCGTGTGAGGTGCTGATAAGCCACACCCAAACAATTCTGTTTTCTCATGAACCTTCAGTCCTGATTCCAGTCCATTCCCTGGAAAAACTTTTAAAAGGACTATGACTGGGACTACCAGTTCGTGCAAAAGTCCCCCTCAAAGAATCTGCATTAGAAATAAACCAGATGTTACCCTTTGTGCTACGTGTTTGTCTGTTATGTTGTGTTTAGCACCTAAGTTGAGACTGCATTAAAAGATGCATTGAACAGAATGTAGTAAATGCAATAAAGCAGCGATTGCATGAAAGGGTGTCAGTTTGATGCTCATGTAAAAATATTTTACTGTTTATCCTTCAGTACTTTGAACTCTTGGCCAGTTCACTAATGTGGTCAGTTAATATGGAAAAGAACATTAGATTTTGTCATTTGCCTTCTGCATTAGAGTTCATGACTTAATTTACCACCTTTGAAATGTTTTCTTCTAGGCAGGCTCACTTTGGTCTTGGTTGCAATTCTTGTGTGTTTGGTGTTCAATACAGAAACTTCTTTGACTGTAACTTAGTCAGGAGCTCTCAACTTCCCCGCTAACTGGGGAATTCTATAGTGAGAATGCCGTATAATAGTGTAAGCTGATGTATTGTTAAAACTTTAATTTTAATAATGCACAAGGTAAAATTCAAACTTATTTTCAGAAACATTTCTTCTGCCATTTACCCTTTTACACCCTGACAGGGCATGGAAGTGTGTAATCCAAATAATCAGATAGCAAGATGCGATATGATGCAGTCAAATCTGAGCTGTGTTGTTGTATGTAATAAGCCATGCAGATACAAGAATATATGTATATGTGCATAT
>VZTM01033837.1:1009-22375 GCA_013400555.1 Jacana jacana | reverse complement strand
TTTTTTTTTTTTTTTTGCTTTATTTGTAAACATGCCCTGCTATTTAATATTTAGCCTGTACCATGTGAGCTGCTTTGATGGAAGCATGTATAATCACATTGCATATTTCTGTTTCAAAATGAGCAGAGGCAGGCTCCCAGAATTGGCTTTCTCAGGAGGGTATTTCTGGATGTGGACTAAAACTTGGTGTTTTGCTGAAACTCTACACAACTGGCTCTGAATTTGCCATTAGTTTTGATGTTCCTGTCAGCAATGCTGGTAATTGAAAGACTCACAGAAAGCCAAAACTGAAGGGCTGTGAACAAGCAAAAAATACACTCATTTGAAAGTGTGAATGAGTATTAATAATCCTGAGGTAACCTTCCCACATATTTCTGATCCTCCAGGACAGGATGGAGTTCCAGTTTCACACTGTTGTTACCTGAAAAGCATGTTGTATTCCCCTTGAAAATAGGCAAAACCCAGTAAAATACGTGCTACTTCCATTTTCATAAAAATCCCAGTGGTCGGCATTTGGGAAACTTTTCTTGTCTGACCTAGCCCAGTTCCAGACTTTTATTCATTTTACGTTCCTCACAGCAGACAAGTCTAAAACAGTTACCCAATGCAATAGCATTTCTTTTCCATAAAAAAAAATAATAAAGGATATTAATCTTTGTTCATAAAATAAATATTTCTGAAGGGTCTTGTTGAGAAACATTCGTCTTCCAGAACAGCCCCATCTGTTGTTCATTTCTGTTGTCCTGCCTCGTCAGGGTCTCCCCTGACGCATATTAGCCGAGCAGATGCTCACCAGGGCTTGTGAAACTCACTGCAGCATATAGAAATGCCACTCACACTCCAGAGTTCAGGCTTGATAGGCAAGGACTGTGAACACAGATTGGAGTGTGTGGGCTTTGGTGGCTGGCACCTGCAGAGTCCGCACAGAGTCCATGCAAAAACAGCCTCTGCAGAGATGTCAGGGATTGCCCCTCACGGAGGAAGATGTTGGTCAGTGTGCATGCTTCCTGCTCCGCTGGGGAGTGATTTGCTGCAGCTAGCAGCTCATTACTTGCCTGCAATAACAGGCCTGCTTAATTTGCTTAAAGGGCTTTGGAGACTTCACTCTCCCAAAGACGTCAGAGGTTGGAGAATGGACTTTGACAATCACTAATTAATACCTTTTGAGGTAATACCTTCTGGCTTCCACAGATATCCCAGGTACCTCTGGAGATGCATACAGTAGTTCACCAGCTCTCCGCCTCTCTGCATACCATGCACCAACCTCTGTGCAAAGCTTCCTGCCAGCTCCTGTGCTGCTGAGATTGCTGCTGCGCAGGCATCTTCTGTGTAGATTGCATCAGTCAAAATGCTCCATCTATATCTAATTATTCCTCTTCCTTATCACCAATCAGGAATGCCAATTAGTATAAGGAGTAGAAAACGAAGGGATAAGATCTCTGAGTGAGCAGTTTCCCAGCAATTAATAGCAGGCAAATTGCCATCTGTCAAGCACCTGTTGGCTTCCTGGTAATAAATTAGGGAATATCTGAGATACATGGCAAAGGAACAGAGAAACAAAAGGCTAAAACAGAGGGAATATTCATGCAGGTCATGTCCCAGCATGGAATAGAGATTTAAGGGGCAAAAGGAAATTAATTTTTCAGGGTTGGAACCTGGGAAGTTCCAGAAAACTCTGAGTAGTTTGGTCTGACATGCAGGTTTTCTTGTTTTCATGCGTTGTTTGAATTTAAAAATGATTGAGACCACGTCAAAGGTTTGGATTAGTTGGATTAAACTCATACATATCCATGTACAGGCAAGGCTGGTATCACATATGAGACCTGTCATATTGCTGCATCTCTATATCCAACAAAAATATTTACTCAGAAAAGGAGGCATTTATGGATGTCTTTCAGCATCTCATTAGGGCTAACTGCTGTCAAACCAAAATGTTTGCTGATGAGCAGCAACAGGACAGTCAAGTGATTCAGACTGCTATCTATCTGCCATGCAAAAAAAAAGCCCATACCCCAGTGGTTATTTAATAGAAAATGTGTTGCCTTTGACCCTGGACCTCAGCAGGACAAATATAGAAGAGTGTATCAGAGTCTGCCTTTTTTGCCTTTTCTTATCATTGAGGGACCACCTGGCCCACGATGGCTTTGGCACAGTGTACAACTACCTTATTTTTGGCAGCTGTGAACTGAACAACTGAACATTCAGAGCAAACCAGGAACGTGAAGGATATGTGGGCAGATATGTGGGTTTATCCTTACCATCTCTATATATATATTTTATATTTTTTTGCTGTCTTTTTAGATCTTTCTCAGCCACCATTGACTGAAGAAAACTGTTGGTGCCTTCAGTCACCCATCTTAACCAATCTTAACCACCGATCCTGTATATGTCTTCTTAACACTGCTTTTGAGGTGCTTACTCATTAGGAACTTGTCCAACACTTCCCTAAGCCAGGTATGGTTCTCTGTTAAGCAAGCATAAATCAATTTCTGACTATAAGAGTTACTGCCTGAATTTGGCTGCACTCAGAATTGACTAGGGATCTTGTGTGGGACATGAAACGAGTATTTCACATTCATATACGCAGATAGATAGCAAAATCTTCCTGTCCAGTGATTGACGAGCACTCTGAGCTAAGGTCTGTAGCTACGGTGACTCTAACATAACACTGACTCAACTATCAATCACGTAGGAAGTGCTTGTAAAGGAGGGGCAGGGATCTGTGCCCTTCTTTGAAGACTCATCAATCAACTTTAGCAGTATGGAAGCTTAACAATAACATGTCAAGCAGGTCTGGCTTTATAGCCCAAGCCTCTTAAAGAAATATTTACTGCTAAAGGTGATTCACTACATTCTGCTCTAGAAATCGCTGAATAATCATTGCAAACAGCTCTAACTGCACTGCCAAAAATCAGGCATTAGTACTTGAAAGATGGGTGTTATCCAAACTGGGTAGGCAAAGTTACAGAGTTCGTGTAAACAATAGAAGCAAGCAGCCCCAACCAACTGGGGAAAACCATTTGACCTTCTTTAGCCCAGCACTCTCTGCATATAAGTTGCCAAACATCACTTTTGTTNACCCCCAAAGGTGTAGGGAAATGATTGCTTGAAGGCTGTTTTTATACCTCAGGAAAATGTAAGCTGTTGGATAAAACATTCTTGATCTTTCATCTTTCATAGAAACAGGTATATTTGCAAAGGTAGCAGATACTATTAGTTGTTGGGTTTTTATTTTTTTTCCCAGACAACACTTTCTGAGGAAATAAATCCTTTATGAGATTATTTTTGAGTTGTAAGCTACACTGTTACCATATCAAGTGGGAGGTATGGTCTTGTTTTTCAGCCAGATTTTGTAATAAGTTATTACTTTCCCTCACCCTGATGCAACCTACTAATTGCTAAACCTGCACACTTGTTTTCATTTTGATACAGAGCTGCAGTATCAAGCTACAATGAAATTTATTAAGCTTGGTTAGATGTAAAGAACTCTGAAAAGATGAAAAAGAAATAAATATAGAATAAATATGAGTTAAAAGGTGAATGACAATCCACATGAAGATAGAGATAAGCAGAGAAGATGAGAAGGAAATTTGTCTCCCCACCTTATGCAAATTTATAAGATTTTGAAACATTTATGTTTTACAGTTCCAAACACTAGATTCAAAATCTAAAAAAAATTTGCAAGCTGCAAATCAGCACAAGTTTTTACCTCAACCAAAACAGTTTTCTTTATATATAGCATGCACACAATTTATTAAAACAATGATCTATATCAATACAATTTTTGTACAAAAGTCTTTGCATATCTGTAAGAAATTC
The DNA here is from genome assembly GCA_013400555.1 of Jacana jacana. Classification (NCBI taxonomy): domain Eukaryota; kingdom Metazoa; phylum Chordata; class Aves; order Charadriiformes; family Jacanidae; genus Jacana; species Jacana jacana. The sequence continues at coordinate 18,556 of VZTM01033837.1, read as the reverse complement.
TCTCTGACTACCCAAGCACATTTCTCAACACTCATTTAATCTAAGAGATAAAGTTATGCTATCTTGTGGAAAATAAAACTTTAGTATTGGAAACCTTTCTGGCTTGCATAGCTGAATTGAGATTTTTTGGTATCATATATGGCCCTATAAAATTGAGAAACCTCTGGATGTTTCCATTAGTTCAACATCTCTGAAAGTTTGAGGTTATGGATCCATCACCCTAAGCTAGTTTCACCCTAGTCCCGTTGAAGGAGGTGATAACATAGTTAGTAAAATAAATTAATCACACAGGCTATAGAGCTTGAGGTCAGATATCAAGCCATCGAGCTTTTCTAGGCAGCAAGAGGTTTGGCAGAGAACCTAGGAGTGAATACCTCTTTCTTCACTATTAATCATCTCAGTTTGGTAGTTTTCCAAGCACTTCATCCAATACTTGGACACATTTGTCCATCACATGAGGCAGCTGGGCAGGATTATGTCTACCCTAGTTTTTGAAAAAAAAAAAAAATTCCAGATTTTAGCAAAGTGCAGTAAACTAACATGTGAGTTTCTGTAGTAAATTGGAATGCTTTCTAATTTTCATCTGTACAAAACCATGCTGATTTTGAGAGAAAAGCCTGTTAGTTACAAATACAGATTTAGCTAGACATATCTAGTTTTCTTTTCAGAGGCTGAACCACTTGGGAGATAGCTGACAAAAATAAAACAGGAGATACAAACAGTGACAATGACACAAAAGAACTTTTTAAGGCAGGGAAATTGACTTTGAGGGACAGGATAGCAAAAAGTTACAAGGAACATGGTTTGCTGAAGTGGTTGGAGTTATTTGTACACATTTCTATAGAGGTTGTCTTTCCTTATCTTTGTGAAATGTCACAAACATAAAACTAATGACTTTTTTTTTGAAAAATGATGTGCTAGCATCTTAAAACTTCTATAAAGCAAATTCACAGAGGTCTGGTGACATCAAGGGACTATGAAACAGGCAAAACTGCTAACTGCAGGATTTTTGCTGCAGGACATGTGGTCTGGGAAGAGAATGGGCATGGCAAAGCTCAATTGGATTTGAGAAATGGACCTCATGTTCACTTTGAAGTCCTGGGAGATAGGGGGGTGGAAAATCAAGCACTAAAAACTTCCGACACTCAGTTTCACCTGAGACTTGGAATCCTCAGTGATAATTTAATCAGAGAGGAATGTTAATTAAGGCTTCAGGCCCTACGTATAGACGCTAATTAATTACATGTGTTGATTAGCATTTTGCTGTATTGAACATGGAACAGCCACAGTAAATCCTACCCAGAAATGCCACGTGTAAGATAATTCAAGTCTGTTGTACGCAAGACTGAGGATGGGCATTACGGTAGCTCTCATTTAACTAAGGTGGTTCTGCTCCCCACAAACCAGATCCAGAAGAGCATGCTTATTTCTGGTGCATGTGCTGCATGCTAAGAAAGAGGGATACCAGATAAAAGGAAGAAAGTGACCCCACAGCAGAGGGAAAGGAAAAGTTGGTTTCTAACTGTCCATTAGCAAACAAGTTGGTTTCAGTTTCTTGGTAGGTGGAGTTGTAACTGTCCCTGTGGATATTTGTGCTGTTTAAAGATGGAGTTAACACTACCTGAAGGCCTGTTATTGCCCAGGGGACTGCTCCTGTGCCCTGCCTGTCCCCACCTATGTGCTCTTTCCATGTCCTGACAGTCACTGCTGCCCTAGTGCGTGGAGAACCACCAACAAACCATGAACCTGTTGTTTCTGTAGGAGTCAACTTCTGCCAAGCTACTGCTTCTAGCTTGGCTGCATGAGAAAATGCGACTGGGTGAGAAAAAATGCTCACACCAGACAAACGGGCAAAGTGGACACAAGAAGCAGAGCTGGCCATTTTGGAGGCAGCTAGCTGCTAGATTGGCTTTGTTGCACTGTCCATCTTCACTCCTACATTTACCCCAACTTGCTCCTGTATGCGTACACTGGTAGATGTATCCTCATTTAATTGACTATTTGGGCATTAGATGGAGAGTGGGGAGGTCAGAGATGAAGTTCTGATTTATGGCTCTGAATGGAGCAGCTGCCACACTGCAGTTATTTTATTTTTTTGGGGGGTGGTTATTCTTCTTTTTACTGAGATTTTAGAGACAATATCTGTCTCTTTAACACTGGCTTGCTGAAGTTCATCATAAGCACCAACTGCTTGGCTCTTTATAAAATCATTTGGCTTATTTAGGTGTCTCAGGAATAAAACTTGCCAAGATTCAGACACACTAGCATTGCTGTTGACTTCCAGGGAATTACTGAAGTGGAGGAACTTGAAAGTGCTCTCAGGAATTGGCAACATTTACAACTGAACTAAAGATATCAAAGCTTACTTCTTTAAAAACTTCTATGAAAGCTGTAGAGAAACACAAGGCGACCTTGGCTAAAGTGGACTAAAGTTGGATCATTAATTTCAGAAGAAATAAAAATCACTACAGATCCTTGCCTTCAGCTTCAAACAAATTATAAGCCTCTGACATTCAGGAGATCTGGTTATGTTTATGATCAGTTATGTCAATCCCATGGGTCACTATCTATTCACAGAATCACAGAATATCAGGGATTGGAAGGGACCTTGAAAGATCATCTAGTCCAATCCCTCATCTGGAGCATTAACAGCAGTATGTTTGGTGGGGGAATATAACATTAGTAAATACTTCTAGCACTCCCTTTTTGAATTACAGAAATCAATTAAAACAAACTACAGTCTAAGGGTAACATTTCTTCTACTTGATTAAGCAAGCACCAGTGATGCCATGATCAGTGATCTCATGACCTTGCCAACCTCATAACAAGACTGGAGGAGTTCAGCTGAAGAAGAGCTGGTGAACTTTCAGACAGCCAGTGTGAACCAGTTCTTAAAATGCTGGGATTTCCTCATTGTTGATTAAAGCCACGAGTATATTTTTTTATCCACAAACAGATTATCTGCCTCAGTTTTTTTTTTAGTCAATCACAATAATACAGATATAACAAAAATATGTGTCAGTAACTGATCTCTAACTCTAGAGTTGAATTTCTCAAGTTTGCCTATAGCAAGGGTTGGTTTTTTACCACCCACACGTTTCTTTGCTTATGTGAAGCAAAAATCTGACATGCTTTCAAAAAGCTCCACCTCTGATTCTCTTGCTGTTAATCTCATCATTGTTAACACAAAATGGCTGCTTGTCGAGGCCAACAACTTTCTGTGTTTCACTTTATTCTAAGCCACACCTGCTGAACCACTAGTAAAACAACTAGTTAAAAATAATAAAAAGTTATTAAGTGCATGTTTCACATGTGGTGATAGATATGGAAGGACAGGCTCAGCTATTTTCCTCCATTCCCATTTCTGAAAGCTGAAAATGTCAACATTTTTAGTTTACAAATGTTGTACATAAGACTTCACATCTCTGCTTTTTCCCCAGTTCAGCTATTATTATTTTTTTCCAGTGGAAATGTGGATTGATTGAATTTTTTAGGGGGAAACTGGATGGAAATAAGTAATTAAATAGTATGGAGTTACATGATGGAGAGCTTTCAAAAATTTCTAACATGAAACTATAAATCAAGATTATATTTATGTCGGTGGACAAGCATGCTCAGTTCTCAACAGTAATTCCTTTACTTTTCTGCAATATTTTATATGAGTCCAGAATCTTGAATCATCCCCATGGTAGCTTGCAGTTGTATTTCAATCTCTATGTATTTCTACTTTCTTGATGCAGAATAGAAGTTGTTCAGGGACAAAGAAATACACTATAAGTAAGTTAAAAAAGAAAAACAAATACCACTTCCTGTAAAGAAGAAGAGATTTCTCAAGGCTAGAGGGTGACTCTCATTTCCAGTTATGTTTAGCTGTGTTCTAAGTGAAGCATATTGCAGCTTTAAGAAAATGCTGTGTGTTCCTTCTTCCTAAAGGAAATGCCAGTGTGTGGTGTCTTCTGACAACATAGTTCAAGTTCATGGCTTGTAAAGGACTTTAGTGGGGTAAAAAAAGGTCTTTCATCTTTTTAGCAGCCAGGCAACAAAATCACCAACGTATAGCTATGCCTATAAGCAATGTAGTTGCTAAGACGTGAATGTGTGTGGTGTTTTTTTTTAAATACCTATTACTTGCTTTGTCTGCATTTGTTTGCTTCCCTCGTTCTTTTAGCTGTCTTCTGCAAAGTACAACTGTTGAATTCCACCTTCATTTTTCCTGGTGCAGTTTACAAGTAAGAAGGTTGATAGGATTTAAAGCGGTGTTGAGGAAATAAGTTGTTGTTCAGTATGTGGAAAATGTAGGAGCAGGTAGAGCAAGTGATATGTTCCAAATCAGGCTCATATCTCTGTGGGAACTGAGCTGGCAAATTTTATGTTCTTATTCCTAGGAACATTATCCAAAGACATGCTATAATCCTGCCAATAGAAAATTAAAGACTACGTGGAGATATCATGTATATGCAGGTTGACAGATGGAGGTTGGGTAACCCATTGACATGCTGTGGAATTAAATTATTAGCTGGAAATCAAAAGCCTTGTTAATCATTGTCATGCAGTCACGCTGCTGAACTGCACAGGCAACAGGCCTGTGCATTTGTCCTTTCCTCCCTCTCCAGCTACCAGTCATGGTCATGGGGCACTTGAGTTCCACAGTGCCAGAGGCAGGCTGAGAGCAGTGGGGTAACTTCTGGAGATGCAGCAGCCCTTCAGCACTTCCTGTCTCCAAATGCACTTTCTTGTCCCTAGGGGCTTCTCACAGGTACAGCACCTCTGAAAACGTATATACTGTAATACGTGATGCTGTAATACTCTTAGAACTTCTCTGCACTTGAAAAGGGCAGGAAAGGGCTGAACCTGATGTGTTCAGGAGCACCCACAAAAAAAAAAAAAAATGTGTCCTTTGGAGAGTTTAAAATAGAAGGTGACGTGGGTGAAAGGAGATCTTTAGCACCTGCCAAGATGCATTTTTTCTGGTAAAATAATAGATATATCTGTGGAAGGTTGAGACAGGACTGCTTACTTGAGACCATTTTTGTCATATTATTGTGACTGGAGGGTCTAAATGACATGAAGTCCTTTACTAGCTCACAATCCATCACCAGGACAGATACAACAGAGAGGCAGGGAGAAAGGGAACAAGATGTGCGTCTCAAATACTGTGTGAATTATGGAGGAGAGTTGAGGAAAGAAAGGAAGATTTCACTGCAGTGGAGTTTCAGTATACTTTCAGAAGTGTACATGAGGAGAAATACAGCAGGTAGAAGACAGGTTTGGCTACGGAAGGAAGGTATGAAGGGAATATGGGTCTGGGAGAGGAAGGTATAAGTGGAAAAGGAGGGAGGGGATGGAAAGGAGCAAAATAGGCAAAAGATAGAGAAAGCCTTAACGTGGCCCTGGGAAGGACTGGATGGAGAAACAAGAGATGTGAAAACTTCTTTTTCTCCATTTGCTCAAGTCAGTATTGCTGCAGGTATAGCCCCTATAGCTTCAGAGTGGTTCCAAGTTTTCTTGTCTTAAAAGGGTCTTCTGAGCCCTGATTACTGAGAAGCCATTTTCCACCACCTTGCTTCAGAGAAGCTCACTGGTTTGCCAGTTTAGAGGCAACATTCCTGTGTAGTTTACAACCCACATATGTAGCTCTTGGGCCTTGACCCACTGGCCTGAAAAATGAACAAGTTATGGCCATTGCAAAGCACCATTACAAACCCTTCTAAGTGCTTTGGCTTTTCTTTGTCACTTAGGAATAACTCAGGGACCGTATATGTTCAGTGTTCAGAATTTCAAAGAATCATAGAATGGTCCAGGCTGGAAGAGACCTCTGGGGTCATCTAGTCCAACCGCCCCCGCAGTCAGCAGGGACACCAACTAGACCAGGTGGGCTTGAAAAAATGCTGTTTGTTAGGTTCTGGAGGTAAAATTAAGCAGTTTTGAACTGTTTCAGTTTTGTGACAGTTTACATTGCCTGAGAAGCTGATTGAGCTTGTTCCATGATACAAATTATAGCCGGGTGCAAAGGCAGCAGTAATACACTGAGGGCACTGCAGATTGCTGAGCACCTTGCAGATGTACAGGGCAGTAACTGAGTCCACAACAGCAACTAACTGGAGACTGATGCCCTTAGAAACCTAAAGAAGACAGTAATTGCACTCTACTGAGGAGACAGTTAACACGCCAAGCAGCTTATCTTTTCTAATTATTCTTGATGTCTTCGCTTATTATAAAAAAACATGTCTCTACAAGTGAATGCTCCTATGCTTCTATTTCTGCTCCATCTTGTTCAAAAGCATGCAAATAGGTTTGTCCTGTGGGACCTGCAGCCATGGTGTCTGCAGATATGCTTTTGCTGTGATTCTGGGATTTTCTCTATGATAGCTCAGGGTGCATGATGTGATTGGGGGGGAGGGAGGCAGGAGGGCTTTGATTAGAGAGTAGAAGATCACTGTGCACACAAGTCTGTATCCTCTGTCCTCTCCAAAAGGACTTTTTCTTTTGCTCTTTCTTTGTCTCTTCCCTTCCTCTAAAGTAAATCTTTCCAGACCAGTTTGGTAATGTTTGTTCCTTTGGCATGGAAACACATGACAACACATAACAATAATTCATTTTACATATGGGCAAAGTGGTCAGGTGGAAAGGAAGGTATAAACAGAACTTTCTTCAAAGCATTTATTGGGAGACAGAGGCTGTTTGCAGACTACAGGCTTCATGAAAAAGAAGGGCAGGCTTATATGAAATTTGCAACTTAAAGAGTATATTTTATTAAAAAAGTTTTTTTAATGCCTCTTCAAATTGAATGTTCTGACCTATATTAGCAGTATACACATGTTTAGTGGGCCTGGATTTTTTGCAGTAGTTGAGCACACAGTTTTGGGGACCTTGTCAGGAGCTGAGTGTACAAACCTTTCAAGCCCTATTTCCTGTCACTGCACTTAACAGTGCAATAGACTCTTAACAGAGCGGTGAACTTTGCCTTCCCCCTCCCTCCAACTGTTTATCTGATGAAAACATTATCTTTATAAAAAGTTGTGGCATCAGTAATATCTCCTTTTGTGAAATTTTCAGACATTTTAAGACCTAAAATTAACGTGTTTTTAACTAATATATGCGTTTGGGTCTTTTTGTTGTTGTTGTTATTATTAGGTTTTTGTTGTGTTAGTAAAAATCTAACTACTTTCAATTTAGAATTGTTTTTTGTAAAAGAATCAGCTATAAATAACCAAAGAAGAAAAATATAAATAATTGAAAGAATCATCCTAAATTTCCCTCTATTAATAAAACTGCTTCTTGTATGTCCTTTCAAATCAGTGATTGTGGTTGGCACAAAGATGTAACCTGATCATTTACAGGCTGGAAAGAATCCAGTTCATGAGTACCTTGTCACTAGCAACTGAAACCTCTTAAAGATGATATAAGGTAGTCTATCCAAAACAGTTTGAAAATATCCAAGTTTTTTAGTGGAAGCCCAAGCTATTGTGCTGTGTGGGGTTTTGGGATGTTTGAGCACATTTGTGAAGGGGTTTTATGGTAACCTTATTGCTGTGAGATTATGAACAAAGGGTCTGAACACATCAGATTATTTAGGTATTGACTGTGCTTCCATTTCATGTTATACAGTATGACCTCATCTTCAAAATCTTGTTTTTCTTCTTCATGACTAAGTTAGTCTGACAAAACCATAATTCAAAAGTTGAAGAAGAAATTTATGGAATAAACCCCAAAACAATAAAATGCATATTTATCTTTCTAATATTTAAGGCAAAATCTTGTTAATGCTTTCATGTGATTTTAACTACTTGTTACTGTCTGTTTCCAAAATAGAAAATTCTGTTATTGTATTTTAGGTCTTTATTGTTGAAGAAATTAAATGCTTTGGTGGAAAATTCAAAATGGTTTTGCATGTTTTTGTGGTATTTTAAAACTTTATTTGAAATTGTGACAGAAACACTTTTAATACATGATACCATTTTTTAAATCAAGACTCATAAAGAATTTAAAACTTTAGAACATTAGTCAAGCTGAAAAGCAAAGATTTTTCATTGAAACTAATCTGATTTTTTAAAACATGTTCATTGATACAGTGTCACAGTGAACTGACTTGTTTTCTGTGAATGTATGTAATATAGTTTTTTAATGTGATTCTAGCCAGCTACTATTAGGTGTCTGTGAATTGATTTAAACTGTCATTGCAAGTGGCAGTAAATCAACTGTTTTCAGAGGAAAAAGCAAATGTAAACAAAAGTTATCAGAGCTCTGGTCTTTTCGAAGGAGCCTCCAAAATGAGCAACATGATAACTGGTCTCTTCCACTTTCTACAGCAAGAACCCTCAGGTTATCAAGGCATTAAACATGAGGCAGCTTGCAGATCAGCAGAACCTAGAAGCTTTTCTTCCTTTGCTCCAGCAAACGCACAGAGAAGAGCAGATGTTGTGCAGCTCCGCACGAGGAGCAGCACTGCCAGGCTCAGGGTACCCTTGCAAAGCCTGGCCTGCATCTCTCTGCTGGGCAGGTTCTGGCTTTCTGAGAGAAAGACAGGGATACACTCTAACCAGTTACTAAACTGGAAGCTGGCTGGTATCATGAACTTTGCATTACAGACAGCCACGGCAAATTGGACAGATGCTTAGTGCTCTCTGCTTTTTAACCTCTTTCCTGCACAGGGAAACCATCCCGATTCACTGAATGGCCTGTAAAATGTGGAGTACAGTACAGGGTGCCTGCAGATGGGCTGTTCTCCCCCTTTATTGCTGTGGAAATGAGCAATATGGGTTTCAGTGATTCTGAGGTACTCTTGTGTATTTCTTTTTATGGCATTTTCTTTCTTTTTGACACATCTTAAGCAGTAAGAGAGAGTAAAGCGTTTTTTCCAGTTTCTTTGTCTGACATAAAATCGCTTTGTCTTGATTCCTGCCAATGTTCGTATGAGAATTTTCAGGAGGAAATAGCAAATAAAATCCATGTAGGGAAAAAGAAGAAGAAGAAAAAGAAGGAAAAATAAAAATAAAAATAAAAATAAAAATAAAAAGAAAAAGAAAAAGAAAAAGAAAAAGAAAAAGAAAAAGAAAAAGAAAAAGAAAAAGAAAAAGAAAAAGAAAAAGAAAAAGAAAAAGGAAAAGAAAAAGAAAAAGAAAGAGAAAAAGGAAAAGAAAAAGGAAAAGGAAAAGAAAAAGAAAAAGAAAAAGAAAAAGAAAAAGAAAAAGAAAAAGAAAAAGAAAAAGAAAAAGAAAAAGAAAAAGAAAAAGAAAAAGAAAAAGAAAAAGGAAAAGAAAAAGAAAAAGAAAAAGAAAAAGAAAAAGAAATAAACTCTACATATAGCCACAATGGGGTTTTAGTAACATTATTAGCAACTATCTTTGCTGCAAGATGTGAAATTAGCTTTGGCACTAACACAGTCATCTTTGAAGGAAGTCTCAGGCTGTAAGTCTGTGCAGTTACGCTGGCAAGGGAGATACTGGGAACTCTGATCTGCCATAGTGGCTGGTCTCCAGTAGAGAGCTCTGCAGAGAGCCAGGTGCCACAAGAGGAGATGATGTTATCACGTATGTCTCCAAGTAGCCACTGTACACTGCATGGACACCTCAGGGAGTGCCCAGTCCTTCTCTGGAGACACTGACTTTGGCAGAGGTAACTTATAGAAAGATGGGCATGCTTGTTTGCTTCTGAAGGAGCATTTATGTGGTGTACAAAGTACTCTCACCACAAACCTCCTGAATTCTTTGGCAATGCACTGACAGGAATGATCCTGGTTTCTTCCAACAGAAATTGGTGCACCAGTATTCACCAGTATTATTTCCTTGTACATATGTAAAACAAAACAAAACACACACAAACAAACAAAACAACAAAAAAAAAGAGAGAATACCAAAGCAGCTGCTTTAGGCTAGGTATGATATAAATTTGGGCACCTAAATCCTTATAAAAATACCCAGATAAGCAGAAGATTTTCCCAATAGTGTTAAGTGATCAGTGGGAATGACTAGAGGTCACCAGGGATTACCAGTTGCTTATCAGCGCACATTTGAAATCACAGATCACAGTCTTTTGAAGGTTGAAGTTGAGAAGTTAATTGTTAATTTGTTCTGTGAAGGTCAGGAAGACATTCTGTGTAATGGCAAAAATCAATAAATAAAATCTGAAATAATAATTAGCCATTGATTACAACCTTTGACCAATTTCTGTCTTCACTTGGTCAGAGAAGATGGAAGATGTTCATTGATCATGTGCATCAGATGGTAAACATGGAGCTGGCTCAAGTGAGACTGTACATAGAGAGTCCTAGGTTCTCTGGGTCAAAAAGGGTATCTAATTTGCAATAGCTGAATTAAGCCATGAATTTAGTAGTCCTACTTCTAAAACCTAAATATAGTAGTGTAAAATTATTTAGCAATACTGGAAAGACTGTTCTGTGAGATCGACCTTCCAAACCACTGTTGATCAGGCAAAACAGACACTGAATGCGTGGTTCCTCTCCTTTTCTGATGCATGCTTTAGTACACATTTAGAAATTTGGAAGAGCAAAGTAAGCAAATCTCTAGTGAAGACCTAAGCAACTGCTAGTTTTGCTCCATTATACACAACAAACATTTCTGTTGCATTTAACAAACCTGATTGATTAGGTAAAACAATGTCCATTTGCAGAATCATTGCTCCCAGATGGAGGCTTGCATAGTGTTTATTCCATAACTTTTTCTCTTTCTCCTTTTATTATTCATTTTCCCCAGAACCTTTAGAACTAAGTTATAAAATAAATTTGGAAAGAATTTTGGTTGATTGATTTTTTTGGCCCTAGCAAAAAATAACACGAGGTTTACTGTTATCAGCTAAAATATGCACTCTCCAGTAGATTAAAATTATATCCATTTGGAATCACGGAAACGTGAGATGAAGAGCATCTTAAAGTAATAGTTCTTCATATGACTTCCATTGCCGATGCAGAGTTATTCCCTGCAGTATATATTTAATAAAATGAAATTTAAGACACTATTAGAAAGTGAGGATATGTTACTCATTTAATCATGATAATCAAAATATTTAGATTCCACCACTTGACAGTCTTGGCAAGGTTATGTCAAGCTGTAACCTATCTTAGATAGATAAACAGACTCCAGTACATATTGAATTTGGATGAAATCTTCAGCTGGTGAAACTCCATGGAGTTCACAATCTGGCCTTCTACTATTTTTTATGTTTTTGAAGCATCTGTTTAAAATGGTGTGCTAGACTTGTAAGGTGGTTGTGGTCTGAAAATTATTCTGGTGATGCTGAGTAACAAAAATATTCCACTTATCTATGACTGGTATATAGCAGTTTCCTCCATTTCTTTGGCTAAAAATGAAGTTTCAGGCATACTGTGAGTATGCTAAGCAAAACAGACTTCTAAAATGGATTGCTGCTGTGGTCTGACAACCTTTTTTGGAAAAAACAAACCATGTCTGAGATGTAGTTAAAAAAATGTGTATGGTGGTCATACTGCTTTTACTGTGTGTGTTAATGTTAGCAGGCAGAGAAGGATCCTTACTTCAAGTCTTCCCCAAGAAAAATAAATGTTTTATTCCTTGGCCTTAAATAGTAAGTCAACTTCTGCAAGGACAGTGTCTTTAATGATGGGATACATCTGGGAACATTTTATTCAACATCTGTATATGGGGAACAATGTGATGCATATCATTGGTTTATATTCACTGATTCTTCCAGCTTGACTTTCTTCTGTCACATACATGGAACAAACATATCTAGATATTAAGGTCATCTTGGTTTCTTCCTTCAGTTCCTCATCTGATGGGCATTCAGCAGTCTGAATACAGAATTCAGTAACAGATCAACATAAGGACAAAAGAGGACTCAAGCAGGGAAGAAATAAATTGGACTGAAGCCACTTCAGCTGTGCTGCACTAAGTTGTTGACAGGGAGGTCAGCACCCAGACTTGAGTGCATGTTTCAGTCTACTGGTGATACACCTATTGCCCTATTGCTGGTTTAGTTCTTATCTATTAGAGTCTGGTGTCCTTGTTCAGCTGCCATGAAGAGACCTATGCAGCTCCATAGCAAAAGGCTCAGGGTGAGAAGAGAACATGGATCAATTGCACTTAGAGTGGCTGAAGCACAGCTGTAGCTTCTGGTACAGTATAAGCATGAGAAGAGGGTTCTGTCAAAAGAAAATTTTTGGTCCAGATCATAATCCCTCTTTTGTAGACTGCCTTGGTGGCTGTTGACTATCACAGTTCCTTCCAGAGGAGATTCCTTGGCATGTAATTGCTGTAACACAAATAACACTTAATGGCTTTAGGTTGACTATGCTAGATAGCATCCCTGAAAACTGTGCAGACCTTCTTGTGGTGTCTCTTGCAACCTGGAGGTTTAGTGAGAAGGGGTAAAACTGGAGAAGCAGAGTGGTAAGGTTAGGCTGGATCTTCCTTCTTCCTTTTACTTGCACCAGATAGAAGAAGGTAGTGGAGAATTAGACAGAATTGTAGCCAGCTTCTTCATGATATGAGCTGTGTAACGAGACTTTCATAGGGCAAGAACTCCAGTCCCAATATTTATACTTTAGTGAGTTTTCCAGGGATCCCACAGATCCTCTGTAAAATAAGTGAACAGACAATTGGAAATGGCACAGGCATGCTGCTGGATCCTGGCTTACGCACATTTAGCACTTTGCCTCACAGCTGCTGTTCAGATTACTGAGAAGCATCTTCCCTAGCCCAGCCCTGCCGTGGAGATGGCCTTAGCATGGGAACCACAGCCGAACTGCTAATGGGCCCCAGGCATCTCAGGTCACTGTACAGTTGCTGTTGGTGCAGCATCTTCCTCTTGGAGCCTTGATCGGCTGAGGGCAGCCTCCTGTCATGGCCTATTCCTTCCTGCCAGTGGGGCTGAGAAGGCACAGGGATGATGGCATCATGTGGAGCCTAGGGTGGAGGGAGCAGCCTCACTGACCTTAAAAGAAGAGCTTGCACCAAGCTGACCAAGAAAGAAAAGTGAAACAGGGAATGTGGACATCCATTTTTAGAAGTGACCTTACCACAGTTTATAATGAGTGTCCTAGGTTTTCCTCTGAGTCATGGAGTAGTCAAAAGCTGCTTTATGCAGCGCGTGTCCTCAGTAGTCTCTGTGGAGCTTCTCTTGGCTTCAGACAGTTAAGTCAGATCTCGGCACACCATGAGTTGTGCATTCTTGTGGTCATCTCTGCATTCACGTATTGCCACAAAATATTTAACAGAGGTGCCAGCTGTCTACTGGAAGGTGCCGTAACTGTGTGTATCCACCTGCTGGGATTTGGAGTTGACACAGATGATCATCAGCTTGTTACAGATACCAGTCCCCAATGAACAGCTCTGGTTTACCACCTCCTAAATGTTTTCTCTGCAGAGATGGAATGGTCCATTTCAACAGGGCTTTCTTTGGCTTAGAATCAAGAGCGGTTTAAAGTTACAGAGTTACAGTATCTTTCTTCTCTTATTATTTTTTTCCTTACCAGGGTTTAATAGTAGCTTAATGTTTAAACCAGTATTAAAAATAAATAAATAAATATGTATACATATATATACATGTATATGAGAGATCTAAGTATTTTTAAAATAAAAGCAGTGTGCCATAATGCTAGGGTTCCTTTGCTGATAAACCTAGTTCTGTTTATTAACATCCACAGCTCACAAGTATAAAAGTCATTGTTCTCTAACTGGTCCTGCTGCTAAAGTATATAAAAAATTCTCTGCAAGTGATAAATAAATGATAAATAAAATTATAGATAATTCAGGACTGAATCTGATGGTCCTGTAACTAGGTGCAAGCAGCCTGTGTGTGATGTAGCATCTGTCTGGGTAACAGGCTTGCTTGTCACAGAAGGGGGAAGGTGGTCTGCTGCATCCAGAGAATCATCCCCACTTGCAGGAATAGGAACCATTTTTCCTATGAAACAATTAAGGTCTCATGCAAAGCTCACTGAAGGGTATTTCTTTAACTTTCTCATGTGTGTCTTGACTTGTGGAGAAGTTACTAGTCAAATCCCAAACAAACACTTAACCCCTTTGAAAATATCATATATTTCTATTCTACTTCCTCCTTCCGACTTTATAAAAATATTTTGCCTTTGCGTATGCTTTTGGTGAGGAGGTGCCTGAAAAGGTATGTGGGGTGGTGCCATGGAGGTGAGTAACATATTCACTGGAGGTAGAGGCTAAACCTGGGACAAAATCAGCTACTTTTTTAGCAGCCCTTTCTCCCTTCAAGTTACAATTCTTTTCTTGAGAAGTGCTACTGAGGCTTCCTTGCAGGCTTTGGTGTCTCTTATGAACATGGAGCCTCTGCGTAGCAGCCTTTGTGTTCCTGAGGTCTTGAAACCCAAGAAACAATTGCTTTTTCTGCACTAGCTGACTCAAGCAGTGAATTGGAGTGGGCAGTAGAGGCAAGGTTGGTTTGTTTTTTACAAGATTTCCGAGTCACCTACCAGACAATCCCTCTGGCTTCCAATCTGAATGAGAAGTACAGGATTTTCATTAAAACAGGAATCAGCAGATGAATACCTTTGCTGGTGGGAGACAATCAAGCCTTGTGCATGTGGGTCATGGGTGAATATCTCATGTACTTTAAGCAGTTGCTCTAAATGGTTTCTCCCATGAATGATGATATTGTGATAAGGTGCAGGGTTTCTGTTTACTCTTCTTTAAAGAGAGATCCAATGGTGCAGTGTAAATTTGAGAAAATAAGGTATGTGTTTGTATTGCCCTACTGCTTAAATATTTGGTGGCATGTATAATAAAAGCAGTTTTCCTAGAGCTGTGAAGCTTGACGTGTATATTTGTTTGAACTTTTGGGGCATTTCTACCATAATCCTTCAAAACAATGCAAGTGCATTCAGAAGACTATGACTCCCTCGATTGGTAGAACTATTCAGAGTTCAAGCAGGAACAAACAAAATCTGTTGTGCAACTGAATACTAGAACAATTCATTTGCTAAATTGCAGAGTGGAGAGGATAAAGCAAAGTGCCGAGTCTTAAAACCATTCAATGTCTCACTTGAGCACAAGAATAATGGATATTCAGGAAATAGCTTTTCTCTAGGATGTAGTTTTCTTAAAAGTTTTATGATTTCTCATCAAATATTCACAGGACTGCAATCAATGTGTATGTGTCCTGTGATCCATCATTTAGGTGTAGAGGGAAGAAACTGGTTTAAAAATAGCACCCAGCATCTTTGGAAGCTCTCCAGGGCCTGGCCCTGTGTGGTTGTATGTTTTTAAAGCACACCATAGTTCTTCAGATGAAGAATCAGAGCAACTGCATCTGGGTTGAGGTTTTATTTGTTTTTAAAAATTATTTATTTTGCTGACTCTCATTTTGGTTTTGGGTTTTGAATTGGGATGACTCTTCTGACTTTGAAGTCCCAAGGTGGTCTCCTTGTGTGGCACAGAAGGGTATGAACTGGATATGGGCGTGTCATGAAAGAACATCATCCACAGAAGGATATTGGTGCAAGGACTGGGCATTTGTGTAGTTAGCTGTGGAGAGCAGTGGGCTCCGCTGACACCCAAGGGAACCAAAGGAGGCACACAGTGCTCATTGTTGGGTACATGTTGGGTGCACACGATGCTCATGTTGGACAGAATCAACAGTGCCCTGTATGATTGCAAGCAAGCTTCCAGGGAACTAAATTCCTAATTTCCAGCAGAAAGACTTTTGCTGTAGCTCCTTGTGGAGAGACTTCCAAAAGCTGTGTGAAGATGTGACCAACATGCAGAGGCATCAGAAAGAACCTGCACACATGCTAGAAAAGAGAATAAATTATCCCAATTAAGGCAAATTTGTCAGCTCTGGTCCCTGAGCTAGGTCAGAGTAAGATATTCCAGCAAAATTCCAACCCTAAAACAGTTAAAAATCAAATCTTTACCCACTGGATTGCACAGTGCCTTCAACTGTGGATTAGGGAAACAGAAGGCTAACACAGTTTTGGTTTTTTTCTTCGCATTTCTCAGTTTTCAATGGTCATATGAGGTTTTTTGGCATTGATTTTAGTTTTGTTGGGTTTTTTTCTTGCTCTTTTAGTCTTATCTAGAACACTACTTTTTTTTCTGAAACCTGAAATGTTCTGAAATCAAGAGGAAACTGATAAGAAAGCTCTCCAAGTCTTTTCAGGAAAGTCAGTATGATCTTTTTGAAATAAAAATTCTTGGAACTGTCCATTTTTATTCCTTACAATTTTTTTCTGAAATCCTACCAAAACTTTTTAGCTTATTTCATGGATTCATTTATTCAGTTTCTGCATTCTATTCAAATTATTACAGTGTAAATATAACAATAAATATATACTTGTAAAATTAAACAAAGAACCTCAGAATCAAGGGAGGTATTCATGAAGTTGAAGAAAAGCTTTTTTCATTTGCTTTTATGGAAGAAACACATTAAAACAAGGTTTTATTGGAATCACTGTCTTTTTCTTTAATATATTTTGGTTTCAAAAATGAACTAATTTGATGGAAAACTTTTTCACTCCAAAACATGGCAACCATTGAGAGTCAATTGAAACCATTACTTAATTTTTATGAGAAGAGAAGCTAAATGTGGCTTTCTATTGCCAGTTGAGATCATTCTGCATTTAGATTCACTGTTTAATCATTTGTTGAATTAGATCAGGGTGAAGATAACCTATGATTCTACCTGATAGTAAAAGAAAACCAAAAGGATTACTTAAGAATCAATAGAAAGCTGAAATTAATGAAGGCACACCAGTGGATGTATATATTTAAGCAGGGTGAAAATGGTGTGACTGCTTTTATGAGTTTGTCATTGCTCATTGCAAGAGTTTGGGAAAGGTCGTTAGACCTGAAGTTGACTATTGCTTCTTACCTAAAAGGGCAAGCAGGAGAGAGACACACTTGCAACATCCACAGCTGAACAGAGATGAAGTGCCAGTTTAGCAGGCTGATACAGTGTGCTGTGTGGGTAAGCGTCACAGCATTATAGCTATTTCTTCCTCAAACTGGACTTAGGTATACTGCATGAGACAATGCTAGTGGGGAACTGTTCTCTTGCCTTATCTCATCTTTAAATGCACTGCGTAGACCTTAGGTGAATAAAGTGGTTCAAGAAAGTGCACTGCCCTGGGCAGAAACCTGCTTGAACTCAGAGTATGATCTGCCATCTGCTGAAGGAAAACTTCTGTGGGCTTTAAGTCAGACAGTGTTTGTGAACAAGAAAATGGAAAATTCTAGAGTGTTTTTCAAACTGCAGCCAATTTGTTAGTTACAACATGTTAAAATCATTGACCAATCTGCAGCCAAATCTTTGCTCATTAACTTAACCCAAGCTCACTAATGGGTTTTATTTTCAGAAGTGCTTTCTTCCACATTTAACAAGACTAATGGATGAAGTTGGTGTTGCATCCATCTACTGGAGAAAGATCACCATCGAGGAACCTACTGAATCTGAAAAGAAGGTATTTCTGAGACCACGACAAAGCATGTACATATGCTGCATCATGAGCAGCTTGTAGGAGTGGTGTTCCTCTCTTTTTTTTTTTGGCCCCAGTTTGAGTTTTGTATGAAGAGAACACTTAATCCT
>VZTM01033836.1:0-81106 GCA_013400555.1 Jacana jacana | reverse complement strand
GATTTTCATAACCAAGTTGAAACACTTTAATAAGCTAGAGAACAAATGCTCTCCTTTCTGGCCTGTAATTGTTTATTATCTTTTAAAATACAATACTGAAGTATAGGCTCATTTCTGCAATTCCTTGGACTACTGTTAGTATACCCTTCATTTGTCTGCCTCTAATTTCTGCCTTTTTGTTGAATGTATTGTGTCACCAGTGTTAACACTGATCCATCCTGCATGTAATAACAGAAGTGACCCACAGATACATCACAGCACAGTGTGTCATACCACAAAGCATTCTAACGAAACTCTGCCCTAGTCAAACATTTATTCTCCTACTAAGACACATCCAGTAGAACCTTTTTCTTTGGGATAGCAACCGTGGTCAAGTTTTGTGTTTGTGAACAACGCCCAGATGATTGTGAGTGCTGGTGTAAGGTTAATAGTAATAACAGTTACTACTTCCATAATAATAAAAATAAATTCTGAGCGGGGGAAAAAAAACCCAGCAAGTAAGTATCCGTTCTGCTTTCCAAAATTATACTCCAGTAAGTCAAGAATTGCCTAGGGTGTAATGGTTCTCCCTTTTCAGTGAGGGCGGAAAGGAATCCTCACCTTTGAGGCCAGTTGCAAAACTCCCAGCTGGTTTAATCTTATTCCTGTAAAGCAAAATTACCCAAACTCTTTTACCTGCCCTGGAAAGCAGCTGCAAAAAGTCTTCTGAGACAAAGGTGTTTCAGAGGGAAGGATGACCAGAGGGTGATGGTGTTCACACAGTTGTTTATCCTGTCTTGTTAGTGATGATTATTACACTCCAAGCAAAATAACCGGCAGCATATTACATGGCGGGGGGAAAAAAGGGATGGCAGCTGGACTGTATGGATCACAAGGAAGTAACCTACTTTGTGCAAAGACAAAATAAAGAAGTAGCAATTTGAGAGTTTCACTTCTCTGTGATCACAGTTTAATTATGATTTCCTCTTTGTCAGGTGGTTTCACTGAACTTAGAGCTCGTAAGTGCATGTATGGAATGATAGTGATAAGTGTAATGATACGTACAATTTAGTTGTAATATTAATTGGCTCCTCTTCAGTGTGTCTTTTTCAGTGCTTGATTATCTTTGTTTAATGTTTATGAAGTGCACAATTTTCTGAAACAAATGTTTATACTGTATATGATAGAAGTTTTGAAGTCACCTTGTTTTCATGTAACTTTTCTATTTCTTTGCAGCAATTTGGTAAAATCTTAGATGTTGAAATTATTTTTAATGAGCGAGGCTCAAAGGTAAGCAGTTAAATTCACCCATGGAATTTTTAAATTTGTTTAAAATATTTATGTGAGTAAAAGGAAACAACTGCACTGCTGTAAAAAAATAGTGTCTGAAATTCCATGTTAGTGAAAACCTCTTCTCAGCTGTCATTCAGTTTCCTGAGCAGCATGAAAATCGTTGGACTCATTTTATATCTTTTAAAGGGGATAATTTTAGCTACTCCAAACTGTCATCTGTTTTATGGGAATGTTGATTTCTGCTGTCTGTGTTCTTCAATGGTAATTATCTTGTTTATTTTACAAGATGAGTCCATACTTAGAGATATTTGTAGGCAGGTGTGTATTAGTACAGGTATTTTTTTCCCCTATTGAAATGAAAGATGATAATGATACCTAATAACTATCCTCTTTAGTAATTAGCTGAGAAAATATGTGATTGCTCTGGATTATCTAAGTGCAGATGTTTTCCTCTTTAGTTAAAGCTTCAGTACACCAACCCTTTGAAAACAATCTATTTTAACATTTATTTGACTAAAAGAGTTCTTACTGTATTGCAAACATTTAAAATTTTTCTGAAAATTACTTTGCCTTAAACGCGTACTTCAATTTATTCAATATTTAAGAAATAAAGCCAGCTAGAATGGCTATGACTGCATTAGCACTGTTAGCTGCTGTAGCCCAGTATGCTTCACTTGTGTATCAGCTGCATTGCGAGGGTTTAGGTGTGCCACACCATGAGATTTCTTCCTTTTCCTTAATCCATCAATGGTCCAGTCTTCCTGTACCTCATATATGTTTTATTTTTAGTGGTGGAATTCTTTTCCTCTTATACTTTCATCTGACATTTTTTTAAAGAATCACATATATCATAAATCTTTCTTAAATCAGAAATATTTTATTTTTGTTAATTCTTCCCATGCTGTGTTTTTATTTATATTCTAAATTTAAAGCCATTACTTTTTTTTTTTTTTTTTTAGGTAGTTGAACTTTCCTGGTTTATATTTCAAACTTATTCTGACATTTATTTTTTAATTAGTACCCTTGCCTGCTAGCCCAAACCCAATTGGAAAATTTACTGCTCTTTCAGTAAACAACCAAAATGGATGGAATTTGATGTCTGAGAATCTCCTACTCTGGCTGAAATTTAGTAGCAATAAGTTATGAGTGTTCAACAGTGTTTGCAAAAGGTGTTGATTGTCCAGAACCTGCTTCTGCTGGACAGGAGTATAAATTTACTTGCCGCCTTTGACGGATTCTGTTGACAATGGAGTGGAGCCGAGTACACATGTCTTGGTGGTGGTGGTGGCTTACACATTTATTTAGCCTTTAAATCTTATACATGTAGGACCTTGAACCACCACATCTGCATCAGATGGCATAAGGCTTTTATAAAAGATGGGGGGGTGGGATGAGGAGGTATTTCTGAACTGAGTTTTTTATTAGGGATCCTGCATCAGTGTAAACCTCCTCGTGCTAAAAATAATCTGCTAGGAAGGATTTCACAAGGGAGTGGTTTTTCTGTGTCAGCTTTTTATGTCACTACCTCAGATACCCACTTTATGTTAGAGACTGAAGCCTATTAGTAAATACTTGTTGATAAAGTTATCCAGTGCTGGGTTGGTCCGTCCAGGCTGGCTCCCAGTAAAGGTGCTGAACAGACAATACACCCCCCTGCCTGGGTTTGCTGTTTCTCCCGTGTTCACAGTCGTTTCAGCTATAGCTGCTTAGTATTTTGTTTTGGAGAAGTACCCTTAGATCTCTCTTAGATACCTTACCTTAGATTCTACCCTTAAATAGAAGGTAAAAAATAGGATTAGGAATAAAAGGAACATCATCTATTTTATTTTATTTTTTTTAATCTGATCGTTTCATGTCCATTCTATAGGATTTAAGATGCACCAGCTTAAAGTCCCATTCCTGGCAGTGCTTATCTATGTTTTCATAAAACCCCACTGAAACTGAAAGGACTACTAAGTGGTCTCAAACTGAGTACAGGTAAAAAAAGTTTGTAGGATCAAAATTCAGATTTGTTTCTAGCTGCAGTTTGGTGTAAGAGAACCGCTAGATTTAAATTTTTGTTTGTTTCTGGTTTTGTTTAAATGTTTTTATGCCAATAATTAATGTTTTTAAAGATTCTTGAAAAAACAACAGAAGTAATCTCATTTTCATACCATAATAGTTAAGAAAAATGGAATTGCAGATTCAGAGAACATAATGCTGCAGCACCACCGTAAAGAATAAAACAATTTTGTAGAAGGGTGTCATTCCATAAAAGAAACCTGAAATAATGCAGGTTTCATACTACAAATTTCTGTTTGTTTGGGGGCATAATAAAAATAATTAAGAGAACTTTGCTAGAATTGTGTGGCAACGCTGATGGCATTTTGTAACAATTGCAGGGACATCAGTGTTGTTTTGTTGTAGATTTTTCTTACAACCTGTGTTCAATAAATGAGGCTTACTTTTGCACATTCTCAAAGCCATTGATTAAAGTAGCATTACAAAGTGCAGGTAACTTACCTTTCTCTGCATTTGCCACTTGTCTTGGAAGGCGAGTTTGTAACACAGCTCCCAGCACTGCGCATTTTAATGCTGCTCTGCTCTTTCCACACTGAAGCTCTCAGCAGAGCCGTGAATTGCTTTGTCTTGGGCACAATTGCAAGGCTGCAAAGATACAGGAACATCAGCAAGTACTCCTTGTGTTTTTATGGTTGCAAATTAACACTCTGCACAGCTATACACTACATATAGACTTTCATAAATCTGTTTGTATCTGTATTAATACATATCTTATTAACATCTATATCTTCAAATCAGAAGACCTCCAAGGTGCTTCCCAAATTAAAGCAGAATATTCTCAAATAGTAACTTGGCTGTTGTTAAATCATTTGTCAGACTTGAAAATCAAAATGCAGAAATTGCCATTACTGGCTAATAGAGAGTATGCTAAGCTAAAGTAGCTGTTGAATCAGGTGCATATTAAATTAATGGTAACGTGTTGGTGTAGATACTTGAATGTGTGATGAAAGAATCTGTGTTGGGTGGTTGAGTTTCTGTCAGCTAGGTAAAATTAAAGATTTACATAAATAATAAGAGCTTAATTTACATAACATAAGAAATTTAGAGATCACAATGAGTATTCTTTTCAGAATCTTTGAAGTTTCTGTCTTATCTTGGCTTGTGGCTCCACTTTATATCTTTTTCTAATTTTTTAATATAATTAGGTTTTTATCTTTCCCTTCAGTTGTTTGAAAAAATTGAGTGTAGTGCTGTGAGCCAGGAGGATTGATTTCAAATTTTGACTAAACAGTTCCCACCAAGTCTTTGGAGTTCTGAGGAGGGGCAGTTGTCCACAGGGAGGAGAGGGGAGAACAAACAGAATTAGAGGAGTTGATGCCATTGCATGGTGTGAGGCTGGTTGGATCCATGGCTGCAGAGATGTTTTCTGCTGGGACATTTTCTTCATGGCAGAGAAAAAGTTAAGGTGGAGGAAGAGTTTAGGTATAAGAAAAGCCTCTGCAGACACCTAAAACATAGGAATTAGTACTGAGGAGGGGGATTGACTTTCTCTCTAACACTCCATGTGCTTTGGGGAAAAGAGAGTTACAGCCTCAGTGCCTTGCGACGAGTGAGGCCGTGGCTTTGTGCTAAACTTGCAGAGGGTAGAGTGGAGAAAATGTGTGGAATCAGGTGTTCTGAGAAACGGCTTCAGCTGGAAGTGGTTCTGCTGATAGAGCCCTGCTGAGCTCAGCTCCAGTGGGCCTTTAAAAGAGGGGAAAGAAGAGCAACAGACAATGTGTGGAAGCTTCTTTGAAGAAAGCAGCACATAAACCACTCCTGACGTGTAAATGTCGCTTTCTGTGTTATGAACTTGCATAAATAAAGGTGTTCTGTGATAGGTAAAATAACCCCCACAACTTGTGTAATGATCCTGACAGTTTCTTACCTCTTTCTGTTGAGTAATTACTTTTGTAGTTCATATCCATTGTTTTTCTCAATGCTTGGTGTCAGTTTTGCGTTAGTTAATATTTGATCTCTTCTTTGTATAAAATGTATAAATATCTTCACTTCCTTTTTCTTTGCCTTTTTTTTCTTGTTGTGTTGTTTTCTTTTTTAAATCAGCCACTCAGTACATGGTAGGTAGAACTGCAGAAAGTAAGTGGGTGAAGAGTGACCACAAAGCTTAGCGCGTGGGCTGGAGAGGGAGGAGAGGTGAGACGTGGCCGATTGCTGAGGAGCAGCACGGAGGGAAGCCTTAGCTCCACAGGTCAAGCTAAAGTAACAGGAAAGCAAAAGGCTGGCACAGGACTTGAGATAGGAGCAACTGATGTGTTTGGATGCCGTTGGGAAGGCATGCCAAGGCATTGCAGTAATGCTGCTATAGCTAATGTGAGAGCTACTTCAAAGGGTTGGTGTATGCTTCTAAAATGTTTCTTCGCTGTCTGATAATTTACCATTGTAAGCAGTGCTTAATTGAACTTAGCATGCTAGAAAGAATTTGGGTAGGGTTGGAAGTGTTTGTTTAAGCTAATATAAAGCAAAACATTTGCCACAGGCAGAATTTCCTCTTTGTCGAGTATTCTCCTGTCCTGCTACCGTGGGATTCGGGAGTTGTACCAGTTGCATGTTCTAGCTGTGGAAAGTGATGTACTTAAATAGCAAATGAAGCAATTCTATTCAAAACGTTTGCATTTTTATTCCTTTATCAGAGTTTCTTTTTCTATTCACATCATGTGGTTTTATTTGATCTGTTAATACAAGAAAGTTTATACTTTGTTCTAAAGGTACTTTTGTTTTGTTGGTGGTTTTCTTTTCCTTTTTTTTTTTTCTTTTATAAAAAAATAAGTAAAGGCTGTATAGTTTGACAACAGTTTAAGTTACCCTAGTGTTGCATGGGAACAATGTTTCTTACGATCACAAGAGCATGATGAAGTAGGCAATGTTTTAGAGTATATTGACATTCAATGTTGAATTTTGTGCACATGTTTTTTATTTTGTTGAGATATCTGCATGCCATTAAAATGTGGTTCATTTTCTTTTCTCATTAGTTCATTTTTTTCTATGTGAAGACACTGTAATTTATTTTAATTTCGTTTTCTTATCGTTAGATTTATTTTCCTCTGTAGTGACATATAGAAAGGTATTTTTGGTATCATTCTTTGAATTTCTCAGATGGTATTATCTAACTGATGAAAGAAAAAAATCTGTTCACATTTGTCGCTTATTTATTGCACATCTCAATACAATTATAATTTTTCTAATTTGCATGTTACAGAAATGAAGCAAGGACAAGAAAATATTAAATTAAAGAGAGAGAACATAAGCAAACAAGTGGTCATTGACTGAAATAATAATGTGCATGTTGTTTTCCCCCCTTCTCCCTCCTGCATGCAGGGATTTGGTTTCGTAACTTTCGAAAATAGTGCTGATGCGGACAGGGCGAGGGAGAAATTACACGGCACCGTGGTAGAGGGCCGTAAAATCGAGGTGCATGTTCAAAATATTTTCCTTTTCATCTTTTTTATAAATGTCTGCTTCACTCTCATTTGTTGTTTCAGATGCATCATTGGTGTCTTCTGTGTGCTCCCCTCTCCCCTTCCCATTGTTTATATATATATATTTATATATAAAGAGAGAGAATTGGCCTTACTTGGGTTTTTTATTATTATTTCTTTTGTAATTATTATTATTATCATTATTGCTGAAAGGTGGATGACGGAATTGAAACAAAAAAAAAAAAAAAGAAAGCTTGAATATTTTGAAGTTATTATTTTGGATGTTTTGTAAACCAATGGGTGCAGTAGATTCCAAAAACCAGCCAACAAAAAAAAGAAAAAAAAAATTGAGAACAACAAAAAAAAAAGTGTGACAGACAAAACAAAAACAAACAAAAGGTTGTTTTTTTTTTATTTTGGTTTTTTTTTCTTTTTTTTCTTTTTTTTTTTTTCTTTTTTTTTGGTCTTTTTTTTTTGCTGCAGGGTTGATGCGGGATCCACAGTGGCTTTCAAAAAAATTCAAATTGGGAAAGAAACATCTGAAAGATGTACCAGCAAAAGAAACAAAACCAGGCTAGAGACCAACAAATGTTAATATTTAATTTTTACTGAAACCATCAGGCTACTTTGGCTGGATGGCCTGAGCCATTCATATCAAGTGAGAAACCCCCACCAATGCGCTTGACTACCACTGGATCCCCTTCAATACTGCCTCAGTCGTATTTGTTAGAATTAAAAAAAAAAAAAACCAATTGAAAATGCTGTCGTCTTTTGAGTAAGATGTTGCATATTTTGCCTTTTCATTTTCCCCCTTCGACGGTAGCGCTTAGGGCCCTCACCAAACTCTCAGTAACCATGGTAACTGTATACATACCCATGCTGGCGATGGTGCTGAATGGTAAGTGGAGAAGTCCATCTGCCGTTTCACGTATTTAGCGCTGATATACCACGTGAATTTTTTTGACTTGTTGTATTAAGTTTTCTTGATGCTACATTTTTTTCTATATTGGTACGCCTGTAATTGAGTGTACGTTTTAAGCAAGCCTGGGAGGCACTGATTGGATTGAGGATATGACTTCGTGCACATCTTACTCAGATTGTTAACTCCATATTGTGTTAAATAATGCACCCTCTTTTTATCCTTTTGTTAGCTGTGATTTTAAAGCTTGAATGATTTTGTTAATTCTTGCAATGAAAAAGGCTCTTGTTCCAAGTGTTGAATGCTAGATGTTGCTTTTCCAATGGTACTTCTCTTCTGAAGGGTTATGTTGCACACTGCTAAAATTCGTTTGTCCCTTTTTTTGACATTTTCTTTGTTTCCTTGTACCTTGTCTCTTTCCCTTCTACTCCACTGCATGTTCCTTCATATAATCTTTTTTTCTGTTTTGAGTATTTATTGTATCAGTGTTACCATGGAATACAAGCATGCTCCTAAGTCTTAAATTATGCAGTACCTTTTAATTTGCTTTTAATGTCTTTTTATTAAAGTTTAAATGATATGATGTTGCTTTATTGAAATGATTTGTAAGTTAAAATGGTTATGAAAGTAAATGTAATTATAAATAGTATGATTTTGTTATGCACCTGTTGCCTTCTATAAATTAAATTGCATTTTATTTTTACATGACTAATAGCAGTAATAATGCATGCATTTAATAGTAACGTGAACCCTCCCTGTAACCCGTTCTAATCCAGTCTTCTATGTGCTTAGGTAAATAATGCAACAGCACGTGTAATGACAAATAAAAAGACCGTCAACCCTTACACGAATGGTAAGTGCATGAGATCTCAGTGCTTGGTGTTAATGTCAGTGCATGGGAAACCTCGCTCTTCTGCTGAATGGGTGGACTCATCTCCTCATCAAGTCTCGCAGTCCACATCTCCTGCATCTCCTTGGGCTTTGTCCAACAACCTGAACCATGATGTGACTGGGCATAATTTCCCTCTGTGTAGCGTTCAGCTAATTCACGGCCATGTGAGCATGGCAAGCATCATTGTGCCTGATT
Organism: Jacana jacana; assembly: GCA_013400555.1. Lineage (NCBI taxonomy): Eukaryota > Metazoa > Chordata > Aves > Charadriiformes > Jacanidae > Jacana > Jacana jacana. The sequence continues at coordinate 72,351 of VZTM01033836.1, read as the reverse complement.
GAAATCTGAGTGTGGAACCGCTGCAGCTTTTGTATAGGGAAATACACCTGGTAGGAGAGCAGTGTTCTTTTCTGGCTTTGTGCAGTGCCCATGTTGTGTGAATGAACTAATCGTGGAATTCAGTTTTGCCTGGGCAATGGAGGTAGGGAGACCAGTCAGAAGAATGGCTCTGTCAGGCATATGAGATACTTCTTACTACCAAGACACACACCTAGTCAAAAACAATTCTCTGTGTCTTCTGTCCACTATTTGTTAGAAGTAAAGGGAAACTGTAACTCAGTGCAATTTCTAGCTTTTTTTTTTTCCTGGAAAAGTCTAAATTCCCAGCCATCTAAAAAAATTCTTTCCAATACTGACCAAAGGTGGCATAATATTCTATCTTAATGATAGGAAAATAATCCGTAGATATTTGAGGAGTTGGGAAGCAACACATTTCAAAAATGTTTCCTTTGGCAGTGTTTGATTGCATGCTTGAGTTCTTTGCATTTGCTAGTTCAGAAAATACTAACAAGTTCCTTACTCAACAATGTCAAACGGTAATACATTGATTCAAGTTAATTGCAATTACAGTTTCCAGTTTTACTAGGCTGTGCAGTTATAATTATTTACTTTTCAATTTAATTTCATTTTTTCCATCCAGTAGAAAGCAGATGAAATCTGCACATACATCCTTTTTTCATTATTTCTTTAGAAATGAAATAAGTTTCTAAAGATCTTATGCTGTGTATCTGAGGTCTCATTAGTGAGGTTTTACTAAAACCCAGGGCAAACTATGGCTTATTTTTTAATGAAAGAGTCACGATTTTTTCCTACCACAGTAAAACTAAAGTGATGGGTTATATTTGGCATGTGATAATTGACCTAGTTAAAATGATCTAGAGAAGAGTCTGAGATTTTCCTCATGCTTTCTCAGAAACTGTTTTCATCCTTGTTTTGTACATAATGTGGAACTTTGCAAATGATGCACATAGGAAAAATTCCTTCATTTTTACTGGCTTTTAAACACCTGAGTGAATCTGGTGAAAGAAACACAAAGTTTGACTGGGTCACGTAACAAGATTTTATTGCAATAATGAGTTAACTTAATTCCGTGTATATCATACTATGAACTTTGTTGGCTACATTGTAATGATAAAAGGGTAAAATTAGGTTTTTTTAACAAATGATAGCATGTGTTTTCTGTGTTTTATCCTAAGGCTACAAAACTGTTAACTACCAAATAGCTGGTTACGTATCAGCACATCTTGTGCTGAAGGAAGGGAATACTGGAAGTTGGTATTTGGTTTCAGAGGAGGTTCACCTGTTTCCTGCACTGCAGGATTACTGAGGTCATACATTATCATTGATGACAATCTGCTGTTAAGTGTTTCCCACCTGAAATGGTTTGGGTCTGTCATTTCCTATCCTGTTCCATCTAGATGTCACCAAAAGTATGGAACATCCTGTTTAGGGCATAAAAACTAGCATTTATGTTTGTGAATCCGTGCATCCCAGGTGTTGCATGCAGGATGTTCTTCTGCACGCTTTTTGATGGGTATCCACGAAGGCAAACTCTGGTTGTAGTTCATACATTTTGAATGTTGGGGTTTTTTTTTTATTTTTTTTTTTTTTCATGTCTGAGATCCCCTGAAGTAACCACACAAGGCTAATCATGTTCTTCTTGCATAATCATTACAAGCGACGAGGAATGAAGCGTAGCCGTGCAAGGTGCTTCTTATAGTTTAAACAGTGCTTCTCTTATCAGTCATGCTGACATTGTATGATTCTGGTTCTTTATCATTTTGTCAGGAATTAACCAGAACTGTAGCTGATTATTAAAGCTTATCATAGTCTAAAGCAAAGGTTGCATCTTTTAAATAACATACAAAGCTAGTTTTTCTGTGTTCTTCTACAAACATGCTAATTTGTGCAAGATGCATCTGATGCAGATAGCCAGAAACTTTCTGTTTGCACACGCCTGTCTCTTCAGAACCACTTCTTTTTTAATGTGTGGCTTCATTTTTCAAGGAGTGTGTGGTGACTGATACGTTATTGTCAGGTATTCAAAATGTAGTTGGGGCACCTGTTGTATTACATGTAAACATCAAGCACTAGTATGTATTTTAATTTAAAAATAAGATGCACTCCATTTTTTCTTTCTTTCTTGAATACTGCTGCTTGTTTGATGACAGAGCTCCTGTTGCAAGCATGATTGCAAAAGCCAGTAGATCTTAAAGCACAAAACGCAAGACTTTTTCTTTGGGGTTTTTTTACCGATATGCAGCTTCATTCAAAGAAGTGGTTTACTTTGGTGTCCTAGATGGTTTTTGAAATAAGCATGCTTTCTGGTGACTTTTGATGATTCCTAAAATGAGCGGTTAATAAATGCTCAGTTGCTAGGATTGCTTTTTCTGTGCAATGTTGTTATCAGATGGAATGATTCTGATGGCTGACCTCATGTGCTATGGAGATAGAACTGCTCTTTGCAAATAAATTCATTGTCAGGAGTTCTGCTTGTTGGCAAAATTATTTTGGAGGCATTTTTAGGTCTTTCCTGTTCACAGTTACGCTTTCTTCTGATGCTCATTTTGCAATTCAGGATGCTTATCCAAGTGTTGTGGGGAATAGAGACTTATGTGGAAGTAGATAGAAGCACAGCAATGAACTCTTGGCTGAACATGAGCCAGCAGTGTGCACAGATGGCCAAGAAGGCCAAGAGCATCTTGGCCTGTATCAGCAACAGCGTGGCAATTAGGACTCAAGAGGTGGTCGTGCCCCTGTGCTCAGCCCTGGTGAGGCCCCACCTTGAGTACTGTGTCCAGTTTGGGGCCCCTTACCACAAAAAAGACACGGTGCAAGAGAGGGTCCAGAGAAGGGCAACGGAGTTGGTGAAGGGGTCTGGAGAATAAGCCTTGTGAGGAGAGACTGAGGGACCTGGGGTTGTTCAGCCTGGAGAAAAGGAGGCTGAGGGGAGTCCTTATCACTTTCTACAACTACCTGAAAGGAGGGTGTAGAGAGGCAGGGGTTGATCTCCCAAGTCACAGGTAATAGGATGAGAGGAAATGGCCTCAAGTTGCACCAGGGGAGGTTCATGTTGGATAATAGGAAAAACTTTTACACACAAAGGGTTTCTAAGCTTTGGAATAGGCTGGCCAGGGAGCTGGTTAAGGCACCATCCCTGGAGGTATTCAAAAGACAGGTTGACGTGGTGCTCAGGGAAATGGTTTAGTGATGGGTTTTGGTCAGTTAGGTTGACGGCTGGACTCGATGATTTTAAAGGTCCCTTCCAACCCAGACGAGTCTATGATTCTATGAATGAGGAACATGAAACAGAGATCAGTAGAGGGATACATACGTTTTGAAATTTATACTTGTCTTGAATTTGAGCCTTCTGTTGATCTAAACTTGGATTCAAGTTCATAGCTGGTGACTGTTACCACCACTGAATTCCTTCCCTCTCCAATTCCTTCCATCTCCCCTTCCTTCCCCTCTGTTTGCAAACGGGAGGAAAGCAGTGTCAGAGAGCTTCTTCACTGCCCGAGCATTCCTCCAGCCGTGGGTGCCTGTCTGGGCTGGGAAGAGAAAATCATCCTCTGCACTGCTGTGCCCCACTTTCTGCCAAAGCTTGTTACACTGTGCAGCACAATTATTTCTTTCCCTTCAACAGAATTGCCCTGTATTTCTTTTGAAATACAGTATGGTGTGGGGGGTTGGGGCAGGCAGAGGGGTTGTTTGGTTCCCTGTTTGGTTTTGAAGTTTTGAGCTTTTATAATTTCAACTTGAGGAGGAGATTAATATTGTGACAGTGAGAAAAATGCACAAAATTACACCCACTGCAGAGAATTTGCCTCCTCCAGCTGCTGAAGTAGGGTTACTTGGCAGATGCTCGCTCAGATACATCAACTCCTATCACACTTGATTAACCCACACAGCTACGGGGCAGCACATTGCTGGCTGACAAGATAAAGTTAAGTTTAATTACTGTTATTTTCACGTTGAGTGAAGTATTTCCTGTATAAGCTCCAAAAAGTTAGATGAGACAGCCATCACTCTGAGAGGTAAGGAACTGAAAGATGAGCGTAGCTTTCAGCTGTGAAGTGCAATCTGCGTCTTCCAAGATTTTTTCTTTCTCTCAGACAAGTTGTGGCATTCTTAGTGTAACTTAGAAGCTGAGAGGTGTCTGTCAGCTTCTGTGACAGCAAAAGCTGACAGATCTGAAATTCAGTCCAATCTTTCATTCTGGATGGCGTTGATCAGTGGTCTTTTGAGGAAATAATGAATTTCAAATATTAAATACTCCCTAAGCTATGAAAAGTTAGATATTTTTTTACAAAAAGTCTGAAAATTTGGATGATTTGCCATCACACAAAACTTGTCAGAGAGAATTTGCTATACCACAATATTCCTGAGCATAATCTACACTATGTAAAATTGAAGGGTCAGGTAAAAAATCCTGCGTAATTTTCAGGAGGAAAGTTACTTTAACCCTTCTTGGTTGGCCATTTGTCAGCTTCCATAATTGTCTTTTAGGTACATAGAGCAATTGCAATTACTTCAGCAGAGCAATTGCATGCAGTGCTGCTCTTTACTCTCTTCGTAATTATTAATGAGTTGCATTTCAAAACACCCCTCACCTCTGTTACCGAACACTTAATTACTGGTAAATAGTTACTGTGCATCAGATAGAGACAGCAGTATTTTTGAAGGGTGGGAATGGTTTTCTTTTGTGTTATTATTGAGATTTTGTGTTACACTATTTCAGTCCTCTAATGCATTACGGTTTTATGGTCTTCTCATGTGCTACATGTTATGGCAGAAAGAATCATCAATACAGTTTGCATTTCAATTCTTCTGACCTTGATTTTGAAAAGCCCTGTTATTCCTGTCCTGACTGTGTGTTTTTGAAGTGCCACAGTTACTGAGTTTACAAGATGCTTTAGCTTGGGCTTATTTCTTATTCCCATTTACAAATGGTGCTTCCCACTCCTCTGATTCAAGTGCACCTTTGGAAAACCCCTATTTTTTCAGTCCTGGTACTTCAAATAATTGTTCAAATGTTGGAGTTTTGTTTGGTTGGTTGGTTGGGTTTTTTTGAAGTGTGGGTGGGACAATGTGCTGTGGAGTTAGGAATTAACTGGGAGTGAATCTACCTGTGACTGAGCAAAACCTAATAATTGACACTTCAGCACAGATGAGAACGCTGCCGAGTTTGCCGGTGTTTTCTCCTGCTTTTCTGTTACCCCTTGGGTTCCTTGGGCATTGCTCTCTGTAGCAGCACATTCTTTGAACACCAGCCCTGCTTCTGCAGCCAGCCCCTGCACCCCGGGCTTGCCTGGAAACGCTGTGTCGGGGGTAAGGGCACGACAGCAATTCCCTGGGGTTTGGCCAGAGCACACCATTCCGAGTGTCTTGTCGGTTCTGTGCTTTGATTCCCTGCCAGCTGTGGGAGGACAGCCATTATTTAAGGCCAAGGCAGTGGCTGTATGTGTTCCACTTAAGAGCTTTGCTGATTGTGACCGGCGTTTTCTTATGTGCCAATTGCTCTATAGCAATAAGGTAAGAGCATTTATCAGCTGTAAACGCGGGCGGTACTGTCTCTTCTGCTACGGGCTTGTGATCGTCCCGGTTCAGTGCAGACAGTCTGATGTACAAATGCAAATGGGAAAGAAGTCTGGCATTTGAGTGGGATCCCACGGTGTACAGATCTCTTTCATGTCACAATAGAAATTTCCAGACAGTGTCTCTGCTTTCATTTTTCCCAGAGTAGAATCAAAATGCTGGGATTGTTTGAATGTCTTATAGTCAACACTAACACATGCTTATCAGAAACATTTATGTCCAGCAAATGAATTGTTCTGGCCTTTGTGGCTTGTAAGCAGAGAATTAAAGTGAGGAAAAAGAGCTGACCTGCTCTGGTACTATATGATACAGAGATACCTGAACTAGTTCTGACTTAATTCCATAATTTAAGGGAATAAGTCCACATGGCAACTGTGCATTGCAGCCAAGGTAATTCATCTGATCATTTACTCCAGAACTACGTGTCCAGATAATGCCTTGTTTCATTTCTTATTTCCATACTTCAGAGTCTGATATTAAAGATCAGTAATGTAAGATACATGTAAAACTTATAGTAAAATGACCTTTTTTGAAGCTATTTTATCTATATACCTCTATACAAAAGCATAATTAGAAAATCATTATTATTATTATTATCATCACTAATTGCAATATTTAACTCCTTTATGTTTTTATGTTTGCTGCAGGCTGGAAATTAAATCCAGTTGTTGGTGCAGTTTATAGTCCAGAATTCTATGCAGGTAAGGATTCTGCTATAGTCATCCATACCATACTTTATTTTAGTATTCTTTAAAACATGCAAAAAGTACAGAATATGCATTTGGTGTGAGGTTTGGTGTCTTTGCTTGATTCACGTTATCTGCAAGTCATTTACAGATTTGTGATGCAGGATTAGAAGTTACCTGGGCATACTAAAGTGTATATAGAAGATGTATGACTACCTTTTTATTGGAAAGTAGATAGTATAACATGAAATGTACAGCAATATCCCAGTCTTACCTGAGATTTTATTTTATTTATATTTTGTTTATGTTTTATTTTATTTTATTTTATATTTCAGTACAGTCACTTTCCTCCAGGAATTCTTTAAGCCTAGTGAGCAACAGCACCACAAAATCTATCTATAACTATATATTTTGTGTATATACATGTACATAGACACACATAGGAATTGAGTAGCTCTGTTCATAATTTTTTTCTTGAACATTTTTACTTAAATTTTAGATTTAGTTGCTCATTTTCTGAAAATTTCTGTATCTTAAATGTATATTATCACTTGAGTCCAAGACCAAATTCTCAGCCTGGTTACAATTAGGAGTTAATGAAGTACAGTCCTTTTCTGCTGGAAGTCAGTCATGGCTAGCAACAGTTTCTAAATGTACTTTCCCACAGTATTGAAACCAAACATGGTTGTACTGCAAAACCCAGTTGATTACAGAGGAATTTTTGAGTATTTCCCATAAATACAATCACTAGCAAATCCAAAAAAGCTTTTTTATGAAAGCTAATAATTTACATTGAAGACAGACATAATCACCGCATAGCCAAATGCTACTAATAGATAATAAAGTTATCTTCCTTTCTTAGGGTCCAAAATCATATGTGAGTCATCGGTGACTTTCATGGGGAACCTTGGGAACTTTCCATTTTTTCCATTTGGATTTGTTTTTCAGTTGTCTGGGTGTGTATACACTGGATACAAACGCCTAATCTTGTTTTAGAAACTGAAAATATTTATCCATTGTCACACAATGAGGTAACTGAGGATAAACAGTTGTAGAATATGTTCTTTTTCTTTACGGCAAGTATAGAATAGATATTAGAAAAACATTTTTCCCAGATGGTGGCTAAGCATGGCAAGAGGATACCCACAGAAGCTGGGGAATGTCCATGCCTGGAGATAGTCAAGCCGCCACTAGACAAAGCTGAAAAACTCTCGTTAGTTCAAGGGACTTCAAGAGATGTTAGAAATGCCAAATAGGACAAATGTTGCAAACATATTTATTTTTAAAAAGCTGCCTGTAATAAATCCAGTGCCATCTACAAAGTCAGGTAAAAATGTTCCATTTAGGTTAAAAGTGGCATAGTAATATAAGTAAGTATAAGTAAAATGGTAAGAACTAAAATACTAACTTGATATTCATGGGATTGCAATATTTCGTGTAGGCAGAATTTATTTCCTTTTTTGATGTATGCCTACATTGAAAACAGGAATTTAAAATGGATCTCGTTTGAGTAGTTAGTGAACCAACCCTGAACCTGCATAAATTAGAAACTAGGAGTTATTAGTCATCTTATATAAATGACTTTGGGTTAATGACAAATATAATAATATTCCTATAGTACAGTAATCAATTTTCTAATACGTATGCAGAATTAACAATCTGACTTATAATTGTCTCATGAAGTAGGGCATGAAGAGTTCACATAGTTTGTAAATTAAAATCAATATTTTCAATCTCTCCTGAAGGTAATTTTCCTAATTTACTGGACTTTTCCCTAACATTTATTTTGTCTTTTAATTATAAAATGGCAGGTTATTGATTTTTTTGATATAACCTCCTAAAGTCCCGAGTGCGTTTTTATTGCCAACACAAGGGAGGTGTTTGCCCTTCTAATGAGAATCTTTAATTACCATTAGAAGAGTATTAATTTAATTTTATGAATTATGACATGCACTCCACCATACCTATGCAGAAAGTTATATCAGGATACCTCAGGTATTTCAGAATTTTTTTCTGTTTATACATGCAGGCAGCTTGGGGGGGTTATAAAATGGGTGTTAAATGCTTATTTTCTGTATTGTCTAAAAGATATTTTTTTCTCAGACATTTAAACTTTTTTTTGAATTGAGAAACAAAGAAGAGCTCTCTGAAGGTCTCTTTAAGTCGTCGTTAAAAAATGGGACAGTAAAAGGGCAATTCAGTTCTTGCGTGTCGTAATAGAGTACTATGGCATAGCTTTCTTTTGGGGTTCCCCCCCTCACCTTACCTAGAGAAGAAGCAGTTGCTCTTTGGAAGATCATAAAATTAGAAATGTGATTGTTTAGACAGTCAAAGTTCTAGACAGTCTGTTGTTTAATTGTTGTCTCTAACCCTGTCATGTTTAAATCGTACCAACTCTTTCACAGACAGTGCAGGAAGTTCCTTTGCCTCCTAATAAATGATGAAAAATTTGGCCACTTCTGAAATAAAGATGAGACATTTGCAGAGAAACTGTTGATTTAAAGTACCTTTAATCTTCATAAATAAGTAAAAAAACAGAAGGTTATACAAAGCTGTCAGGATGGCACTGATGAATGGCAAATTCACCCATTTCTCAATTGCCGGTGAAGACACACGCCGCAAGGCTTAACCGTATTGTACATCATATCTGCCAACTCATTTCTGTGATTAAATATTCCATCAGTGCGGGCTATAAGGCGGTAAAGCTTAACAAGATTCATAAGATGCACCACTTGAATACACATAACTCACTTCCTTGGATAGAGAGCACCCCGCATGCAAAAGAAAATTAGAATTGAGTTAAATTACTCCGTAAGACAAGATCAATAGAGAAAGGAAAAGATCCCCTAATGCAATGCAAATCTAAGATATAGTTATGTCCTGACAACTTGAAGCAGACAATTAAAGTCAAATAGGGAGGAACGCAATGTAAGTCAACCCTGAAACCTTGAAGATAATGGTAAACAGTAGGACCAGTGACATGATTGTTATAGCTCGGCTTTTTTTCTGAGTGTACACTTCTGTAAAAGAAAACCTTTATTGAGGAAACGCATGACAGCTGAAAATGGAGACTAAGATACATAGCAGATGCACAACAGGCACCGTGCAAGCAAGGGCTGACTTGGGAACTGGAAAATACTATGTATTTACCGCAAGCTGTTGATTTTGCTTCATGAGTAGCCCTTCTAAGACTGGTTTTCTGACTTGGAAATGCTCCCACTGTAGTAAATTAGAATGCTCCAGAAATAGGGCTATTTAGGTTGTATGGTAGCATTAATACGGATTTCCAGTGCTGCGGTCATGAAGTGTGATTTGAGGAGGGCTGTTGTGGTGCTGAGGCTCAGCTGCCGTGGCTCCGGTGAGCGGGCTGAGTGGCACACACAGCTCCTGCCCTGCACACAGGGCAGCGCGGCACTCCTGAACTGACAGATCATTTAAAGAAAAGGGTGGTGATTTTTTTCATTTATCATTTTCAGCATTTTGCAAAATTCTACCCTGACATGTATTGTAATTGATGGGTAAGTTGATAAAAATTCCCTTATGCCTACATAGTTGGCTTCTAGTAAATAAAGTGATACTATTTAAGGCGCTTTTCCTCACAAGAAAGAAATGCTTAATGAAGACAGCATTTCCATTTCGCCTTATCTTTTCCAGTGAGCTATTTATCAAGTTCTCAGGCAGGTCCTAATGAAGAGATTTGTAAGAGGTACTGTATGATTCATCTCACAAAGTCTTCAAGTAAACTGACAAAAATTTCATTGCATTGCATATGCATCCACTTTTAAAGCTGTCCCGTAGTGACCCAGAATTTTGCTCTGTTAAGATAGAAGCTGTTATTTTTCTCCCAGAAAACACAGATTTGCAGTTTGGTGTCTTTACTAGGAGTATTCTGCTACTCTATTACTATAAGTTCTTACTTTCTTTGTTTCTGTGGTTTGTTATAATATATTTTTTAACTGATTACTGTTTTTTATATCATGTATATTATATCTGTAAAACCCAGCATTCCTTTCAGCCTTAGGCAGTCTGAAAGCAGAGTTCCATCTTGTTCCTTCCAGTTATTCTTTTGGGGTTTGGGATGCTGAATTTTTGATCAATCTCTTACACTATCCATAATAAAGTGTAGAGTATTGTTGCCCCCGTATTGCTACAACAGATCGGTTCATCAAAATCAATAGTTTGAGACACAGTAAAGCCATTTTAAAAGATTTTGTCCTTGTAGCTGGCAGAAAATATGTGTTAGGGTGCCTGCCTGTTGGAGAGCCTTCTCTTTTGACAGTTCCAGTATGCAAGGTGGGGTCAAAGATGTTATAGAAATTACCTGGAAATCTAATGAATCTTCTTTCAGAGAACAGTTAAATTCACAGTGCCCTACATGAGAAAATACTCTTGTCTAGTCATAACCAACAAACACTATTTCACGAATTTCAAAATTAAAGTTCCTAGTTGAGAAAGAAAGGACTTAAGGCTAGTGAAGAAGAACCATTAGGACAAGTCATGGAGCACAGCTCAGTGACAAGTAATAGAAATCCCATTCTCCTTTTACTTAAGCCACTAATTACATATTACTTTTCCTGAATAGTCATGAAGTGCTAGAAGTTTCTCAGAACCTAGTTTCATGGTCATGCTATTGAGCTGAGTAGTCGTATTCACTTCAGAAATAGTTTTAGCCAGTAAGGACTATTGCAGGCACCTAGTTTCTTGGGCAGTTAGTAGTTATCATTCCAGGGTGGCCTGGAAAATATTCCCCATCAGTTAAAATGAAAGAAAGAGGAAGAGCTTCTGCTTTTGACTCTTTTATATGCCTTCAGAAGACAGAGGAATTTTAGGTGCCTGGAGCTCTTTAGCATTCTGTGTGTTTGGAAGCTAACAGTATCCTGCAAGCAGCAGATTTTGTAACAAACATCCTTTTACAAGTTTGTTTAAAACTTTGAAAAATGGTGTTAGTGTAGAAATACCATATATACATGTATATAAACATGCATTTAAATTTAAGAGTCATTCCGTGAAGGGAGGATACGTGTGTATTTGCTAAGACTGTTTCTCTTTGCTCATGTCCTAAAGCATCTATTTCTGGAGTGTAGGAGCACCTGGGATTCATTTCATCTTTCCAGTGTTTCTCTTTGAATTTAAATGACTCTTGCATAAGCTCAGCAAATACCCTAGAAACATTTCTCAGTGAAGGTGTTTGGAGTTTGGGAAGCTGAATGACATGCTTGCACAGCAATTCTAATCCTAGGGTAAAAGTTCACTGCACTATATCCTTAAAGCATAATTTTGTTGAAAATTGACTCTTACTATATAGATTAATTAATTTTACAATTTGATTACATACACTTAGATTTGAATTTAGCCATTGACTAAGCAGATATTTCTAAATAAATTATGCTTAACATTGTGAGATAAACAGTCAAAGTAATTTTCTAACTACAGAAAAATTAAATATTTATTGCCTAATATTCCATCTGTTATATAAAGATGCTCCTTTTCAGAGCATGAAATAAAACTGTAACTGTTGTTTCAAAAATCGTAATGTGAAAGTACCATCATACAAACGATGATATCCTAGTTAGATTAACACCACTGATGCCAGCTAATGGATTTCTAAAACTTCTGTGGCGCTATTACAAGCCATTATAGAGGAAATACTGGTTTATGGAAGATTAATAAAGCCAGTAGAAAAATTGAATTCAGCATCTGTACTAGCTATTTACTAAAAAAAAAATCTTCCAGAATTAATTAAGCCTTATGCTACATTATAATGAGTTTTTCATTAAAATGTATACCATCGTGGAAACTAAACAAGGATTATTCAAAGAATAATGCCAATGACTATTATTTTTTGAAAGATTAGTTTAGTTAATTGGTTATACAATCAAATCTGGAACAAGGTTAATTGATGTATATTTATCATTCTATCAAAGTCTGCGCATTTTAAAGAGAAAATCACAGATAGTGTTAGTATTCCCCCTCAAAGATGTTTCTTCAGTTTGGAGGTATGTTTAATAACACAGCATACACTCAGGCTGTGATACTGTTTCCATGACATCTCTAAAAGAAATTCTGAACGCTTGGTAAATCTTGAACTGTACCAGAGGACAGGGAATGGTTAAGAAGAGAGTTCTTGCTTCTTTGGTGGAAAAGGTCAGGAATCTTGACCACAGTCTGTGACAGAGAAATCATTTGATACTGTATGAATTTGTGCATAAGTAGAATCTGGAAAAACAGAAACTGCCAGTTTGCTGAAAGTTGGGGTTCTTTCTAAACAGGGGAAAGGAGGTGTTGGGGAGGGGGTGTGCTTGTTTGTCGGTACTGTCTTGCTGAGAAATAGTTATTGAGTTTTCTGCAAATCACCCAGAGTTAGTATGACTGAGACATCCCACTTGAGCTGCAAATGGTTGGAAATCAGGTTAACACCTGTGTGAAGAGTATCATGCTTGCTATCGGCTTATATTTTACCTTAGGCACACACTTTTGATGATTTCAAAAATTATATGTTTTAAATTATAACCAACACATCAAAATGCCACCCAAATGATGTCAGGATGGTTGAGACGGTTGGGGTGATATGAAGGTCCCCTTGTTGCATTACAGTCAGTGGCTTCCAAGTTAAAGTATTCTGATTGCACCTTGACATTTTGTAGTCAAATGATCTGTTCCGCTGAATTGTGAACTGCTCAAGTAGTCCTGCTCATCTCAGATACATACCTTTGTTTAGTTTAATGCTGCCTTTATTTGAAGGAACATTCTTCTGTGGTTCTACTCTTTTCCTCAGTGAACTGGTATAATACATCTGAGCAACCCCTCCACAGACCTAGCATGATCACTGTGGAATACAGTGGTGATCATACTCTAACCTGGACATTTCACACCCATGAAATAAGATATTTTGACATTGGACCAGACACTTCTTAACAAAATCATAGAAACATGAGTTGGGTCTGAGTTCTGGAGGTCGTGCAGTTCCAACTTCCTTATTCAAGCAGGACTAACACCAGTGCTAGATCAGGTGAGCGATGAATTTGTATAAATCTACAAGGACAGAGATTTATTATCTTCTTTGAGTAGCATTTTCCAGTGGTGCACTGCAATGTATTCCTAATGTCCAACCTAAACTTTTCAAGCTGCAGTTGGTGGCCGTTGACCTTTTATATTTCATCTGCTGTGATTAGAATAAGATTTTGGCTCTGTCATCTTTGGAACTCCCTTTGGGTAGCGAGAGCTGTTGGATTACCTTTTAACTTCCTCTTTGCCGCGCAAATCAAGTTCAGTTCCCTCGACCTCCCTTCACGGGAGGTGGGCTCTAGACAATCTTGCTTTCACTCCAACATACCTTCTCCAGTTTCTCCACTTTTCACTTGACCTGAAGTGGCAGTAGGTTTGAAAACTGGATGGAGTATTCAAGGTGCAGTCTTGTTGGCACCAAGTGTGTGTGTGTGTGTGTTGGGGGAATAACAGCTCTTCATCTGCTTGCCATGTTTCTTCTCATATCACCTAGCATGCAGTTTGCCTTGTTTGTTTAAATACTACTTGAATAAAACAAAAGAAAGCATTCCAGTCAAATATTTTTTAATGTGGATATAATAGCTTAATTTTTTAAGGGCTAAAAAGGTAGTTAAATACAGCTTTCTTACTCAGAAAGAGAATCTTTTGAGGAAAAATAATGCTTCTCTTACTTAAATTTCATTTGGTGGTTAGTGAAAATGTGTTCTATAATTTCCTGATGAGTAACAGAAAATAAATATATATGGTGTCAACCTAAAAGTGTCTAATTCTGAACACTATGCTGACTTTTTTTTTTTCCACAACTGCCTCCCTGGCCTCCTGTTATTACATTAGTTTGCAGCATTAACGTGGATTTTAAGTAAATCAGAAAATGATCCCCACTTGCCCTGTGCTGGCTGGGAGTTTGTGGAGCAGGTTTAGTCTGTGTGAAGCAGCTCCTGTTCGCCAGGAGCTGCCCTGGGAGCTGTGCTGGAGGCCCCGGGTGCGCACTCGCTGCCCTACGTCACGCAGATTGGCTTCTGGACAGCTTCGTACCGCGTGTTCTGGGCTTCTCTGCTTCAGGGGACAGGACTAGACCTGGTCCAGAGTAAACCCTCCAGACTATGTGTGATGTGGGTTTAGCGGCCAGATATAAAACCAGGTGGTTTATAGCTGTGGAGAGCATCTCACCGATGCCTTGGCAATAGAGGTCAGCCCGGGTGCGCGCTCTCTGGGCCTGAGGCCGAGGCTACAGTATGCCTGGGGGCTGTCTGAAACAGTACAACTGAGACTGTAATTCAAATAACAGCTATAGATATACATAAAACCCAACAGTTTAAGACTCTCTCAGAAGAAAATTTAAGACAAACTGCAAGGTCATCACTAAAACACTTGTTTGTTCAGGACTGGGTGGGAGATTTGCAAAGCTAGATAATTTTAGGGCAGTTATGCAGAGGAATAAATTCCTCTGATTAGAAGAATAACAAAGTTAGGAAGATCCACGTGTTAGGATGGACAGTCAGGCACACAAACTATTCTGAAATGTAAAGTAATAAAGTAATATAAGAAATGTGAAATTAATACAGTTAAGTGGAATGGAAAAAACCTCCGCTGTGTGTTAAACCTTGATTACATCTGTAAATTAATGGTAAAGCAGTTTAAGATTATGTTCAATTGTATTCCAAACATATAGCTAATATCTTCTGGTTTGTCTTCTGCATTTTTTTCCCATTTGGAGCATTGCATGACAGAATCCCCAATACATTTGCATTACCTAATACCCTAATACATCTGCATTTCCTAATACTTACTGAGAGTGAATTCCACAATAGTGAGTTTTCATTCATTTACTTACTTGCAGAGGTAGCTGAGATGAAGCTGTACTTTACACAATCTCTGTCAGATTTTCTTTTTCAAAATCATTTGAGGGAAAGTCTCCAAGCACAGAACTGCTTCTAGTAAAATGGAATGATTTGGAAAGTTTGGCAACATTGCAGTACTGGTTTTGTAATGTTTTTTCATGCTTCCGAAATTCTGGAATCTGAATGGGGTAGGGAGGAAATAGACTAATGAAAGCTAGGATTATGCATGATGATTCAATTTTTGCTCTTTTGTATTCTCAGCTTGTCTTTCAGAATAGAATTTTATTTGTGAGTTAAAACCAACATCCATTGGGGTAAGCAAATAGAACTGAGGGATTAGTAATTTGCATCTCTGCATCTAATTGCATTAGATTTGCATCTCTGTCTTATTGATTTACTGAAATAGGTAATTTACACAGAAAATAGTGTCTTGACACAATATGAGAGGATAAAGTATAAACACATCTACTGGTAATCCCTCCAGGGCCATGGTGAAACTGTAGTGTTCATGTTTGAGCAGAAGGCTCCAGTTTCATTTATTCTGTTTTTATCTTGCAGTCTTTATTCATCAGGCAGATGTGTGAATGTGACCCATTTCCATTATCAGCAGAATATGAATGTTTTTTTTATATTCTCAAGTATCCTATTTCAAGACTAATATAATACCGGCTCAGAGTTTATATTTATGCTTCAGAATTTGTCTCGTGTTTGTTTCTCAGCGTTACAAAGGAACCAAGAGTAACCATCATTGCCATAGCTTTTAGTCTGCAAGGAGGACCTAGAGCGGTTAGGCACATGGATTTGAGTTTTGAAGGTCCTGAACAACTTCAGTGGGATACATTTCCTGGTGTCACTGAATATCCATTTGTGTGCACTTGAATTTGTGCATGTGTATATATGTGTCATAGGAAACATATGTTGTAGAAAAGTTGCAGTTATGGGCAATACTCACAGCCCCACTGCCATTTTTTCCATGATTAAATAGTGCATTGCTGGTTTTGGATGCGTTGTTAACAGTCTGTGAATAAGGATTTACACTTGGATGCCAGTGGTAACCATTCACTAACCAGCACAGGTAATCTCTCTAGGCTTGTCCTGGAGTTTGGTACAAGCAGCGGTTGAGTTTGTGTGACAGTAGTTTCATTTTGGTTATGGTGCAAGCCATGTCTGTGGCTCATGAGTAATTTTTAAATTATATTTGGAAAAGGAGGCTTATTGCAACTCTTTGACATTGTGAATGGAAACATTCCATGCGTTGTTCCTGCAAAACAACCCCTCTGTGGTAAGGTTGACACGCTGATGAGAACAGGAACAAGTCGGTCACACAGTGTGTGCTCCTGAGCTGGCATTACTTTGTCACACACCAACAGTGCTGTGGCACAATCTAAATATGCCACTGAAAATCAGTGATTATTGTCAGGCTGTTCCTTCTAAAGCAGTCTTTAAGAATTTTAGTGGGTTGTTAGTTGATGTATCTTTCAACTTTTCCTTGATGAAGTGGGCGAAGCTTTAAAGCAAGGAAAAGGATGTTGACATGGGAGCAGAGATTAAAAGGACCTGCTGCTTCCCAGCTCCTGTGCTATCTCCAAGTTCTTTCTCTTTTCTCTGTCTAAGGCACCACAGTGCATACTGGTAAGTAGTTTGATCACTGGTGTATTGTGTGTCAGTCCCTGGAGAAGGAGAGATGCTTGTTACCTTGTGATGAGTTATATACAGAAGGAAGAGGTAGGAAGAATGGAAATCAGGAAAATCTCACACCAAGTTCTTACCAGAGCTGCAAAAAAACCATAAGCTGTTGCTTATCCAGTTTTTACTGACATCATATAAGCACTTAAGGGTCCCGGTATGTGACTTAGTATAAGAGACACTGAGCGTGTATTAAAGGGAGGGAGAACTCTGTTTCCCAAAAGCCTGGAATGGTATGAACAGCAAAGAATAACTGAAAGGGTGGTCTTAGAAATGATGTTTATTGTAACACATGTTGCTGTTCTCTGAGTCATCATTCTATGAGCCGTTACCAAACTTCACTGAGTGTTTTGGTGACATATAACAATATATTTTTAATATATTGGAAGACAAGAGGTGTGTGGTTTTGCATTATACTATTTTATTCCTTGTTAATAATGGATTAAACAATTAAATGAGTCAACACAATCATCCATGGATGGTTGGGCTAATATCTGAAGAAGTGTTATTCTGTTTATAGAAAGATCCCAAATAACTGAAGGCACTCTAGAAGCACCTTTTTGAATTAATGGTGTATTTAAAAGCATAATAAGGCCATGTAGTTGGCTACAGATAATGAGGGCGAAGAGAACACTTAACAACTATTATGTATTCAAGATACACTTTTTAAATTCCTCATCAGAGAGGACAATAAAAGCTAACATGGCCTTTTAGTTAGGTGTTTCTGATGCATTTCTGTGACACATTTGGAAATAACCCATCATAGAAAAAAAAAATTCAGACCAGAACAAAGATAATGCTATTTCTGTCTGGAAAGACCAATATTAAATTACACTTGTAGAACAGCAAATCAAGAGCAGACATGGATATTTTACGAGGATCTTTGATACACTAGCAAATCTGCTGATATGTTTATGAGAAACGTATCACAGAATCACAGGGATTGGAAATAGTTCCTTCATGCATTGTATATGGAAGAGAAATTAAGTGTATAGAAGTATATAGCAATAATAGTTATTGCAAAATGTACAAAAAACTCAGTGATCAAAATGACTGAGAAAAGACTGGCCTGTGTACCATCCAGCTGTGCCAGGGAAAGGGAAAATGAAATGACAACCACTGAGTTAAATAATGCAGCTTTTAGATTAGACTAATAAAAATAACATTTTATAATAACATAGACAAAATGAGACACAAACATTTTTAGCTTTTATTCATTCTTTCCCATGGGTTTTGAGAAGTTTTTGGTAGATAGTATTATAGAATGTACGAACTGGTGCGTAGTTGCCAAAAGCAGTAAGAGGTTTTTATTGGCAACACAATAGAATAATTATGTATAAAGAAAAGCTGCTTTACCTGGGAAGCTATGTGCACAATGGATTAGAGTGATGTAATCTTCACTAAATCTCCTTGTATGTAGTGAATTCCTTAGTTTGTATGTTATGAACTCTGATTTTAGCTACCTGTGTACTGTCACTCAACGCGGACTGGTCCTGGATACTGACTTCGTTAATTTCTGCCACTGAAATCCCTATGTGATCACCCTCTTGTTACAACGGGGGTAGCTGTACCCTATATAGACCCCAGTAACACTGTCAGCTTCGGAGCTGTCTGAAGAGCTGTATGCGAAGCTGTGATTTTTAGGATTCCCAGAGTGAAAGCACAAAATCAGTTTTTCCTTTTTATCTCAGTTACTTGCTGGGGTTTTGTCCTGGGCTGTAAGAGAGTGGTAAGGTGTAACTTCCATCCTCTTCCCTTTTGTAAATCTCCAGAAATCCTGGGGGAGTAACTAACAGCATGGTAAATGGGAAGCTTTTTGTTTATGGGCAAAGGTACTAAAACCATCTATCCTGGGGAGGTAAACTCAGGTTCTTGGTAATGATATATCGACTTCATACAGTTTTGGTAGTGAAGGTTTCTAAAAGTTTCATCTGCTTTCCATGACAGGAGAGAGCTATTGCCTTCCAACACTGTTAATTGAACTTCAGCAGTGTAATTTAAAGTAATGGTACGGGTTTTTTCTGCTGAAAATGTTTCAATTCCTATTTCCACACAAGATGCCATAGGAGATTCCAACTAGTTGTGCAAATTCTTTAAACTTACTCAAGACCTTTACTTCTAAGCTGTCTGTAGTGCTGGATACACAGCGGTTACAGTTAGACCTAGAAGCTATCTATAGCAGAAGTGATTTAACGTCCTTCAAAATGTACTGGAAAGATCTCTTGGACTTGATCCTGGTTACTGCCTCTTTGCTACCCGAGTGTTTGAGAAACGCAATTTGCTTAGTCATAAGTCATGTATGAGCCAGTGAGTAGCCTGTGCATCATCACTAGTACATTGGTGTTTCCACTTATGCTCTGTAGAATAATGTTTATAAATATTGTAAATAAGAACCATACACAAAAGTTTCTTTTTAAAACTATGAAAAAATAAGAAAAATACTTTTCAGCAAATATTTTGGAACCACTGGGAATTAGATTTTTGGTATTCTAGAAATACTCATGACTTCACGTATTTTTCCTCATGCTGTCCTGAATTTTATTTTTTAATTAGATTATTTTCTCAAAATAGCCTTAGTGCTTCATCAAAGGACCTAATCAAACAGTATGTTCTTAATCATAGACTGTAGGAGAAGACATCAGAGGAAGAGGAGTAGGAGTGGGAATATTGGGTTTTTTATCTTGAAAAGTATGTTTTGGCCCATGCTGCCAGCCGGTACAGCAGGGACGAGCTGTGAATCACTCTGGGGGGACGTCTGCCATCAGTGCTCATCTGCCACCACTGTGCCCTGCCGCGTGTGGCACAACACGCTGGCTTGTCCAGCCAGCCCAGGCCATCCTGGCTCCCAGCTGGAGAAGAGCACCTTTAGATTGGATATTAGGAATGGGTTCTTTACTCTGAGGGTGGTGGACCGCTGGAATGGGTTGCCCAGGGAGGTGGTTGAGGCCCCTTCCCTGGAGGTATTCCAGCAGAGGCTCAATGAGGCCCTGAGCGGCCTGGTCTAGTTGGGGGTGTCCCTGCTGTGACTGCAGGGAGGTCGGACTAGATGACCCTAGAGGTCCCTTCTGGCCTGGACCATTCTATGATCCTGCCCGTTACACCCAGCAGTGCAGCTGCCTCTGGGCTGTCTGAAGCTCTCCTGTGGGCCTGTAGTGAATACACTTTTTTTCTGACCCTTTTTATGGACTGAGTCCAAGGGTTTTTCTGCTACTGATCTCCAAAATCCTGTATTGCTGATGACGTGTCTGCTCTGACCACGCAAGTAGATGCTTATATTGGAGAAAACCTAAAAGCATGCAGATTGTTCTTCATGAGAAAATAGTGGACATTGAAGAACTAAAAAGGAACTCTTGCGTGACCGTCATGTTTTGAAGTCCATCAGCTCCATTATATTACCAAATTACAGTTTGAACAGACACATTGAAATCCCCTTCCTTAAAGCAAAAAAACCCCAGCCAACCAACCATTCCTTATTCTGTCATCATAGAATCTATTCTACAGAAAAAGTTTTGGGTTTTTTTCCCATTAGGGAATTTATAGATTGTGTCAATGTCCTGAAGTTTATCCGGAAGATCTTACTGTAAATAACTCAATCTTTCCCCACTTGTATTAATTGCTATGAAAATATTTTTAATGCCAAAATTAGATGCAGCAGAAACAATCACTTCTCACAAAAGTATATTAGAAAGTTCTATGTTTTTCTAAACTAATCTAATAATAGTGTTTTAGGTATTAGTATTGCTTTTATGTACAAGTTTGAAGGCAGATTGTCAAAATATAATTAGAATGCTCTATGCAACAAATTAAATACACTCTAGTAGCATGGATGAAAAAAGCATCTGTTTTGAAGTACTTTCATTAGAAATTAGAAGACTGGAGTAGGGCAAATTAGATTTCTATGAGATGAAATCAGAAAAAATGTAAGATCATTAGCTCCACAGAAAAAGAAAATACCTACGGACCATGGAACAAGTGAAATACCATCTAGAATTTATATTGAATAATATAAATAAATTATAATCTTTGATTTCTGAAGATATGTATGTATCTACTAAATACACTCCAAGTCATTATAGTTACATTATTCTTAAAGCCCAATGAAAATTACCAATTGTAATAATTCCTTCCCTTTCCACGTTTCACTCTGCTGATGAATGTCTCTGCCTTCAGCTCACTCTCCTTTTAAGGCTCCTGTAGTAGCACAGGTTTTGAAGCATCGATGCTGTTAAATACACCCATATTCCAATGTACACATTCCTGGTAGGTGTTGAGAAATCCTCTTTGTCTACTAGCTTGAAAATGATACTTGCTGTTAGGTTCTCAGTAGGTTTATGGTCATATATCAGCTTCTAGTTGTGCATTTTTTGGGCAGGCTGAGAGAGATAGGTCTGAATGTAATCAGCTGTGTGCTATCTTTATAAAAAGAGGAGGAAAGGGGTTTTAGGTGGTTTTTTCTTTCAGATTAGTAGTGGATGGCTTGAAAAAAGCAAGCATCTCCGAATTCTGTTAGTTAAGGGTGTGCTATTGTCTGGGAAGGTGAGAAGCATATTTCATGAGATTTCCAGTGTTCTCAGTCTTAACTAAATTGCATAAATTACAAGAATTATTTTCCCTCAGTATGTCCCGTATTTCCAGTTCAGCTGACCGCTGCAAGCAATAATCTAAGAACTGGTTAATGACAGAAAAAAAAAAAAACATTTTTTGAAATAACTCTGGTCTGGTAACTGAATGTAAGTTGAGAGTTGCTCTTATGCTGTATGGAAAGCACTCCTGCTGTTTTCAATCAGTCTTCCCCTTCCAAATATATTTGGCTGAACTTTGTTGACTTACATTGCTTATAAGTCAATGTACAACTTCTGAAGTCTCACAAATCTTCTCGTAAATGCAATATTTTTGAAATTGTGTGATTCTCAGATCCTGACAGCTTGAAGTACATCCGTGTATTTAGGTATATATACTTGTGTGTGTGCATATACAGGTATATACACATATATCTGCCGATAGATAGATATGCTGACAGATACCTGATGTGTCACATCCTGCTGTTCCTGGTGGACTGTATTCTAGACATGCAGAAGGATTTTTTCCTATTATGAAAATGTAGAAGTTTCTAGCTGTAATCAATATGCAATCTGTATTCAGCTGAGGTTGCTAAAATATAATTTTAAGAAAGATGTTAAAATAGTAAGGCATTTTATTTAAGCTCATGTTAAAAAAATAAAAAGAAAGGAGCCTAAATTTCTGGTTTTTATTCCAAATGTACATGCATTGCAAAAATGTTGTTTTAAATTGATTTGTTACTCTGGTTTCTTTTTAAAAGAATGGGTTTGTTTCTTTTATTTGATTTTGTTCTTAATCCTGAATCCAGCTTATATACTGGCAGGTAGCTTATGGTTATGTGTTTCTCATTTGAGCAAAAAATACTGAAATCTTCATATGTATTAGTAATATTTTGGTTTGACTTGCACTAGTGTTAAGTGATATAAGTGAGGTGATACATGGCTTACCGTGTGTGCATGGGAGCCTTGCAGGCTGATTTATCCACTGCATTTGCTTGAGCAGCCAGAGCTGGGGAGATGAGAAGTTGGTGGGTGGGTGGCTGCTGTTAGCAGCAGAGACAACTAGGCAGGTTCTGCTCCTGAGATGGGGCTGAGAGGGAGAGAGAGGAGCTGGGTGAGGGACTGGGAATTCACAGGGCGTCTACCACCTTCCCTGGGTGATGAAAAGGATGTTTGGGTTTTGGGGGATGACTGTGTGTTGTTTTTTCTAATGTGAAATTGTACATGTGTATTGGGGCTCTTTCTGCTTTGAAGTCAAAGGACAAGAAGTGCCCCTGTTTTATCACACTGCTCTGGTTATGACATTATTTCTGTTTTGAGATGAAAATCGAGGTTTAGTTCCAAAACCAGATACCACTCTCTCTCTCTTTCTTGTAGGCAGGGTGCTGCTGTGCCAGGCAAACCAGGAGGGATCTCCCGTGTACAGTGCCCCCAGTTCACTAGTATACACATCCACAAGTAAGCTAGTGTTATGGCTCTTTTGTTGTTTTGTTTTGTGACAAAAGCACGTTAACGTGAAGTAAGCCCCCTAAAACTGTAAACTTTCCCAATAGCTCTTGTAATTGTGTTTTTTATAAACATGTGTGAGTAATGTCAACAGATAATAATAGTGGTTTTAGTTGCTTCTTTATCCTCAAAGTATAAATATATATTTATTATTTTTTTTTTCAATAAAAGATGGCCTGTATTGCAATGTTCTACAGAATTGGTCAAAAATTCTACAGTAACACTGACATTTTTTGGAATCCAGTACTGTTGCACACTCTGCATTTTGTGTAGAAGATGAAGTTGTGTTTCTTTTTCCTTCCTGGTCACAAATTTAATTGAGTAGAGGAAAAGTCTTATATCATGCCACTGTTTTATTGTATCAGAAAGAAAATAGCTATGAAGTCTTACTTGCAAAAGGAAAAAGACTGTGTGCAAGTGGGTGTTTTGAATGATAAAAAGCTGCCCTAATAAAGCTAGCAAAGACGAGCTAAGAGCATAGATGGCTAGTGGCCATTCTGCTCTACAAAGCTCTGGAGGAGTAACGTCTCCTGTAAAATTGCAGCAGAAGCAGAACTGATTCTTCTGAGAGTGATTTAGATCTTATTGATGGTACCACTGATGCCCAGTCTGTAATCTGGTCAGATGAAGAAGCCTCTGTCTGAGCAAAACAGTAATGATTGCTGTTTGCTGAAGGAAGGTGAAGAGCATTTGCTATGTGTTCTTAGCAGTCTTCTGTAAAGAAAATGTTTCACATTGTCTGATTTAACATTATCAGATATGCTCTTTATCAAGATTGTATTGAATCTAGACTGCTCTTCTGAAGCTCATCTAGACTTACCTAGTTCTTTATTCATTAAAAGAGATGAGCACAAAAGAGTTCCATAGTGATCATCTCTATAGTCTTGTAACTCTTTCATGTCAAAGGCTAAGAATATCATCCCTTGAGCTTTTATAGCATCAATATGAGATGTAGTTTCAAATGAGGAGTCTGAAAATACATAGTGAACTAACAAAATATATGAAGTGGTTTAAATTGGAAATTACATTATCAATTAAATCCACTTTTGCTTCCAGATGCTGCAGGAATATTTTGTACTATTTCAGCTTTCCCAAGCAGTGGGGTTTTTTTAATCCTTGTAGTAACATAGAGATGAAATACTGTCTCAATCAGTGGTCCCTATAGTACATTATTATTGCACTATTCCTTTTTGACTGAAACACCAGTGTTCTGACTGAAATTCTTTTCCTAGAAAATTATCCAAACATTTCTTTTATCTCATTATTAGGGAGCTGCTTCTAGAGGAGAAGGGGCAGTGTTTGGTGTTCCATTTTCTAGAAATTACTCTAAATTAAATATAGCTTTTCTTAAGTTTATCCTCTTGCTCCTATGATCTCACTGAATTCTGTCCTTGAAATTCTAAAAATTTATTTCTGGGGATGCTGTTTACGTCATACAGTATTTCCACTATAATTGTGTAGCTAGCAAAGCTCTATACTTCAGTTTCTGTTATTTCTCATGAGTCAATCCCTTTGAAAAATCTCATTTTGCAGTGGTGCTCCTTGAATAACGATAGCCTAACAAGCACCTGTTTGTTTTCAGTGATGCCAAGTACATAAGTAAACAGACTTTGCCTGTCTGCCTCCCACTGGGCAATGTGTAATACACAGTTTCATAACTGAGATTGCTGATAGCCCTTGCAGTAGAAATTGTTACACTTTTGTTGAATCTATGTGTCTGCAAGTCATGATTTTTCTGTCATTTTGTATAGTATTCCAGATTGCCGAAATGCAGTTTCCCCCACTGGGCCACGACTCCTAATAATACAAAATCACTATAATTACTAATGATTGTCATTAGGGGTTTTTTTATTTCTCTGTATTACGAAGCTTTCAATAAAGATGTAAAATAGTTCCATTTCCACAGAAAAATCTACTAAGAAGTTAATAGAAATGCAGCTCAAGTTTTGTTTCATTTTCCTCCTATTATTTTCAAGATCTTCTCTACTGTAATGCATATTTGTAATATTGAAATGATAACTGATAAGTCAACATAAATGTCTGGCAGACTGATACTTTTACTATTGTCATTCTATGTAGACAACAACATTGCAGCCTTCGTCTTTGAAAAATCTGCTACTCATTTGTTTTATTACTTGCCAGTATTGTAACCATGTAATATTTCAGAACAGCTTCCGATGGAGGAATTAAGAGGTGTCAAACTTGTGGTTGTTTTAGCAGAAGGGAAAGAGTCAGCTGAGATTTTTAAAGCTAAGAGGTTTGGAGTTGATTAAATGCTAATAACATTTAGGATTCTTCAGATACTTGGAAGAGGATAAGTCCCCATTTTTAGAAATGTTATTGTCTTTAACTGAACTGTGTTTTGCTTCTGAATTACATTCTATAAGAAATGAAGGACAGAAACATGTTTGTAAATTATGTTTTTCTCAATTTGGCTAGCTACATTTCTTACTTAACCTTTTCACTTTTTATCTTATTGGTCACTAGTAGTCTCTGATGACTGTACACTTCTACCCCATTTTTTTGGCTAGTCAGAAAGCAGAGTGCAATTGTTGGAGCTGCTCTTTCCCTTCTGATGTTTTATTTCCCGGGGATATATTACATGTATCACATTGTACATTTCCCAGTACAGTGATTAGTTACACCTCTGAATATGTCAGGAGATGGAAACATGGCTCTGCTTCCTTCCATCACTTCTGGCCCTTTGCATACTATAGAAAGAAATGAGCTGTTCCTTCTGCAAGCAGTGGAACAAATCAGTAGCAATAGTCTCTCATGCCTCATCTGTTCTCTTACACTGAAGCAGAAGATGGGACCTGGATCAGTTTTTCATTTGCACATCTATTCTGTGAATAAATAATTTATTAGGTAGAAAACATAGTTTCAGCATGCAAATGTGTACACATACCCTGGTGGGACAGATTCTTTGTCTTATCGAGACAATCAAAGTAAGGAACTTCATGGTCTCATCTTGGTTGCTGTAAATTCCCATAGCTCTGACACCTTGAGAACAGAACTAATACAACTGATTTCAGTCAAATCCTTCATCATTATCCTGATGCAGAATGTAGATAAGTAGTGAAAGGAGACACATCGGGAAAGTAAGGAAAGTACACCAAGTCCCAGTGAGTAAGCAAGCACTCACTGGAAGCTTCCAGGAGGCCCATGGTATCTCACTGAAACTTGATGAATCCATTTGGTGCATATAACTGACCCTGTCTTTTTGCCCCCACTTCTTTAGACTAGTTGCTTCCACAGGAAATTGTAAAATCCTGAAGAAATGTGTATCTACTGTTAAATAAGAAATGTATCTGGAAAAATATTGGAACTTTTCCAAATTGAAGCCACTTGAGAATAGGAATCATGAAAATATTAAGACCCTGCTGGACAAAAGGAAGATTCAAAAAAGAAGAAAAATGTCTCTGTATCACTGTTCCCAAGGACAGTCATATAGCTGGGTATGTATGGTTAAAACAGGCAAAAATACCGATCCGAATTTATGCAAGGACTTTTAAAAACTGTTTAGTGCCTGTTTTCCCCATTTTTCTATAATGTAGAAGTTCCTGAAATTGTGAATGAAGTAGAAGTTAATGGGAGCCAAAACATGGGAAAGAAGGAAGACATGAAGCTGTAGAATCCTAGAATGAGTCAGGTTGGAAGGGCTGGGTTGCACCTTTAAGGCTGGAGACTGTGACAGCCTTTCTGGGTCATTTCCTCCATTGCTTAAATGTGCTAATGGTGGAAACCTCTCTTCCTTCAAGTTACGTTGGTTTTCTCTTCTCTTCCTGCTGTGTGCCTCTGTGAAGAGCCTGGCTCCATCTTCTTGATAATCTCCCCTGCCATTTCATGGCAGGGCCTGGAAAAGGAGAAGCACCTGCCAGTAGAGAACTTCCACGCTACACTGGTGGAGCACGAAACCAGCCTGGAGCTGGGCATCACATTTGTTAGAAATTTACAGTTGTGCATACCCAGGTCCCATGGGAGGCAATGGGAGAGAGATTACAAATTTTAATGCAAGTTCCAAGGCAGCAAAGTATATTTAATTCTCTAAATCAAAGCTTTGGTCTTTGTAACCTTTAGGGTTTTTTTTTCAGCTCCAAGTAAAAATAAAGAACTAGATCTATCAGGTAGGTAACTACTAGTAGATTTCTTCTGAGTGTGCATTAGAGGGACAGTTCAGTGGACTGAATAGCTAATGTGTATGGTTAAACAGTCAGTTGCTGCATGTCTTTGGTTAGAATGATGCACAGCTCAGTGGTTAGATTTCCCAAGTGTTTTGCATGCCCATAATAGATAATTTTGCCTTGACTTCAATGAGTACATTATAAACTCACGTCAGCTTAGGCTTATGAAATGTTGGAGTTGTTTCATCTTAAGTAAGCATGCTTGTCAGTTCCAAAATATACATACTTTTTTCCATAAATTTTCTTTTTTTATTAAAAATAAATAAATCTTTCATACTGAAATAACATGATAGAATTAAGAAAAAATGAAAATGCCCAAATATGATATTAATTTATTCTATTTTATCATCCTGAAGGGCAAATGAAGTTGATGGCCCATTTTGTAATTGATATATCGATTACAATTTTGCAATAAGTGGTGGTGGAACTCAAAAAATGATTGAGGTGGTACAAATGCTTATAAATCTGTCCCACATTGTTCTTGTTCTTTAATTGTAATTGTCTGATAAAACTTCCATCAGTTTCTGTAATTAACCTAATGGTCTAAATGAATTTCCGGATCACTGGTTATTCATTTCAATATAGAAAATGCCATTACATTGAGTTTAATTAATACAAAGTAAGTTCACAGTCTATTGTATCATTAGAATAGAATTTTAGTGCTTTAACTGTTTCATTTATGAATATTTTTTTTACTCTTGTTTGTCCCATTTGTGGACCTGAATGTTCATTTATACTAAAATAGTATAAACCCTTTTATAACTGAAATATTTTAAAATCTAATGCTCTTCCAGTTCCCATCCTCAAAATATCAGTGTAGGTATATTTTTATTTATCATTTCAACTATTCTTAAGCAGAATTCAGCCAGTGCCAAATCCATAATCCCATGATATGCCCTAGAACATCTTATTTGTCTTGATATTCCTTTCACAGAAGTACATATGACAGATAAGCACTCACCAGAGAATACTTTTGCTTTACGTCAGGCAGATATTAAAACAATAAACTACGTTGCCCTGGGATTTTAGCTTATGAGCAACCAGAAAACAACAAGGCAAAGATGAGATGTTTTTGAAAGGTGGGAAAGCAGTTCTTTTAGAAAATTCCCTGGAAACCTTTGGTCCTGTAATTTATTTGACAAGAGATACTTTTGATGCTTAAGTTCTTTTAAAGCAAACCAGGAAAATATATTCCATTACTTCAAGTGGACATTAGAAATGTTGCTAAATTATCCTTATAATCTGAGTGATCCATATATATCCATATATAGTACAATATTACATTATATAGGAATTTTGATATATATGTTCTCTATTAAAAACTTACCAGTGCTTATGTATTACAGACACATCTTCTTAAAAGATTTTTTTTCTTGTGGGTGTTTGTTTTGATTTATAGGAGAAGATTAGTTCAGGGCTTTCTTGATATGCATAGAATAAAAAAGGAAAATCCTAAATACTAAGTAAAAATAGCACATTCAATGGTCAAATTTAGTCCATTTAAGAATTCATTGCACTACAGAAGTGGAAATTAAGTAAAATCTGTATTTAATAAGTCTATTGAATATTCTCACTTAGAAAGTTGTTACTTGTCTTATGAATATTAGTAAATTAACTTGGAAAATGCTGTGTGAAACTGTTTTCATGTTTCTTTCTTCAGTTAAGGCATTCCACGTTTATTGCCATTTCTGTGGCATTACTAATGGATTGAAGTAAGACCTCTGACCTCTTGTATTCTGAGATATTTCCAGTAACAGGGAGATTACATGGGGAAAATAGAAATTTTCAAAAGGTGATTTCAAGTGTGCTTCTGAGCAGAATAATTATTGGAAACATTTAGTTTAGAAACCATGATTCGGTTGATTTTGTCAAGTCTGATCTGCTGCACGCATGTAATTACCCGAAAATTATATTGTAATGAAGATAGTCTTCTCATAGCATTATCCTGAGACCTCAAGCAGCTGAAGTGTAGGTTCTCCTGGCATTTGGTATATCCTTGTCTGGGTTCTTTATGTAAAACAGGATTCACTGTTACTAAATCAAATGGACATATGTTTTATTTTAGTAGAGTCAATGATTAGTTTGGTCTGATTATACTGTTGTGATTTTTCTTAGTTTATTTCTAGTGATTTTATTGTTGGTGACAAGGCAGAGGTCGTTTTGTAAGCTTGCCATCCTGAACTGATATGACTGTTGCTGATAAGGGAGAGACTGTTTTGTAAGCTTGCCCTTTTGAACTGCTAAGTCAGGAGCAAGTTAAACAATGAATTTTCATGTGGTACAGATAATTTGCCTATGCTACTGTATTTGCAAATTAAATGTAGAAAGGTTTATGCAAACCAAATATTTAATTGGTTTTCTCTTAAGCTAACATGAAAGGGCTGGTTGCTTCATCACAATTAAAATACATTTTAGTAGATTGTGTTTACCTCTTTGTGGGTTTTGGTGCTTTTTATTGCTTCACAGGAAAATGGTGGAGCTCCCCTGCAAAGGAGTTCTGCAATTAAGCCATTGTAGGACTGAGATTCATGAATGAAACAGTGCAAAAATCTTGCCCAAAAGGAAGTGTCTACATGTTTGAGTAGACCAATTGCATGTATCATTTCCAGGATACAAAAAAAACTTATTACTGAACATTTAGGAATCAAACTTTTTACTGTGCTTCCTGAATTAATTAATTGCCTTTATTTATAAAGTAGAACGAATCACCTGGTAGTAACCCAGGAATAATACAAGAAGTGCTCTTCCTTGGCTGCATGTTAAAATACAGTCAGTTTACTTAAAGTTTAAACAAAGAATGTATAATAAGTAGAAAGGGAAGTTTCCTAATAGCTTTCCATTATCCCATTATTTTCCCCCCCTATATAAAAGTGGGGCGGGGAATATGAGGTTGAAAAATCATATATCATATCTAGAGAGAAATATTTTGATGTCTATGGATGGTTTTTATGTCTATGGAATATGAATGTCTATGGAAGGGTTTTAAACACTGTTTTGGCCCATTGTATTGGACCAGAGGCTGTGTTTTGAACAAAGTTAAAGAAATGGAAGTGCAAGGTAACTCCACTGACATTTAAGTCAAACCGTTATAAAGATAATACAAAATTTGAAAAAAAAATGAATAAAATTCTATTCATACATACTGTCTTATATACCTGATTTTAAGTATCAAGCTTTTTATACTATGAAGTGAACCTCTTTGGGGTTTTTTGGTAGCCTGCCTGATATTCTTGTTACAAATTTTTCTGTGTTCTGTATCATTCTGTATTGTCCTTCTGTAACTATTTTCAGTATAACTGTCCTTTTACCTACTGTCTATCAGTATTTTAAGTGGTGACTGATGTCATCAGTAAGATGCATATAGTAAATATGGGCTTCATTTCACCCCTGCAAATCTGTTTATAAGTGCCTTGCTGTTCATACTCATTCTTCTGTTCATCTGTTTAGTGATGGCGGAATGTTTCTTTACTAGCATGCTTCAGTTTGATAAAGACAGATGTATCCTGAATTGTCTGTTGCTGACTTCTTTTAGCTTAAACACCATCCTACACCCGTGTAGTGGGAGATAACTGGAAAGGTATGCAGAATATTTTTACTAGTAAATTGTGGAGAGTGTCTTTGTCCTTTAATTTGACCGAGGACAGTTGGGCATCTCATGCATCTCAGTGCTTTCTCTTAATGGAGAGATGTCATTTGGCCACTGGCAGTACTGTTAGGACAACAGTACTGTTAGGACTGTTTGGACTTATTCTTCTCAGGATGCAGCTAAATAGGAGAACTACATTTAGCATTATGTTGCATCATGATCTATAATGTTATTGTACATAGGGTCCTTTGTGTAGAGTCCTATATACAAGCTACTGATTTTTCCTGAGCTTTGTATTCTAGGTGCTGTGATACTCATTTTCAGTCGGTGGGTGCACACAGTTGACCGTACATCTCGGGTCATTCGTCTGTCAAATGTCAAGTTGTGGATTTTGTAGTTTTCAGCTTAGCCTGTAAGATTCAGTTTAAGAAAGAGACTTCAGTGTCACTCTGTGCATTGTGTGACAGTTGTTATTAAATCATGGTTCTTTAAACTATGCTGTATACAGCAAAATTCTTCAACCTGAATTTTGCAAGTAGTAAATACTTTTGAGGGATTAATATTTTTTAATATCTATATGACTCTTTGCACATGCTGGGTTTTGTTTTGACTTTTTTGTTTTTCTGTTCTGGCTTGGATTAGATTAATTAGCTGTTTTTTTTTCCTCAGTCACTTCCTGCCAGAATTGTTCCCAATCTGACCACATTCTGAAAACATTCTTTTTTACAGTTTAATAATTGGTTGAGTTTTAATAATCCTTGTGTCATCCAGACAGAACTCCTTGTCACCACAGAATTGTCTGTCATAAACATTCCAATTCCTAAATTTTGTCCTCTCTTTACAATAGTCTCTCTCTGATGTCTCTCTACATCTAGCTTTCCACAGCCATGTCCTTTTCACTTTGTCTGAGGAGAGGTGTTTAGCCAGACGAAGGGGTATGTTTCCATTTGCTTGGAACTTGTAAATGTCCAACAACCAGGAACACAAGTTATTGATCATTTTGATCATCTATACTTGAAGATTGTTCTTTAATTTAAGATCAGATGTGGTTTCTCTGATCCCTGCTGTCGCTTTTCCCTTATGGCCTTGTTGCTTTGCTGTTTGTCTTTACCTACTGAGCATCTTCTTGATTGTTACTCATTTCTTTTGTGAAAATTCCACTACTCTTTGTACATAAACTATTTGTATTCTACTGTAATTATGCAGTACTCTTATTTTGTTATTAAGTACATCATAAGTGATTTGACCACCAGTTCTAGCGTTTTTTTTTATTCAAAGTTGTAGGTTGATGTAATTATATAGCTTTATAAAACAAAATCTCAATCATCTTTCCTGTTCTTTCTTATCTGCCCATTCTCCTTTTTTTTCTCCTGTGTGTTAAGAGAAATCCCTTGATGTCTGAGGGACTTGGGTGGCTGCATATACAGTCCTGTAGAAGAAAGACGAGATACACGGGACTTTCTGATAAGCACAGAATCACTAAGTGACTGAATCTCAGACTGACTGAGGTTGGAAGGAACCTCGGGGGGTCACCTTATCCAACACCTCCACCCCCTGCTCAAGCGCTGTCACCTTGAGCAGGCTGCCCAGGACCACATCCAAACAGCTTTTGAATATCTCCAAAGATGGAGACTTCACGGGTACCTGAACCAGTGTTCAGTCACCCTCACATTGAAAAAGTTTAGGTCCAAAGATGAGAGAGTTTCCAGGCTTTGGCATCAGGATTTTACTCCAAAGGTTATGAATTCCTTGTATACAATGATACTAATATACACAGAAACCAACATTGGTTTGTTTATTACTGTATTAGCAGACATGAAATGAAGGAGGGCAGAGAAAATTAATAATTCCATATATACTTAAAATATTTACAATGAAATCTAAGTGTGAGTTCAGTGTGTGCAAGTCATTGTTGAAGTAGTAGATAATTCTGCCTGGAAACAAATTTCAGGTAACCATGTGGACAGGTGGAGTAGGTGGTCTCCAGAGGTCCCTTCCAACCCCATATCAGCCTGTGAAATAGCAAGGTCTGTTGGAACAGTTAAGTGTCTTTCCTACAGCGTGAGATAGTAATAAGCACATTAAATAGGAGGTTGCTTTTTATTTAAATGTTCTGTGGTTTTGAGTGTTGGTCAGTTGGTATGGAAAAATCTTACAAATCTTGTTTTTATATGTCATAAGGATGAAATAGCTGAAAACAGTGTCTTAAAGCAGCTGGCCTCTCTTTCTAGAAATATTTATGTAATCTTTTGGGTGCACCTTATTATAAAAAGTTTCACCAATTTTATGTAAAATGTTGTGCTAATTTGGATTTGACTGGAAACTTAATGCAGTAGTGTTGTGTAAAGGGATTCAATTACAGTGTGCAGTGTTTTGTAAGTAACTGTCTCACATAAAAAGTTAATTAATCAGAGCTGTGTCAATTTCCTTGTGCCATGTCAATTTGCAGCAAGGTAATTAATCACTAATCGCCCAGCGTGCAGCAAACTGAGGGACAATCCATGAGTCATTTATTGTTATTTTTTTCAGAATAAATGGCACACAGAGCCATGAAGAAACACATCTTGCCTTTCATAGTATTTTTATCGACAGTTTTGCATGTTGTAATAGACTGCAGCAACAAGCAGCTGTAGTTCAATGGAATATGAATATTAAAGAAACAAATGAGAGCAGATTTATAGGCCATTGCTTTTCTGTTATGTCAGTTTTGAGATTACACTGAGCAAATGAACAGTGAAAAATTACTCTTCCATGTGGAGAATGGTGATTAGACTTGTACATTAATTAGAGATTTTTGTTTTCCTTTTCAATGCATTTCAAATGAGAATGTCCTATAAGTAACGGATTGTCCAAAATTCAGATTTATTCCTTCCTAAACAACAGGATTCAATACTGACATATATTTTTGTACAGTAGGAAAGGAATAACTATACTTCTAATATTACGTATGCGTTTCAAAGAAATAAATAGATTGTGAATGAAAGCAATAGAAGGCATCAATTGTGACTATTTGACATATAGGCAAATTTCCTTTGAATTTGGTTAATTCACAACTAGATCCCCAGGGATAATTGTCTCTCGAAAGTGATGGGTGAAAAATATATTTTCAGCTTGCTATTTTTAAACATATGAACTTTTTAAAGATTTGTGGGTTTTTTTACTCTGAAATTTTAAGAATCCATATATATATTATTTAAAAGCCTTTTTATGCTACAATCTGTAGTAACAGACCTTAAATTTTACTTGCAGTGTACTTTGGGCTGTGTGTTTAAGTGCAAAGATCTGTACACATCCTCTTTAATGCAGTTTTAATAATTCTTTTAAAGAATGCCAAGCAATACTACTTACTACTCTTATGATGAAGGGAAAACTCACTGCACAGCGTACATTGGGATAAACTGCTCATTCCTGAAATCTGGGATGATCCCATCCAGACTATTCTGCTTAGCCTTTGCCTTTCTCAGCATATCGGCCACTTTATCTCTTTGTTCATAATTTATTGTCCAGCACTTACAAAGTGTTTCCTGAACAGGGATCCTCCTAAACCATGAGAATAATGTACATGTGTCTCCCTGCCTTTCTAACAGTTAAACCATGTTGCAGTAAATTAGCTGTAAACTGATCCAAATATGATGTAGCATTAAAGTTCTTCACCATAAAACATTTGCAAACTCTTGATGAAGGACGACCTGCCAGTTTGTGCAAAGAAGGAGAGATTAGGAGTGATGAGAGGTAGATTTGTTCATCCATTTTGATGGCACACCTTTCTTGAGGCATATGGCACTCTCATACAAATTCAAACCACAGCACAAATGCAAAGAATAATTGCCCATTAAAATGGCTGTATATTTTTATGGCTTTGATACAAAATCTGCCCCCTGTTGTTTTTTGCATCTGCTATGCTTCCATCTATCCCAAAGCTTTAAAACTTTATTCTGCAGTGTATAACTCTTAAGTATTTTTTATCAGGTTCTATTTCTCCTTTTGGGACCTCAAACGTTGACATAGTTCATTCAGTCTTTGTTTTCTAAGGCATATGTTGAGATACGGTGCCTAGAAAGTGCACCTAACTGTCATGTTCAGTCATTTAAAAAAGAGCAAAACCAATGCTTGGTTACATGTTTTGGGTCAAATTAAGATTTGATTAACTAACATCCGTGAACACAAAGATCAAATGTCTTTTCTTTTCTTATGCTCATATTAGTTACTTAAATTTTACCGATATACTAACATGAATCCTGGTAATTCCAAAGGCCTTTTCATTTGTGTGAATGTTGCAATTTACAGACCAGATTTCACATTTGAGATCTAAACTGAAGTTCAGTAAAGGACAGAACCTGACAGTGTTTCCATGTTTACGAAGTGTATCCAGAAGAGAGATCTTCTTGAACAATATTCATTGTATTAATGTTTATTTTCTTTTTAAATTTCACCCCCTTAAATGTCAAAAGAGCGCAAATAACTTTAAAGAAGGAATCTTGCCAACACGCTGTTCCTAAAGAATTTCGTTTAGGCTGTAGTGCAAGATTATTTGTGTGATTTTTGATAATTATGTTAAGCACAGCATACTTTCTTCACTCTTCTTTTTTATAATTTGCAAAACTAAAATTGCAGATCCAGTGTAGGAAGTGATTTTTTGTTGCTGCCATTGTAGTCCCATTTGTATTTGAATAGCTGAATGAATAACTACAGAACTTATGTGGCTGTTAGATGAGAACATAAATTGTTTCTTTGACTTGATGTTTGATTATATAGTTCTTAGAAAAATCTTTCCTTTTCTTTAACCTCATATTGTCACCTTATTTCATCATTGCTTAAATGAAGAAATCTGCCTTTTCTCTATCACAGACCAGAATAATTCCAGTCATCAAATTACTTTGATAAATTTAATGTACTTTTGCTTAGAAGTGGACTCAGATGCTCCCCTGCTGGGAGTCAAAGACGTTTTCAACCCCCTTTAATAATAGCATTTTCACTGACTGAGTTTCAGCAGTTTGGCACTGAGGCACTAAGGAAGGTTGACCTACAAACTGTAAGTCATTAAAATCTTTACCCCTCCTGGCTAGTATATTCATTACTTTGGGGCTGGTTAATAGCACTTAATGCTTCCTGATGGGAGAGCCCTTTTCATAAAATTGTTTTTATGAAGTCCATTCTTCAGTTGTGTTCTAATGGTGCCACTTCTGCTGGTTATTTTGGGGTGAGGATATTAAAAGGACGGTAGCAAAATAAATTCTGTGGTTATTACATATTCCTAACCATCTTATTTCTCAGCTGGGCTGAAGTAGCATAATTTTTTTTTTTGCTGAACTCAAATTGAGGGTGATACGATCTTGTTCATTATTTTACAGCTAATCTTAGTCTTTGGTGATACCACCTGGAAAAAGAAGGCATATTTTCTGATACTGTATTTTTTAAGACTGGCCCAAGCCAGTTTATGGGATAGATATAATTCTGTTATATGAACTGTATTGTTAGATCTCACTTGATCATAAGTCCTTGCAATGTTACTCTTAGTTCCACATTTCTCAGGGTTAGTTGCCATCATGTCTTACCCTCTTCCTGACAGAACTCCAAATCCCTGTTCCACCTCTTACTAACTGCTTCTATGAACTTTTTTTAGAGTTTTGCTATACTCAAGACATTTTATGCTTCATGATTTTATTAAGGAGACATTGTGAAGCAAGCGTAGCAAAACAACTAAAATTACTTTAGACTTTTCATCCAAATACATCCTTTGTGTTGCAGGTCCTTGGAAAATGGTAGAAATTGCTGTCTTGTCTTAATATCTCCAGCGGATGCTGACCCTTCATTCTGTGTTCTGGATTTGGTAAACATGGCCTACGTGACTCTTCCTGCCATCTCGATCTTCTAGCTTTTTCTCCTCTTTCATAAGGGAAAGCTTTCTTTCTCATCAAAATGTAATGTTATTTTAAAAAATATTTTATGTTTTCGTCTACAATGATGGGGCCACTCAGCTCTTGTCACTGCTTTTCCAGTGACATCTGTTTGCAGACAGCCATTCACTGTCAGAGATTTAAGGTCAATGGCCCTTCTTGCATTTCTTTCCAAGTAGTGACTGCCACAAAGAATAAAGTATTTAGGATAAGTGCTCGGGTATTGCAAAATATATCTTTTAAGATGTCTGTGGGAAGGCTGGATTGAATGGTACAATTCAAAGGAAAAAAAATGCTTACAAAACACTTCAGGAGCTTGTGCTTTCGCAGATGTCCTCACTTCTGCATAATCCCACTTGGTTTTCATTAGACTTATGTTTACTAATTTCTTCTGAAAATCAAGAGATAGGTCCATTCTTCACACTTGTGTATAAGGCACATGGCTGTATGGAGGAACTGGTGAGTTAATTTCAAACAGTGTGTTTTACAGCAGAAAGATTGTCTAGGATGCCAAATGCTTCACTGAAAGAAAAATACTGTCAAACATACATGTTAATAAGAAAGAACTAATAGCTGAGAAAGATCTTGGGGTGGGAGTTTCCAGACTGCATTGCAAGCCCAAAACATTGATAGATACTGTACATTGTTTGAGCTTAGACTTTTTTGAACAGGTTTAGTTATCTTCACTGTTTCTGTTTTTCTTGTAAAAGCGTGGTTTCTGTCAGTATGTAGAGAACTATGAAAGCACATGTGAATCACGAAGTTGTCTGAACTGCTTAAAGTTCATCAGTCTTCATTAATTTTTTGTCAGTGTCTTTTAGACAAGAAAAATTTCTCTTAATCTTGGCAGATTAAGGTTGTCGTTAAAGAGTACAGTTTTTTAAAGTTAGCTCCAGAATACCACCTTTCAGGTTTATCATTTAAGTTATCCAGCATTTCAGGTATCAGTTTTTCCTGGCCAGGCTCTCAAGTCCATTTTTCTCCATTTGCTTAAGCAAACTCTCCTTAGCACTATTTTGGTGAGTCTGGGTTTCTATTTATTATTTATCTATTTATTTGCATTATTTTAAATAGGGTTGGTTTATATTGTTTCCCAGACATGAGAATCTTTGCAGAATTTCTGTACAGCCTTTTTGTCAGTGAGAAAGAAACTACTAGTAGTAAGGCAGTAATGGATATGTACCACAATTTTCCTTCATGTGTTCAGAGACATCTACAAGTTGTTGCTTTTCAAGGCTCCTTTTAAAAATTCATGCTAAAACAGGCGAAGGACAAATGTGGATTGAAATAAATTCATGTTTCAGACTTGAAAATCTTACTGGTTTACATATCATTATTTTTGCTTGCTTCTTGTTAGGGCTTTGCTAAGCAGTATTTATTTCATTTATCTCTTTATTTACATACTGAAATAAAATTCACAAAATGAAGCACAACTGAAGTAACCTGAGTGCCAACAGAGCTGGATTTCATCATCTCACTGATAAATTCATTCCAAAAATACCTGTTCTAACAATGGTCAGAAATATATGTACAAAGGAGAAATGAAACAATGAAGTATTGGCTAAAGAAATGACAGTGAAAGTAAAATGTAAAGTTTACGTTTTATTTTTCAATTAAAACATTTATGAGGAGAGAGGTAGTACTGCATTACTGTTCAGTTTCTGATTAAAATGTTTCGAGTCTCACGTGGAAAGGTAATTAATGTTTATACTTAGTTGCAATGACAATATAAAAATATCTGAGTTAATTTCCTTTTTATATATCTAAATTTTTATATTGCATCTGAAAATTATCTGAATTCATATAGATATTTCCAAAGTATACAACCTTTGACTTGGAAGGAATAATTGATAGTATTACGAACAAAGTACACCCCTAAAATATGAGAGAACTTTTGATCTGTCTTTTTTCCCCTTGGTATACAATTAAGGTCCAGTTAATAATCAACTTCTGAATGGAAGTAAAACTGTGTTAGATGGGTGTGATCACTGGATTCAGATCACTGGAGGTCACTTGGTCTAATGTCTCAGCTCCACTCAAAGCAGATGACAGACCCAATAATGTGATGGAAATGTCTCTGCCATTATAAATGTGAGCCTGAACTGGGTGACTTGGCCTTCAAATGTCTCCTGGTAGCAGTGTTGACTAAAGCAGTCAACATTATTTTTAATACAGAGTGTTTCTTAAGAGAATCAGAGCCACCTGTGATACTGCCATCTCGATTCCCAGTTTGCTGTCTCCTGCTTGCATACAAAGACTTTGTGTAAAAAGATGAGGCTTCTGTTTAAAAGACTTATAATTTACTTATTTGGCAATTCCCTCATCCGGTTATAGGTACTCTTGAATATAAGCAGAAGCATGCTACTACGTTACCCTTTGCCTAAAACGCTAGACTGATGTGAATATTTTACATTCCTCAGTTTTTGCTTCTTTTTTTCCCAGTGCCAGGATTTCCCTACCCTGCTGCGACTGCAGCTGCTGCCTACAGAGGTGCACACCTAAGAGGCCGAGGTCGCACGGTCTACAACACGTTTCGGGCAGCAGCACCCCCCCCTCCAATTCCAGCCTACGGCGGGTAAGATCAGCCTCTTTTACCGATTAGCATGACTCTCCCGTGGCTACGAACTGGTTGTGTCTGCGGTGCATGCTGATGGTGTCTCAGCGCGGAAACCACGCAGCATGCAACCAGTCCCGGTGCTGGAAGTTGGTGCACCTTGCACGGAGTATTGAAAAATGACTGTAATTTGTACTGCCATGGTTGGTGGCTGTAAGCATTTCAGATGTCACATATTGTTATGTAAATGCTCTTAGAAAAGGAATGCTTTGGAACAGAGAAATTGTTTCAGCTAAAGATATATTTTTGATGATTGCAAACATCTGGTTATTAAGGAGGTTGGGTCAAGTTAACTTCTTTTTCTTCAAATCATCCACCAAAAGTTGTCACTGGACCTGAAGGCTTAGTAATTTATTTTTGTTTGTTTTGGTTTTGGTTTCAATTTTATTGCAGTTTGTTTAGTTATTCTAGTTGACATCCTTACCACAATAGGAATCTGGGGTGGTTCTCTCAGGGACAAGTCATTTTCAGTACATTTGTTCCAACAGGACCTTAAGATTTCACTGCAGCAAAGGAACAAAGGAGAAAAATTCATTGTTTTATATTCTAGAAAGTCAGCAGTCTTCTGTTATTTCAGAAGATTTCAAATTTCTTTTAGCTATGTTTTTGAGGGGAAGAAGGGAAAAAGAAATTCTCTTGTAGCTTTGTAAATGCTGACAGAGAAAGGTTTTGTCTGCAGCACATGCTATTTAAAATCCTTAATATTGTCAAAAGATTTTCAACTGTTTAGCAATTGAGAAGTTTGGAAAGTCAGAAAACGTAGCAGGTCCCAGTCCAGGATAGCATTTTGTCATAAGAATTTTGAAGTAGATATACCACCATCTGTGGAGCAACCAGAACTTAATGAAATGAGAAAGGATCAGAAAGGGTTTGCAAAGCCTTTGAGTGAAGATGATCCCTCTCTCCACACTCATGAACATTCTAGTCAGAGCTCGTCTGCTTTCACTATGGATATCCCCTTGGAAGGGAGCTTGCAGTACAAGACCCTGTCCTCCTATGTCATTATGGTAGAAGATAGGTGTCCTTCACTACTTCCCTCCGTTTCTCATGAAGACTTTGTTCTATTAAGCCAAAAGGCACATCTTTTTCTAGTCAAGTTTGCTACTCAGCCATGGAGCTAAATTTTCAGGGATATTTAAGGCAAGCAGTTCAGCTGTTCCTTCACATCAGGCAGTTATCACCTCAGAAAAGTAAGATGTTATAAAACTGAATATGAAAACAGTGCCACAGAATGAGGTTATTTTGTAAAAAAAGTAGGTTTTTTTCTAAATTAAGTGTTTTGTGTAGTTTAATAAGCAAAATTTAATTGCAGTTATAAGCAAAACAGTATCATTACTTCTGGTGGAAGACACCGTGATTTTTTTCAGGATTGCCTGACTTAATTTTGGACAAAGTTGGTGTCCAGCCAAAGTTATCCCATTGCTGCCCAGACTCTTGTTTAGAGTTAGTCCAGCTATTTGTACATGACGATGAAGGGAGTGAGTTTAGAATGCCTGGCAAGAGCTGATTTCAGTCTGAACGGCTCAGCTACAAAATGAGTACTGCATGTAAAGGAAGCGGACTCTTTCAATCTCTACTTAGTTTAAAAAGAAATACTTCAATTTTAACATAGTATGCAAAGTGTAGTAAGTAACATGGGCTATTATCAGCTTCATGATGTCATGAACATAATATCATAATTTATTACCAAGTCATAAATTTACGTAAGAATGAATTACCAGGTCTGAGTGATAGGATTGCTGAATTGGATAATACATGTTTTGTTAGTATTTGAAAAATGAGTAAGTACTTTCGGACCAGTAAGTAACTTAATTTTGCTTTAATTTAAGGGGCCACACGTGGATGCTGTGTGTGTGTGTGTTACATAAGTTTGTATAGTTTAGTTAGTGCAGTGACTCAGCAGGAAGAATTAAATTTCCAAGTGTAATACATATATATTCTCATGTAATTATACTGCTTACTTTCAGCATCTGTAGGTAGTAAGTTAGCTATATAAGCTGTGTGAACTCCTTTTTTGTAAGTTAATGGAGAAGTTTTGCACTGCAGTAAGGTTCAGCAGTGTTTTGGAACTGGATTCCAAACGGTCAGCTCAGCACTCTTAGGTGAACCTCATGAAGTTTAACAAGAGCGGGTGCAGGGTTCTGCACCTGGGCCGGAACAATCTCCACTCTCAATACAGAACAGGGGATAAGGTGTTAGAAAGCAGCCCTGAGGAAAGGGACTTGGGGGTGCCGATGGATGAGAAGCTGGCCATGAGCAGGCGGTGTGCGCTTGCAGACCAGAAGGCCAGTCACATCCTGGACTGCATCCAAAGGTGCGTTGCCAGCATATCCAGAGAAGTGACTGCCACTTTGCTCTGGTAAGACCTCATCTGGAGGTCTGTGTCCAGGTCTGGAGCCCTCAATAGAGGAAAGACATGGACCTGATGGAGTGGGTCCAGAGGAGGGCCACAAAAAAGATCAGGGGGTTGGAGCACCTTTGCTTTGAGGTCAGGCAGAGGGAGCTGGGGTTGTTCAGCCTGGAGAAGAGGAGGCTATGGGAAGGCCTCATACATAGCAGCCTTCCAGTCCCTGAAAGGGCTACAGGAAGGCTGGGGGGGGTCTGTTTACAAAGGTCTACAGTGACAGGATGAGGGGCAATGGCTTCAAACTCAAGATTTAGATTGGATATTAGGAATGAGTTCTTTATCATGAGGGTGGTGGACCACTGGAACAGGCCCCTTCCCTGGAGATATTCAAGGTGAGGCTCGAGGAGGCCCTGGGCAGCCTGGTCTAGTTGGGGGTGTCCCTGCTGACTGCGCGGAGGTCAGACTAGATGACCCTAGAGGTCCCCTCCACCCTGGAATATTCTATGATTCTTCTACATGATGGTTTTACAGTTAGGTTGGACATACCTTGCCTGTTAACTTCATCACCTGTCCTTAAAGCTGAATTCAGAGGGAGCCGTGCAAAAGTCACATTTGATGATTTCCAACTGTCTGAGATGAAACCTCGGTAATCTAGGGCTCACCTTGCTAGTCACAATTTGACTCTGCAAAAGTTTTCAATTAGTAAGCTTTGTCTTAATTGAGATAGGTCTTAGTTCAGGTAGTAGTCAGGTTTAATTTTCTCCATCCACCTACGCTTCATAACAAGGCACTGCTTCCCAGTGCACAAAACAAATTTCCAACTTCGTAATTCATAGATCAGTGCAGAAATAATACAAACCTCTGTTGCACTGATCCATAGTTGGATTAATAAAGCTTTATTCTGAAATAATTTCTTTGGCCTATTGTATTAGGTTTTGTGCTAGGAACATCACTGGTACAATAGTACAATTTGAGTTTCTTTGCAATGTTCTGTTCTGTGCTTCACCTATTGTGTGCTCTGACCGATCAGAGAAGCAAAAAAGAATTTTTATCAGCAAAAAATCCTTAATCAATGAAAGTAAATAATAAGAATGTGTTTTCCATCACAATGGGAGCAGGAGTCAAGGAAAATTACAGAGATAATAAAGAGAACGCAGAGAATGAATCAACTTACAGAAGGAAGCAAACAACTTGGAATATCATTTGTTGTTAAGAGAAATGGAAAAAGCTTTGAATGCTATTTTGCAATTTATTTAGTAGCAATTTCTCATTTGTCATTCAATGAAGGAGCCAAGCAAACAGTTTCAAACTGAAATATTTTCAATCATGAAAAAAAAAAGATAGTTATTTTGTATACTGACAGATATATTAATTATGAAGTTACATTGAATTCCAGCAATGTTTAATTATAAAAATATTATTTTTCTTTTAAAAAATGAGCCCACATATAAGTGGATGTAAAATATAAAACTGAAGTTTGAAACAACCTATTTTATTTTCTGTTATTTCATTAACCATAGAAAGCTTATTACTTAAATAAAACATAATACTTGATCTGAAAGAATTTTTTTCACACTTGTTTATATTTAAAGGGTTTGTAACTGAATCATAT
Source organism: Jacana jacana (assembly GCA_013400555.1). Taxonomy (NCBI): domain Eukaryota; kingdom Metazoa; phylum Chordata; class Aves; order Charadriiformes; family Jacanidae; genus Jacana; species Jacana jacana. The sequence continues at coordinate 29,230 of VZTM01033836.1, read as the reverse complement.
TGCTTAAAATTTAGCTAAGAAGACATGTTTCTCAGACTAGTCTGACATGCTGCTTACCGGTGTTTATCTCAGCAGCACTCTCAGGGTTCCCTGCTCTGTAACAAAAGCCTCCTTTCTAACCAGTCTCCCTTGAATCTGTAGTTATTCTTGTTCACTTGTGTCCCATTTGATATTGACCGTGACCTTTTCTGAGAAACTTTTACCCACAAAGTTAAGAAATGGCAACGAGTCCCAGGCCATAAGGAAATTGAGAAGATCTTGTGGTCATTAGGCAAAACAAGTTAGTGTGAGTCATACAAAAAGCTCTCCTTTGCTGTTACTGGGACGCAGCAAATATGGCTGACATTGCTAGGTCTGCAGAATATTGTTGATTCTAGCCATAGTTGAGGCCATTGTTTTCTTATAAATCAGTGAACACCACATACGCTTTAAAATGTGTCATTTAAAAATGAAATCAGCATGCATGAGATATGTAGCGTTACATAAATAATTAATGGTTCCTTTCCTTGTTAGTGAAGCATTTCACTAATTCCTTGAGATAGCGACTTGTTCATTAGCTCGTGGAAAATAGTTGATTTTTAGCATCTGTGACATCATTTCTAATGTCTTGAAATACTACAGTGTGCAACTCACTCATAACCTGGTGTGTGTAATTAGTTTATGTACCATAACAGCCTACTGAAACTGGAATGAGGGGGTAAAACTTCATTTGTGTGAGAAAACCGAATGCTGAAATTTGAAGTGTTTGGAGATCGACATTGCATGGGGAGCTGAGCTTCAGCACTGTGCTGCAGGAGGAAGAGAAGCAGGAGATGGTCGTGTTGTGTATGGCATGGAGATAAGAGCATGTCAGTATTGGAGGACAGCTGTGAATCTCTGAGCTATTGCCTGCTTATCTCAGGGGGAGCTCCTCGGGAAATTTGCAGCAAGATCAGTGACTTGGTTGAGGAGCAAAGCAGCAAAATTTTAAGCTGACTGAATTCCTTTCATACCTTCTTTCCTGGGACAGTTCCCATGTGGGAGGATTTGAGCTTACTGCTTCTTTGACCCTTCTTGCAGGCTTTTCTCTGGGTATTAGATAATGTCTTTTGCAAAGTAATTTTAAAACTATACAAATCATCCCCAAACCAATAAGAGACATAAATGTAAAACCAAGTCTTCTTGGCTTGACCTGTGTCTTTCTAGGTTTCTCTATTTTATTGACACACTGCCTAATAATAGTGTAAGAAATGTCCTAATGAAGCAGAATCTTCAAGTAAAGGTACTCATATGACTGGTTTTGGATGACAGTACTTAAATTGCCAAAAGAAAGGAGAAAGATGCAGTTCTTGTTCTCTTTGGTGAGCTACTGGAAGCAGGTGATCTGGTTTTCATGCCTGTAATAGCTTTTGAACTCTGCAGCAACCAGTACCTCAGCATTCTTGAAAAAACCATTCACCGAATAGTAAACCATCATTAACGTGATGCTCCATAGTTATATTGCTACCAAGAGAAGCCAGTGTCACTGTATATCTGGTAGTGTACCAGACTGTAGTGCTAGATAGCAGTATTAGTAAAACTGATGAGAAGCCCTTCTATTACAGCATCAAGTTCTTTACAAGTTCAGTGTGTGATGACTTTGTCTTCACGTTCCCCCCCTGCTCCTTCCAGTTCTGATGCAGCTATCAGAGAATTAGCTTCAACTCTGTATCTCCTCTTCTGTTGTCTTTCCTGCAAAAATAGGGAATAACAAAATGTGGGGGTTTTTTCTCCTCAAAAAGAAGATTTTTTTTTAAAAAGTGACCCTAAATAAAATTGTGGCGTTGAGGAGGGTGGGGGAGAATAGAGACTATTCAGAAGCTGTTTCCCTTTGTTAAAATAATTGTTTTGAAGTGCTATTTTCTAACAGATTCATAATTAAAAAGAAGCTTTACTTTACAACACTTTATTCTGAAGTTAAGAAAGAGGATAGTTTATATAAGATACTATGGTAGTTGGTTTTTTCAAACATATTTCTTTGGGCTCACAGAAACTTCCTCTTGCTTTGGACTCTGCTTTTTATATATGTGCAATTGTTGGAACAAAAAAATGTGTTTTCCCAGCACACAGCGATTTGTCTTCCAGCTTTGTTCTCTGCAGCAATGCCCTCAATTAATTTCCCAAAGCAGATAATATAACTTGTTCATAGTAGAAAACATTGAGACTGGAGAATATTCAAAAAAGTTGAAACATCCTCATACAGGAGTTTCAGTTCTGTATTTACAGCAGTGAAAGTTGTGTTATTAGCGTGTTGAAAGGTGTTCCTTTAATTCTCAATCTTTTCTTTGGTTTATTTCAAATAAGGTTGTGGTTGCATCTCTTCTATTATATGTTTCTTGAAGGCTTCATATAAAAGGCTTTATATAAAGAGTGATTTCTGAGATACGGAAAGTATGTGTAGGACATTGAAGGCAACCATACCGGCAATCAGAAAACAGAGAACTTCTGTTCCTCAGGTCCTTTCTTTTAGCGATGGAGGGGCAATAGCAAGTCATAGCTGGGATTCCCACACAATGAATGCAATCATGATTGCAATGCCTGTTTGTTAGACTGAATCAATCACTCCATGCACTTAATCTGCCTTAGGTTATTTATGTTAACTTGTGCAGATTGTGTGTATAGCTGAGGGCCATATATGCTCAGCTGCTATGAAGTTACTGAACTAAGGTTTGTGCAGTCAAGAACTGTCTGCTCGTGTCATTGATAGATTATTCAACCCAATCCTTTTGAAAGGTGGGGATAGAAAAATGATAATGAAGACAGATTTAGTCCTCCCAGGATATTATAAAGGTGGAATCTAAACTAGTAAAGAGTTTATCTTAATATTGTTACCAAGAAAATGATTATAAGACACAGTCAAAAAATAAAGCAGCTGAAGCCATGCAAAGCAGATGTGTAATGGATGATGAGAAAACAGTTTCATATTTATAGAACAATAATTTCAGGAAATGATTGCCAGATAGGATGCTATTTAGATGCCCATTTTTTATTAAATCAAGAACTCTCTCTTTGAGATTTCCTTAGCACAATAAAATCATAAAAACCAACTGAATAAATCCCCCAAATTTGTTGTTCTTATTTTAATGCCTTCAGGTAGTGCATTAACATATCATCCATTCCTGGGTGAACTAATTCAGATGTCTGTAATGTCACTGTTTCCAGGCCCTGTGCTGGTTTACAAGGAACTCAAGATTTATCCATTTGCCAAGACAATTTTTTGAATATAAAATGTAAAAGGAGCTGTGGTGAGACGGTTCCCTGTGTGATGCATTCAGCCTCCTCCCATGCTCGAGACTTATCATCTGTTTTCTGCCTACAGCTTCAGAGAGTGGGGGGGATGATAAGCCAAGCAAATTACCCTTGGGAAAATTATATACTGAAGGAAAGAAAAGGACACGAGCAAAACATAGCTTTTGGTGGCTTACACTTGGTTCCTCTGAAGAAGGGTGATGTTAGAAAATACATATGACTCCACTGGCAAGATTTAGTCACAGGAGTCAACAAATGACAAGGACAGTGAATAGAAAAAATAGTCTCTGAAAAATCTATGAAAGTCTGAAGAATTACTTGCCTTAAAACTTCAAAAGAAAGAGAAGGTTTTATATTTAACATAGCTGCCATACTGTTTACTACAGTACAACTACAAGTGTGTTGTATTTAACGTACATAATCATCCATATGGAAGGAATTAAAAATCAACCGATATCTTTTCATAGTGCATGGCCTGATTGTGAGTGTTACACTCAGTTGCCTGATTCTGTCATTTCATCATAATACTAACCATGTTTAATGATGGAGTCATGCATTCATATCTCAGGGTACTTCCTTCGGTATAGTATTCACTAGCAGTTGCATATTTAGAATTCAAAATAAGTTTCTGTCTGTACCAGACTGATCATTATTTGTAAAAGGAAGGCCTAGGTGAATGATGTAACCTAGCCAAGATTACAAGCAGCTGCACTTGGGAATTCAAAACGCATCAGCTTCTACTCATCTTGAGACATTTTCCCTGTATATCCACAGATCAGCAAGAGGAGGAAGAAAAAAGATCCCCTTTCTGACACATGTTCTCTCAAAAGCATTATTTGCTGAATGGCCATGTATAATAACAGAAAGTAGTATATTTAATGTGCTGTGGTGGGCTGACCTCGGCTGGCTGCCAGACCCTCCTCACCCAGCTGTGCTCTCCTTCCCCCTTCTCAAGAGAACAGGGCAGAAAGTAAGATGGAAAATAAATCTCTTGGGTTGAGATCAGGACAGGGAGGTTGCTTACCAATTGCCATCAGGGGCAAAACAGACTTGACTTGAAAATTAATTTAATTTGTTGCCTATTAAATTGTGGTTGTATGGCTAGAAGCAGAGACAGAACCTAAAATGCTTTCTGCCCCTTCCTGCCCCTTCGTCCCAGGCTCAGCTTCACTCCTGTATTCCCAGCTCCTCCACCTCCTCCCAGCATGATTGCTGCAGGGATGTGAGGAACTGAGGGTTGTCAGCCCTCCATCTCCAGTAAACTTTATATCATTTGTATGTTATCTCATAAAATTCCTTCCCAGTTGATCACGATTGTGTACCTCTACCTCACTGTCACATGGAATGATTCCTTTCTTACATGCAAACAGGTATAAGAAAAACACCTGATGTTTTAAACTAATCAGAATATCAAAACCAAAACAAGGGTATTTTGTAATGTAAATAGCAAGCTCCCAGAAAGCTACCAATGCAGACCAGTCTTGGTTTATTTTGCTCTGCAGACAATAATAAATAGAAAAATACATAAGTAGAGGTTTAACCTTGCTGAAACAAATGGCTGACATGCTGATTTACGTGGAGCCGAGTTTTCACACATTATTATTCCACAGCAAACTTTTATCATCATTTGGTTTTATCAATGTGGTTTGTGTGCATGTATGCATATTTATGATTTTCTCAAGTGATTCTGACTTAGCCACATACCAGCTCAGCCCCGTGGGTTTTGGTCATTGACCTCAATAGATCAGTTTTATTTCTGACATGAAAATTCTTGTTGGAATTGTAAAACAGCTTAGGCTAGCAACTTCATAATAGCTATTATTCCCAGATAATAGTATGCCTAAATTGAAATTATTGTTGCAAAAACCCTATTGTGTGCTCTCATATTTAGCTCTCGAAACAGCTTGGGTTGATTCTGATATTGAAAATACTCACTTTAAGTTGCAGAACTGCCAAATGAATATAAAATTGCAGGACTTACGTGATGAGTGTAATGGGTAGGCCAATTGCACTACCTCTGTTGTATAGTTCCGGTTTTATTTACTGTAGTCATTTAAACTATTGTTGCCATACTGTGTCGTTTATCCTGAAGGGTTTAGAATCTAAAATTTTGGACTATTTGTACTGATGATCTTAGCTGAAATGCAGCAGTCCCCGGGTGAATTGTTAACAGCAATATAACAATACTACATTTTTTCTGATAGGATGCGGTACTGTATCCAACCAAAACTGCAGGGCAGCTCAGAACCATTGGATTGTTCACCCAAGTTGTAAAATGATAAAGGGAGGAATGTTAATTTTTTTTCAGTAAGGATACTGCCATGACATTCTGAACAGACCTGTTGTCACTAGTGGAAATGTGTAGCACAGAGCAGTACAGTACCTATGAATGCTCTGATATCTGTGTACACTGAGGTACTGAGATTCAACCCAATGGGTAGAATGCCACCAGTATAATTATTTCATACATTTCTTTCACCATATACACTTATGATGTGTTTTGTTTTCCATCCAAGTAATGCAACTACTGCTTTGTTTCAGAGGATTGACATACTTGCAGGAGAAGAAAGTAGTAGCTCAGGAGATAAGTTTTGTTGTTGTATTAAAACTTACTGTAGGATTGGCCCACTGAAAATTTTTATAGAAAAAACACAGCCAAAATATGGTTTCTTAAAGAAAAGAAAACAAAAACAAAAACAACCAAACCTTATGAAGAATATTTTCCAATCCTGCCATACTTGGCCTCTCTTTCAGTAAGCATTTGGCATACTTCATAAGACGTTGTATTCAGTAGTTTCACTTTTGAGAATTGCTACCAACCTCCTTAACCAATGTGAAGAGTGCCTTCCTGCCCCCCTCCCTCTGTTCTTGTGACAAGACTAACCTCCGCTGTGCAGAGGGGTTGGTGGCATTTGCATGTGGAAATGCACTAATATGGATGTTTTTCTTTGTGTGTGCATCCTTGCAGTGTTGTATACCAGGATGGATTTTATGGTGCAGACATTTATGTAAGTATTCATTGATGTGCATGCTGTCCTTGTACATTACCAGAGTCATTTTTTTTACAAGTTTGCTGCCTAGCTTGACTCTGTTTTGTCTATTTACCATCCCTTGCCTGTCAGAAAGAATTGAGAAGAATATCTCTCACATTGGAAGACCTTTCTGTTCATTACATCTATCATTGTTCAGTGGAGCTGAATTAACTCTTCAATCAAATGCTGAATGAATGCAAAAAGATGTGAAAAATGTCTGTGCGTGTGTGGAGGGGTGCCTCCCTTTTGTCCAAAGACAAAATAAAAACAAAGCAGTACCATTCTGCTGTGAATCCCCTAAAGCTCATTTTTAAAAATCAAAACTATCTGAGTATTATTAATACCTGAAGTATGAAAATACTTTGTAGGGAGATAAGAGATTTTCCAATTCCAGGCGACAGTGGCTCTACGTAAGTGCCATGGTGATGGTAGACTCAATTACACTGGAAGTTGAAGATGCAGCTATGTCTTGTCCGGAATCTGAGTAAACTTCCATCTGCTCCTTTAAAATCCAATTATTTCTATTTAAATAAAATGGGTAGAGGCTGCTCATGATATAAATAGTGGTTATATCTGTTAGAAAGGATTTGTAGCTCTGGATCCTTCATTATCTATCTTCATTGTGACCTCATTGGTCACAAATTTTCTGTTAAATAATTTTTTTTTAAGTTTCTTAGCAATACTTAAGTTTTTACCTTGAATGTGTACAAAGAGGCTACATGCTACACCTGCAACCTGCAAGAGGCTTCAGGTAGTTGAGGCTGAATTTCACTCTTCTAAAATCATTAATTCTTGTGTCCTGTGTGTAGATGTAAAATACTTTACTGATATTCCAGTAATCTTTCACATTTAAAGCTATCTGATCCTAATTTACAAGTATCATCTTTATTTCACTAGATGATGTTCTCTAGCCTGCTTGTACTTCTATTGCACTTCCTCTGTTGAGATCCAAAGAGATGAATGAGTTGAAATTGGTATGAATATTAAATCTTCAATAGGTAGTGCTAGAAAACATTCCTTTAGTCATTATCAACAACCTTTTAGAACTATTCAAAGAGAACAGATTTTTTTATTATTATTAATTTTTCTATAAAGAAGGAAAAGTGTTTGAATTTATGGATGAAGTAAGTTTTGTTTTTCTGATACTTACATGAAAATTAGTGTAGATTAAAAATATGTTTAAAATAAATTACCTGGGGTTAAAATTCTTTCCCTGTGTACTTACCTACTTAGAGATGTTATCAATAACGCGTTGTTTACAACACTTGAGAATCACCCAAAGGTTTACACAGTTGACATTGCTGCAGAGTTTGTGAGCTATATAGTGTAGATAGTACAGTGAGGAATTTCTTCAGAAGTGGTTTCCAATTTTCATATTTCTTCAGACTGTCAAAGGATTAAATCCATTTGCTCAGTTTATCGACCTGAAAATCTGAAAGGCATTGAGACACCTTGCTTGATGTACTATTAGAGGTGGGAACTAAATGTTGATGTAACAGTTCAGAGCTCTGGAACCCACTGCTGCTGAAAAACAGGAATATCCCTTCTGGTGACTGGACAATATTATTTTTAGGTGACCTCACACCCTCTCACAGACTTCAGCAATTCGATTCCAATTAGAAAGTGATTTCAGTGAAGAAGGTACCAAGGAAATTACTAATTCCTGGTATAGCCTCAGTTTTGTTGTCTGGAAGAGTCATGTGCATTAGAAATTGGAATAACTATACTGGTGCATTGGTTTTCACTCGCAGCCTTGCATCTCTGCATTTCTGAGTTCTCTTAATGCAGCAGAATGTTTGCCTTCAAAGCAGCTGACAACTAAAATGCTCTTCTGGAAATTTGTTTGATTATTATTTTTTTTATAATATGCAAAACTTATTATTTTATAATTACTTTTTATTCACATTTGTTCTTTCTTGCTTATAAAACACTTTGCAGGGGAGGGAGAGAGAGAGAACTGGCATAAATAAAAGAAACCTTACCATTCACAGTGTATTAGTTCTTAGTGTATCAGTTTGCAGCCGACCAAGTTATTTATTAAATCCCAATTGATTATGGCATAGTTCTACTCAGCTTTTCATTTTAAGTGCAGAGCTGAAGCTTTGTGAAAGAACAAATGCTTTGTGAAGAAATAAAATAAGGAGAAAAAGATTAGCAATATAAGTTTTAATAGTGAATTGGAGAGAAAGAAACGTCAAAAATACCACAAAAAGGAAAATAAAAGACACACGGTACTGAAACACCAGAAAAAAATATACATTACCAAGTATATCAAAGTGCAGTTCATTCTGATATGATTACATTGAGTATCAAGAGTAAAATGGACCATACTAATGTTTTCATAACTAGCCATCAATATAGCCTTTGAAGGGTAGATTTTGTGGAAAGGAAGAAGCTCCTGGTTGGGTGAAAACTGCAGGATGAACCAAGAACAGCAAAGAGACAGAGTTGCTTAACCTAACCAGAGAAGTAGAAGAGACTAGAAATATAAAAATAGGTAGAAAGTCCAAAATGAAAAATCAACATTCTAGATGTAATATAATATATTTTATATTTCATATAGTTCTATGTGGAACGCAATAATGCTGCTGAAATAGCTGAGCTATTGAATTCCTTTTTAAATGTGCCTTTGAGTAGGAAAAATAAAGGAGATGATTAGGAAGTAAGGAAGACCTTTTAAAATTAAGTATTGATTCACTAAGAGAAAAAGTCATTAAAAGAGAATTAAGGTTGCCTGCCAGCAAATATAGAAGTTTCTACATGAAGATTGACACTTGTGAAAATAAGAAAATATGCTCCACAAAATGAAGCAAAAATATAAACAGATGCAGAAATATGCAGTTGGAATAATAGCTCTACAGTATTGCTCTGCTCTATCTTACATCTGGGGCATTTTATTTACCGTTGTCATAAAAAATGTTTTCAGAACGTGTCAGTCTTCAATTCACACCTAAAATGTGGGAAGGCAAAGAAATAGGGGAAACTTACAAATTCTGTCATCACCAGCTTCAGAGTTCCTTTGGTGATTCGGTTTAGCAGCGTGCATTAGTCAGCCTGATTGTTCACAGCAACACAGTTCTAACCCGTTCTTGGGATTCTGGACCTGTGATACTGCAACCGGTGAGAGTCCACAAGTACAAGCCCATACAAGTACAAGGGTTTAAGACTCTCTTTTTCTGAGCTACCAGTCAAGAATAAGGAGTGCTTTTCTGACCAGGGATATGCAACGAGTATCGATATCTAGTGTCATTACCTTTAGCTCAAAGCTAGGATGGTATTGAGGGTGGAGCATGTATCTGCTTCCCAGGGAACAAGCAGATGTAATTCTCTGACAGTCCCTTGATAGCAGGTAGGAGTCTGTCGATGTAATCAGACACTGTGAAAGATGCTGTTCTAATGCGAAAAGCAAGAATACGCAGTTAGCACCAAAGTCTTTCTTTTTAAGTAACCCAAGATTTTTGTGGTTTTTTAAATGGAAAGGATGTGCCAGTTCCTGTGGCTCACAGAAACAGAATGAGAATTTGAGAAATTACTTTTTCCAAGGGCAAAAGAATCCCCATGGGGCAGTGGGTTATTCCTCCGAGTGGTCTATGTGTGGGAACACTCCACGATACCTTCATAAAAGTTTTGAGATCTAATGATGAAATGTCTTTTCACCTCTCTGATCTTGATTTGTGATATAACCAGTGCGTTAACCAAATTTGGGATTGGTCCTGGTGTTTGTATTTGGCTGGAATTACTACAGGTGGTGTCAGTTTGACTACATTGCCAAGAGCTTCTCTGAGGCAACAGATATCTCTGGGAACCCAATATAGAAAGAACATGAACCTTTTGCATAAACCTGTTCCAGGAGTTGAGCCAGTACGAGGAAGTGTTGGATATTTTATTTTTAATTTTTCCCAAAGTTTTACTCTGTGAGCAGAACAAATAACTGTTTAAACCTCAGTATCATATGAGTGGAGGAAGCAGAAATTACTGCTTTTACATTGTATATGCTGCAGGATGGCATAGAATTCATGCAATTTTTAATCTCATTGCTCTATTTGTAGCTAATAAGGTTGATGTAATTCTCAGTACTAGAGAAGGTTTTGAACCTTGATTAATTTATGTTCACAAAATACTTCGAGATCCTGGAGTGGAAGGAAGTACAGGAAGCAAAAATTAAGGCAGAACAATTCTCAACATTCACTTAGAATATTAAATGCACTTAGAATATTAAATCCTAGTGATAGGAAAAGCTAACAAAAAATACCTCCTATTTAGAGTCACTCAGTTTATCTGTATATATTATAAACACTGTCAGTATATCTGAGATCAAGATAAAAAAAAAGTAATTTAGATATTTTTCAAAGGATACATGCCCATATGTATCCATGGCTTTGTAATCTAGAGATGTGCATTTGTATAACTCGTTTTTGTGGAAATCATTCTTACTACAGATAAAAAGACTTAATTTAAAAATTCACAAGCAATTGTTTTTCTGTTTGTTTCCACTTTATCGTATCTAAAAAAGATCTGTGATTTCTCTCTAAAATTGATTACGATTTGTCTGTAACAATTGGCTACTGATCTTTGACAGATCCCACTGCTCTTCAATTTGCTCGAGCCAGAGATGTGTTGCACAGTGAAAGGAAAATTGTAATGAGTGGCTTTGGGGAATTTGTTTAAATTCCTTCCTTACATCTTCCTTTCCATCCTTCTTTCCTTACGTATTCACATCACTACATGTCTGTTTCTTTATAGAGCAGTATTGCAAGAGCCTACGTATGGCAGTAAGTTACCGCAGGTGTGACATACTGACTGATGGCAAAACCTCCTTGTGCTGAATGGAGACATTTGTAAACCATACTAATGAATAATTATGTGAGGAAATGGATTTTCTGTGTATCAATGATAAGAATAGTCTACCAGTTGCCTTTTGTTTTCCAGATTCTATCACAAAATCACAGATATTCCTCATATCCCATGAACTGCAACACTCGGTGTTGTGACTGTCCCATTCAGTATTTTATGGCAGTGAGATAAATGGCTGTGTTTGGGCTGTGAATGTATTGATTCTGGACTTAATTTCTTAAGACAACTTAAGTTGCTGTAATACTGTGTTTTGGAAGTAGCAAATATGGGAGCACAGATAAGGCAGTAGATGTTTTTTCATTATTTTAGCTCAATTTATTTCAGCTGAATTTTCAAAATAATGATTTGCAGCATTGCAGTCAGGTATTTTTTATTTGAAAGTACAGAGTGATGGGAAAAAAGCATTCCTAAAGCAGGAACACCAAATTGCTATTTATTATTATATAATTATTAGATCATTTTCTTCTAAACACTTTATTTAGCAATATAGTCTGAGGTATAAACCTAAATATTTAATATATTACTCAAGATATATATGTAGTGAAAATTACTAATGTATTCTTCATCAAAGATGTCAGCCAAGTTAAAAATTAGAGGAAAATTGTAAAGTGAGAGTTCAGGGATTTGTATCACATTTCCGTCCTGATTCCCAATATAAAGTGTACCATCAGGTACTTTGTTGCTGCAAAAATAAATCATCTGAAGTAAAATATCTTATTGCAATAGAACAATAAGAAAATAGTATCACAGCAAAACTGCAGAATACAAACCCCATAAAAATAATTGGCTTAAGAATGTTTTTATGTGTAATTGTATGACAGCTTACCTTAAAAATAAAAAAATCATGACATGGGTTGGTAGGGAATTATGATTTTCCTGATAACCAAATGCATCCTGCATTTTAGTTCCCCAAAGAATTTGGGAAAATTCAATAACCTCAATCTCTATTTTTATTGCTTTAGACTCTGTCTTTCCAGGGTTCTCACAAATGTCCTACTGATTGTTGAATCCAAAGCATCTTAGTACAGTTTAGAGATGAGTTTCATTTTTCAGCTGAAATCCTTTGATGAAAGCAATTCAGAATATAAGCATAAAAAGAACATAACTTTTGAACATAGGGAGCACATAAGAGTCCATCTTCACAGACTGATTTTGGGGGGATATTTAAATAAAAAAAAAACAATCCCTACAGCCTGTCTCACTGCTGTCTGATTAAGAACACATTGATACTTCTCTTGGTGGCCCATTCTTAACTCTGTACTGCAGTGGGGGCTGTTATGTGCATCATTGGATGGAAATGAAGTGGCTCTCATGTTTAAATAAGTGGGTTTAGAAATGGACTACAGGGCAAGCAAAGGATAGGATGGTGAAAACAAGTTCTGTATCTTCTTTATACTTTCGTTGTTTTTACTCCCTCATATCAGCACTCAAAAACCAAAACACCCCAAAACCCCACAGATGCCATTGTTAGCACTCAAAAACCGGGAGGGGAGAATAGACATATTTGTATAATGTCTCACCTTTCTCCCTGTAGCAGAACCCAGAGCAAGTGTGCAGTTTGCATTGTCATCTCTCAGCCTCACTGTTTACTGGCTTGGTTTGCCCTTGGTGACATTATTTGCCATCGGCCTGCCTGTGTGCACATCCCTGCAAGCAATATGTGCCTGTGATAGGTTTTTGACAGTAATAGCCTTCTATTGGTTTCTAAAAAGTCAAATGATCTGAAATGAGAAAGTATTTTGTGTGGCTGCTGCTGCGCTCGCACAGGGATGTGTCTTGCTGGAAAAGGGAGAGCACCTCTAGTATTTTGAGCCCCCCTGCCGTATCCCAGTGGTTGTGTGACACAATTGCTGCTGGCAGGGAGCTCCCTGGGAGCGGGGAGGTAAATGGACTATTCTCTGTGGGAGCACTTGAAAAAAATCAGACAGAATGTTGCTCAAGTAAGCTGGCAATTCAAAGCCTCGAGTTGGTAATGAGCTGTCAGTATATGTAAAACATATGTTTATTCTTAGAGTGATGTGGCATTATCAGCTGAATGATTGATTTCCAAAACCAACCTGCTTCAAATCTTCAAACCAACAGAGGTTTACATGCATTAGGGATGAAAGTGATTCTGCCAAACGAAGTAGGAGAAGGGGAAATAGCTTGTAAAAGTGGTTGAAATAGCTTTTCTGAAAGGAGTGAATTTTTATTTGGAAAATCAAAATAGGTACCCCATAAAAGTTTGTGCAGTAAAAATGTGCTTCTGTTACAGTAAAGGTTGACACACCATAGCCTATTCTTCATGTTCAGCAGAATCTCTTGTGTGAATGCAGTTTTTCAAAAGAGACCCAAAAAAAAAGGAAAAAAAGAAAAAAATCAGTCCATTAAAGTGAACGCTTTAGCAAAAGAGGGGATTTTATTCAAAGCTGGGTGATCTGATAGTTTCTTATTCAACTCTTTGTTAAGGTTCAGGGGAAGGTGGGAAAGACAATACACAAGTCCCCTGTCCCAGAGGATTATGGAGCGGTGAATTCTAATTGGGACATAAATCGTGTTTGTGTTATCTGTGGAGACTGGCCCCTCTTTGTTAATTGGCACGCTGAGATCATTTTGAAATGGTTGATATAACACCGTGGTCCATTGAACAGGAAGCTCTGCTGTTTTCACAGTTTGATAATCAATGCATCACTGCACACAATTCCTTTCAAATGTATGTTTGTTTGTCCTGTTTGCTTAATTGAACAGCTGCAATTACTGTTACATACAACTGAATGTTAATTCATGGAAGAAGAGAATTTTGCTTCTTCATTATAATTTTATGTATAAATTGGAAGCGTATGTAACATTAAGCATTAATTGAGTGCACAAATTCGTAGGTTTAATCAACCAGATGTGTTAAATCATATTTTGTACAAAAAGAGAATTGATTATTAGCTGAGTTTTTCTTTTGAATTTAGCATTGTTTCATTAATATACGTACACCTCATTCATAAGAACAATTGCTACTTGAAAACTTGTGGAAGAATTTCATATTGTCTTGCAAAAAATCCATTGATTAATACAGTTTGTTGCTTTCTGCTGATCCTGGGGACAAATCTGAACATATACGATGATAAATTTTGACTGATGATGGACTGAAATAATTCTGATGTATTTAACCTCTTAGCTGAACTTACAACATGACAGTATTCCTTCAGTTGTTGTTAAATTTTGCAAAATGTTTTGTGAGGTGCCAAAGCAATCCAGTTAGAGCGTGAGTTTGTGTTTCAGGGTGGTTATGCTGCCTACCGGTATGCCCAGCCTGCCACTGCCACTGCAGCTGCCTACAGTGACAGGTAAGACCTCATTTACTGCTAATAAATATTTGACCAGTGGAAGTTGAAGATGATTCTATAAATTTGCCTTGTTGAAGTCTCATAACTGTCTTGTTGCTCTGCAGATAATTGTGATATCTGAAGCAGGCTGTTTTATTATAATCCATGAATAGCCATAAATTGAGAGATTTTAGGCCGTAATTGAGAATCAGGCTTGAGATGTGCACATTCCCGAGCCGTAGATCATCCAGTTAATGTCTGTGACCCTTGTACAATGTAGATAAATATATGTACAGTTTCATGATGGTCTGCTACTAAAGATCATTATTCGTCTTAGGAGTATTATTTCCGTTGATTTAGAACCTGAACCTATCGAGTGCCCTCAATTCTCATTGACGTCCTTTTAGTCGGTGGAAATTGAGAATGAACTGTGTCTAAGCTTAAACTATTCAAGGCAAAGCAGTATTTTTTCCATTTGCTTTCTTTCCAGCCATTTTATTTTTTTCAAGACTGAAAAAAAATTCAGTTAAGCTTCTTTTGCTCTGTATTTTTATCCTCAAAATGTAAACCACATTTAGTGGAAATAATACCAGGAATAAAAGATTATTAAAATCTACATAAAAGAAACATGCAAAGACTTAACGTCTAGAAACTAAAAGCCATGTCACGTAAATTAACTTTACTTCTTGCAAGATGAAATTGGGATCCCTTTGAAGTCAATGTCTAAATTGCTGTTGACTTCAGTAGGAACAGGATTGTGTCAAATTGCATAGAATTAAGTCTTTGCAGTGTGTGGACTGTAATGAAAAGAAAGACTATCCAATGTTTTCTTCATAAACTGTACCCTTACCAAAATTTATGCCACCTCTAACATTTTTCAAGCGCTTATGTACAGTCATAAAGGGAGGATGTATATTGTGACAGATAGATACATGCCCATATTTTGCTTAACAATAGCAGTGAGAAGTAAGGTCACACTTCTCAATTTCCCTCGGAATCATGGAGATAATTTCTGAAGTCTTGAATATGTATGGACAAATTTCTGTAGATGCTAAATCAGACATTGTTTTAAATGTTTCTGTTTCTTAACGAAATCAACAGATTAAGAAATTTCAGTGAACTATTTCTTAGATTGAAGTGCTGTTCATGGATTCTGTATTTTTAGAACAAAGTACCATGGTATGAATGTTAAAATGCTATGCATGCATATTTGCCTTTCAAGTGCTTATTCTGGGTAATGAAGATACATTTTTTAAAGTTATGTGAATAAAATAATTTGCATGTATGGCTGAGGCATGCTGTGTCAGACAGGTAAGCAAGTTACTTTCTATTAATTTGGGATCAGTGATATCAACTAGACACGTGCTGTATGCACTTTGTTCTCAATACGCTCTTTCTACTTAGGGTAACCTACAAAGGTGAAGTGCTACTCAGTAGTTTCATTTCATTTCCACAAAGGTGTGTTAGCATGTCGCAGCTCTAGTATTTTTCTGGGAGCTTATAAAGCAAAACAGTTCCTGCTTCTAAAGACTTAATAAGCTCAAAAGACAAAATAATAAATAACCTCCTGTGGTTAGACATTTTCTGCCAGATATCATTCAGGTGTCCCTGGATCATTTTATAGGGTGTTTATTCCTATCAATAAATGAACTTCTGAAAACCTATACATTACATAGAGAAACTGAACAATTTCAAGATGACTTTCAAATGCTTTAGTTATGAATTAATGTGCCTTCTTATAAAATAATCAAATGCTGTAAGATAAAACTTCAGTTGGTGGCATGTTCTGCTATGGGTAGGGAGTCAACATCACTAAGAGTTATGCTGACAAAAAAAGCAAAGGATTTGTCTAAGAAGCTAGTGCTCTTAAATGCTGTAAAGGAAGCTTGAGGCGGCATCAGTAGTAATGCAGTTGGTACAACCCTTAATTTTTTTTTTTTAATGTTTAATTTTCAGATACACTTTGTGTATAATTAGAATTGTAATAACCTGTCTTTGCTGGCATAATTTCAAATATCTTAAAGGAATTTTATCTCTTTTGGATTTTTTTTCAATTTAGCTTCTCTTCTCAAATGTGGTTAACCCTCATCTTCAATCTGCCTCCCCCAAATGAATATGGTTTCTTGTCTTAATTACAAATATTGTAACTGAATTTCTTTATGGGAGAATCCCAAAACTAGCATAGAAAATAAAACAAATAATAATCTGCTCAAACATTTCTTTGCGTGTGGGAGACTTTGTGCAAACATGGATACCTCTAGTTATTCACAACTACAGTTTGCTTAATTTGATTAGCTTTCCAGTAATTTTTAAGCAACTTTTGTGAATTACTAATACTGAAAGTGCTGAAATACATTCAGTACAACTGCTTGTATCTTTTCTTCTCAGTGTAGTAGTCATCTGCTGTCCTCTGACAATATTGAAGATTCCACATCTCCTTACACACTACTCTTACCTGCTGATTTGAGCCCCAATTTAATTTAGTTACACATGAGATATATTTACTGTTGATGTGTAAACAATGCCCAGAAAAATGAAGTGAGGACCAGTTAGTATGTACTGTTGAAGCAGTGACATGTCATGGAAATATTACTTCATATTAATATTTTAAAAAATCTTAAAACTTCTATTTTTTTGATCACAGCTCATATACATGATGAATGGCAATGTTCCATATTTGACATGCTGCTTAAATCAGGAGATGGAAAGAGGAAATCTTTAGATTGGAGACATGCTTTGGTAAATTAAAGATAAAGGTTAACAGAAAGATTTGGAACTCTGGAATCAATACATGTAGTCAATAGATAATGATCACTGTAAGAGAGCTCTATTGTGAAGAAATACAATGGTATCCTTGTTTGTCACAGCTGGACGTATTGCTGGAAATAGGCAAGAACAGATATATAGGGAAGAATCAGGTGGCAAGGAAATCTCATGAAACAAATCAACAGAGGCCCCTAAGTATTTCTAAGACTAATCTTGTACTCCTAAAGCTATTTTCCAATGAAGGTAGACCTTGCAGTCATTTCTTGGATTTGTAAAACCAAACCAAAGAGGTACATTTTGTTGCATTTATGAAGCAATATAATCACTGAATACTACTTCAAAAAGATTTAGAACTGCATTTTTAAACTGTATGATCTGTCATCATACTAAATTGCATTTTAAGATTTGACACACTTTGCAGAGGTTGATCAAAAACATGAATTTGACTTTTGACTATTTGAAATACTTTGGATAAATTTTCCAGTTCATATATCTGATAAAAGGGGACCTGCTGGTCTACAGTGTCCTTTACCATTCTGGAGCATTGCATGCCAAGCTCTTTAAACTGAGTATGTTTGGAAAAACTAATTGTAAGGATGTGCAAGAGACACTAAATCAGATGTTAATAAAATGTTTGTACAGCTTTTATTCAGCTTTCATGTAATATTTTAAAAATTACAAACAAAAAAAAAAATAGTTGTTAGATTTCTGTCCAAGTCTGAAGTAGGAGAAACTAGCAAAGGCCTCAAGTTTTGTATTTACGAGCTAGAACAAGTCAAAGCATGGCAGTGGGGCGTATTGTCATTTTGTCATTGCATGTTCACTTGATGTTGCTAGTATGTCTGTACCGCTGTATTGGATTTGACAGATCCATCACATAGCTCAGTGAATGGCTTGCTTGAACTAAGCCTATGGGCAGACTTATTCACATTGATTGGCTATTGGTTTTGTGTTTTATGATTTGAGTATTGCATCTTCGACCGGAGTAACGAAAATGTTCCTTTCTTGCATATTAACTTTGTCAGCAATATTTCTGAAAGTGTCTGTGGTAGTATAATAAACCAAACCCCCCAATCCGAGTACACTAGCCTTGCCTGGAAGGCAGTCATTTTGCTCGTACTGCTTGCTAACCCTGTTATACTTCAGTAGCGATAATTATGTGTGTTTATATATGTATGCTTGTGTGTTCATATATATACACACATTCCCCATCCATCACCCACCCACACAACCCCCCCCACACCTGCACACACGCGTGTGCACACACATACATATGCACAGAGGTATTTTGTTCGGAGCAGAATTCCCTTTTTTAATACAGTGCCGTATTAAGATCTCCCTACAAACAGTGGGCAGGTTCCCATTGATGACTTTGTTGTCTGGATTAGATTGCTCATCACTGGAAGCTGAATTACTTTCTTTTTCACTAACCTTTTTTTAAAAGCAAATAAGGCACATTCCAAAATATTTTGTAGGTAACACTTTGTAGTATAAAATACTTCATTAATTTTTTTTCACTATCAGTTTGTGTTACATGTTCTGTGGACCCACATAAGATTTTGTATGAAATTTGAGACAGGATATTATTCTGTTATATGGAAGTTCTGTATCTTCCAGATCTGAAATCTTACTCCTATTAAAATCCTCATATTCTAATAGTTTACATTTCCAGCACGCCTCTGTTGAGTATATTATTTTTTGTCAAAGTATTAGTGTCTACAAAGTTATAATTTGTTGTATTTTCAGGTTCTTTTAGGACAAGTAGTTACGAGTAATACTTAATATTTGTGGTCAGATGATCCTAAAATAAAATAGATACAGATTTGATTTAATTGGAAACATGCTCATTAAAGAATGAAAAGTTAGAATGAACACTAAAAATACACAAACTATAAAATGTGAGGTTCTGTAGAAGCAGGTGAATTTTTTTTATACTGTAGAGTTTAAGATCTATTTTATGAATACACAATGTAAACTAATAATTTTATTCAAATTATTTTTCTCTTACTGAGGAACTTACTAATGATATATACTGAAAGTCAGGAGTTTTAAGAGCATATAAAATGTAATTGAATCTTCAGTTGGAATTTAATTTTCTATTAAATAATTTTATAGAAGGATAAATATCTTAAATTGTAATTCTTCATTTATTTCATGATTGTACTTTCTAAGATTTAGGAAAAAGGGGTTTAACTCCTAAAGTAATCGGGTTGGAAAAAGTAAAATAATAGAATAGAGCAATAATTTTACTGTTCTACTCCCAGCTGGAACCAACAAACCTATTTGAATTGTACTGTACAAATTGAATTTTGAGAACTGGAGACATCTGGGGGACAAGGTGATAAATAAGGAAGAATCACATCGCCCATATCCCGAGCTACTCACATTTTGAGAATGAAAAGGATCAGTTAGCGTCTTGACCGGGTACAAAGGCTTTGTTTGGCTATTGCAACAGCAGCAATATCGCCTGTAGCTGACGTTTTTGTTCTTCAAACACATAGGTTTGATGTGGTGACGTTTGATCGGTGTAGTCTTTTCTGGATAGCCTGTATGGTAGCTAACACTTATTCCCTAGTATTGCAAATGAAAATCAAATCATTCATTTTGCTGTTACAGAGGGGTAATGGATTTGGGCACCCGCCTATTAGGCTTGTATGTCTTTATATGTCAATCTGATCTGTGGCAAACTATAGGATCGCTGGCATCACGTTAATAGTTCATAATCCATATTCATCACTCAGATCTCAGGTTGGGGAATGACTGGAGTATATGACTAGTGTTATGGCCAAAACAGTACCTTTTACTGAAGGAATTAGAAAGCGGATGATTATGAATAATGAGAATGTAGTAACAAGAAAAGAATAAGCAAGAGTTTAAAACGCTATGAACAGAGAGTTTCGTGTAGAGCAATTTGAAGAGAGTTTCCTGAAATAAAGTGTATTGCACAGAGTACTTTCTAATGATGGAAAAATAATTCATTCTAAAATACTGTAGACATACTGCTTTGGGGGGGAGATAGAGTCATATTAGTGTAGGAAAACATAGCAAAAAATAACATTTCATAAAAATATAATCAAGTCTAGAACTCTACTTTACATACTTTGATGTTTTAATACATTCCTCTAATATTTGGTGGAATTAGCATGTTTTCAGATACTTTGAAGGCTCAATTCACCTGTGTGAGTATCAGTAATCAGGTACTGCCCATGTAACCACTAAAATTACTCCAACAGTTCAAATCTGAGGCAATACTGTAGTGAAAAAGCTTAGGGTTCCTGGCCTAGAATGATGGTAAACACTGATTGTGAATCTTCTATCATGTCAGAGCTTGTATCCTTTAGACCCTGCTTCTACTTCTCTTTCCTGTACTTTCCATCCCCCTTGACTGTAATATCAGGGGATATATTCGGAATACCCGTAGACAAGGCAAGGCTTGGCTAATACTGTAAAATGTGCTTTGGCATCCATGCTGGAAATCATGGAAGGCAAAATTTGAGAGAGAAGGCAGAGGAACATTAAAGCCTAGATTTCTATATGTGGCTACCTAAAGTTTAAAGATGCTGGGTACTTTTGCTGCTGGTCTCTTTTTGAACAATATGGGAGCTGTTAAACACCTATAATTAAAAAAAAAAAAAGCAGTGCACCAATATTAATATTTACATATCACCTTCAATATCCTTGCTTTCATTTTGATTTATGTATCTAGCTTACATTAGGTTGGGATTTTCTTATGTTAAAATAAAAGTTCATAGTAAATAACTGTGATTATAAATAGGTTCCTATGATGCATTTTCATGCATGCTTTTCCTCTAATTAGAGAAGGAAGAAAAGATTGGTTAACATTTTAAAGTAGGAATTATTTTTTTAATAGTTCCTATGGGCTTCTTCACTCTGAGAGGATATTGAAAGAAAGTGCAACTCTAAAATTTGTAAGAGTTTTGTATTCAGCAGCCTATCTAAATGCGGAGTTAGGGAGTTACTAAAACATTGATTCCTAATCCAGCAGACCAAAACTGTTACAGTCTATTGGGTCAGTGGCTGTGACACGATTGGCCATAACAGTTCCTTTGGACATGTCAGTGTCTAATTATACACTTTTTAGTTTTCAGATCATTGACTTGATAGACCACAAAGAGGCAGATTAGAACATTCTCTAAGTATTGTCAACCAGAGCGCTTCCACTGTGAGTGCTTCACCAGCAAGAAGGGATTAGGAGCATTGTGAAGGAGTCTGAGAAAGGAATGAAATGTTATTGGTAAAACGTGGAGTGCTGGATATAGTCTGTATGCATTAGCCAGGTAATTCACAATGGGTTTTAGGCAAGGTGAGGAAGTGTTAGAAGAACAAACTTAAATAACTAGGTAGATAAAATTAATCATGAAAGAGGCAATTTACACTCTTGCATGCTTTTACTTTAGTGTTTCCCACCTCAAAGGGGTCTAAAGTCTAAGTATTTAAATAGAAAGTTCTTTTTCACATATTTTTGAGCTTGTCAAGTTTCTAATATGGTAGGAACACACCAGTGACAATACAGCAGTTTGCAAGAATGCTACACGGCAGGAATGGGAGGAGAAAGTTTACTTATGTATCCTACAGAACAACTTCTTGGGTATTTTTTATCAAAACTGCTATAAGATATTTCATATACATGCAGAAAAAAAGTAAAGTCTTTGTTTAAACCTAAAGGTGACTAACCTGACAGTCAAATTCAGGGCTTGGCAAGGATCTGGGGCCATGTGAGAAACCAGTGCAGGCAGAGGTGACACTGGAGCTTCTGCAGTGGCAGCTGCATCCAGGCAGATGGACAAGCTGCCTTTGCTTGAGCAGTCAAGGTGAGCTTTAGTGTTTTCTGTGAGATAACATTTACAGAAGTAGCTACATTAATTTCTTTTGATGCAGGGCTTTACCCTATATGCGGCCAAGGCCTGCCTCAAAATTTTAGAAAAGAGCATATAACAAAGTGGTTGAGAATGATGGAGATGGAAGGTCTTTAGACAACAAAAGCCCAATACCTAAGTGAAAGCAGAATATCTGCATCTTCCTCTTTGTCTTGTCATCATTATTGGTAGACTAGTCGACCAAGCAATTCTGCAGAATAAAAAAGAACCTGACACAGAAGAAATTAGTCAAACTTTCTATTTATAGTTTTGTCCTCACTTCATTTAGTGTCTCATATAGGTATGGCTGTAAAGTTGTTTAGTCGTCTTAGTGTTGTGATTCAAATGCTGTGAGTATGATAGTGTACTTTGATCTTACAGTAATGGGAATATAAAGCATGATAATAGCAAAATTGACCATATTATTATAGCTATTATACTAATATTAAAAAGTTTAAATTCTTTCATAGTCTTGATATTTAAATTTAGGGCACTAGAAGTAGGGAGTTGGTGAGGACTTCATAAAACTATTTTAGAGAGAAACTCTGAAACTTTGTCCATACTTGAATATTACAGGAACTATTTAAGCAGCCAGCGTCTATATATTATAATTCATAGCGAAAAAGCCCTCAATAGTGGAGTCCAGATGAGCAACAAAGCCTTAAAGTTCAGAGCATGAAGGAATAATAAACTACCTTTAACGATATAATGGAGCAATGTATAGGTTTATCACATATAATGCTTGTGGGGAAAATCTCTGCTGCTCTGTACAGTTAGCAGCTGGTCCTTGGAGAATACAGTTTGAGTAGCTCCAGTGAAGTCAGCGCTTCCAGTTAAGCTTCATCAAATTTACCAGGTGAGGTTCAGATCCATAAAATCTAAATACTGACTGTATTTGTAAATCCCATGGTGCTCTTAACAGAAGAACTCAACTGATTACATATAGTTTAAGTCTTCTCACTCTAACTTCTGCTCAGTATTGTGTTCGCCTTCATCTTAATTTCCTGTGTTCTGGGGCTCTGCCCTGTTTTCAGCAGTCACTATGTTTTCAGGAGGGAGTATTGTACCTCTTGTATTAAGCAAAATAATTTATCTCTAGTTTTGTGAAGTTAGAAAGCGAAGTCCTAGAACTCTGGTGTATGAAACATCATCACTGTATGCTAGTGGGTTATGGTTTCTTTTACGTTTCAAACCTCCTACAGTTAGTGTGATTATTTTTAGGGAAGTCCCGATTTCTTAAAATCCCACTTGACCTCTATTATGGCTCCTATTTTATGGAAGCTCAGGGTCGTCAAAAAGAGGGACCAGACATTTCTGGGAGTGATGGATAAAATTATATGAGTGTCAAAATTTTGTTCTCAATCATGTGCTGTGAAAAATATAAATAATGTTGAAAAATACAACTGCCACCCAGCCTTTTAGGGAGAAGATAGAACATAATCAGCACTTTGTAATCTGTCTCATGTGCCTTACAAATATAGGTTCTTACACCCACAGTGACCTAAGTATATCAACTTCCCAGACATGGCTGTGAGTGCTTTTGTACATAAGAACAGCAGAGCTGATGACTGTAGGAGGGAAAATGTGGTAGTAGGTTGATGCTTTTTCAGGAATATGTAGCAGTGCAAAGAAAGAAGAGCACATCCTGTGCCAGGGTGGGGTGATTATATGGAAATTTTTAGGGGGAACACTCAGAGGAACAATATATCCTGAAATTATGTTGGAATTGTGCTTCGTGATGGTCCTCGCGATGATCCCCCTGAGATCCCTCAAATCATTAAAAAGCACATCTGAGATCCATTCTCTGTATCTCTTCTTGTCTTCCACTTCCAAGTTCTGAATTTACCAACCAGAAGTAACGTAGCCAGATCACGTACTGATCAGGCAGGATCAGTGGTTAGATCTGTACTGCACACCCAGTCCTTCATGATTTCTGCTCTTTCTACTTCAAGGTGCCACTGACCTTAAAATAAAGTCAATTTAGATGTAGAAATTGTGATGCAGTTCTATATATTTGTGGATAACCGAGTTATTAGTATTATTAACTCAAACTTGAAACTAACTCTCAGAATATTAAGAGAAATTCTTTAAACATGCTTACAGAAAAGATTTCTGTAAACATAAGAGCTAGAAAGACTACATAGTAATTACAAACTGTTGGTATGATTCTACTACATTTCACATATAAAGCCTTAGGTAAGCTTAAATTCAGTGTTTATATGCATGTAACTTCTGTATTAGTTTAGTGTGCTTTAGAATGAAAGAATGTAAAGACCTGTTTTCTGTACTATTTTGGCACAGTTAAGGTGACTTTGGTAGAAGCATGACTATAGGACAGCTTTTGTTGAAAATGGGTAGATGCAACATTTTGGTAAGGAAAAGTACATACAAAATACATCTACGAAATAACTCAGGCCTCTTAATTACCTTGTGGTAGTATAAACATGCTGAAGAAATCAGAATCATGGTTAGAGATGGTTAGAGTTGGAAGGGACCTTAAAGATCATCAAGTTCCAACCCCCCTGCCATGTATTTTTAAAAATAAATTTAAAAAAAAAAAAAAAACTTTAAAAATATCTTTACTACCATACTGGTAAAAAATTGTGGTAGTTTCAATTTAATAGAAGAAATAAGAAATTGATATATAGGATTGAGAGAAGTAATAGTATGTAGAAGTGTTTGCCCTTGGGAAGTAGCTGCTCAGATGGAACACAACCACTTTGAGTCCCAGAGGTATATTTTCATGACCCACACTATTTGGGTTTCCATCAGAGAGCTCAGGCTGCCAAAGGGTGCCCGTCCAGCACTTAAAAGGATTTAACATAGCCCAGGGTGTGAATATGTGGCAAGTTGAATATGTCCAACTGTACATTCAGATCAATGTATTTGTCACATTACTCTTTCAACTCGTTTTTCTGTTTATCTCCCTGTTTTCATTCAGTTGCACCTTTTAAAATTTTATTTAAAGAAAAAAGAGAAGTTATCAGGACTTCAAATGTGAGGGGTTTTACATCTGAAGTATAAAACAATCAGCAGTAAACATTTTGTTCTACACTTATTAACACACAAATTAAATTGATGGAAGTAGTTCTGTATCTTAACAACTGAGCAGGGCTTATTGTGGAATAAAGTTAAGTCCACTTACATTTCTTGTAAATTTCTACCTTATCAAACCCGTAAAAAGTAGAGAATTGATGAGGAACATTAAAACAACCTAAACCACATCAGGAACTTCCGCCGTGCTCTACTTGTGAATTTTTTAAGCCTTCTACGCTCAATACAGTTACTGTGTAAAATGGGTCTTTTCAGGGCACCAGCCTACACTGGCATAGGACTGAGCAAGGTTACCTGCCCTTGGCCTCCTCTGCTTTTCGTGTACGTTGTGACAGATAGAACGGGACACACAGTGTCAGCTTCACTGAGAAGGACGCCTTTTTCAAACCCTGGTGTTGGCCACACTAAGGAATAATACCTGCCTTGGCCATCAGGTGTGGCATATTTGTCTAGTGACACCTCTGATGATCAGTTCTCCCTCTAGGGCAATGTAAACAATAGCACAGAATTTAGTTAGATAAAAACCTGCTACTAAAACCATCAAACTGCTAAACAATTTATTGTAATTGTTACTGGTACCACCTAAGTAGTTACCAAAAAAAAATGAACCGGCTACTGGACTCCAGCATCTCTTTTTATGTGTCACTCTCACATTTGCTAAGCTGACCAATATGTAACTTTCTCCTTACTTTGAAAATTGAATAATGGAGTTGTGAAATTAATTTTACAAAAGAAAAATACAGGGAAAGTAGTATCTGCTTTTGTGAATTGAAACATTATAACAAAGAATGTTTATGGTAGATGTTTTTTAAACAGGTATCAGTTGAGGTTAACTTTTCTAAATTTAAATTTTTTTTGCCAGTAATTAGAAAGAGCTGATAATAAAAAGTAAGATTTCAGAACAGTTCTAGAAACATCTGTGGTTCCAAAAGACAATCGAAGCGAGGGCTCTGGGGTCTCTCTGTTAGTAACTAAACCAGCGTGTTATTCTTGCAGGTAATTTTGTACTTTGGTCTCTGATGATAGAGTAACTGTGGTTCAATGTTCCATAACACTTTAGAGGCAGCTTTTCAGGAGAAGGGATCTTTTCATTGAGATGAGAGGGCAGTTTAGTAACTTCATCAAAATGAATCAAAAGGATTTTCTGCAAAATAGTAGCTGGGAGGTCTGCATCGCTGCTGGATGAATCCCTTTTAAGCAAACATCTACCTGTTTCTTTCCATATAATTATCACAAGAGGTGATAATAAAAGAGGTGAGAGCAGTAAATACAGTGACAAATTACACTACCTATGAAATACAGAGTAGTACAGAGTACAGTCTATATTTACACTGCTAAATTTATCCCCCTTCATTTTTTAAAAATCATCACTTTAACATTACATGCTAGGTAGATCTCCTGAGTTTGTGAAATTGCTGCAGATGACAAGATAAAGAGCAAAACTACCAATCTGTACATCTGATTGAAAATGAAAGAATATACAGTTTGATCACTGAATTCATTCATACTAAAAGGCAGGGATTAGTTTCTCTGTGAAAGGGCAGAGGCAATGATCAGATACTACTTTGAATCTTAATCAACCCCATCCCTATAGAATGGATTATTATTTTGTTTTGTTTTACTTTTTCCCCAAATGTTTTGTTTGTTTTGTTTTACTTTTTCCCCAAATGTGAACTTCTAAGTAACAAGGTTCACAGATTTCTAAACAAGAATTAAAAATCTCTTTAATACATTGGAGGTGAAGTGATAGAACTAGATTTTGTTCTCTTAGGGCTTAACTCCTCGAGGTTCTGTTACCCTCATGTGATGTTTGCTCCTGAACTGAACAGGTTTTGATAGGATCTTGAGAGTGTGTAATGCTTGACAGAGCTTACATCATCTCCCAGAACTTCAGTTTTCCAGGTTGTCCTCAGTACAAGCTAGAACCAGTTCCTTCCAGCTCCTACTTGGTAGACTCTTGCATTAAAGCTGTGCAAAAGAGAAAAACTCAAGAGTTTCACCATGCCTACCAGTGCAGGCTGGAGGAGCTACGTGTAATTTGGAGTAAAACAGCACCCAAGTGTTAATACTTCAGCCAGGTTTTTATTAATCCCACATGATGCAAAAATAACCCAAAGGAAGCTGTGTATAAGCATATAAAGGGATCATTTGATGGTAATCCTTAAACATGGTTTCCACTAACCCAAATCCTGTTTGCTTTGACTTCAGAAAGGACAAATCAGGATTTGTGCTGTAGTCAAGTTTTGTGCATTTTGAAATATTAGTGTATTTAGCATTTACTTTTTATGTTACCTGGTATAAAAAAGAATTTTGCAAGAGAAGGTTTATATTAAATTACTCATATGTCTAGTTTATTCTCCTGAGATTCTGCAAAAGACTTTTGGATGTATTTGGATGACAGTATATGAGAATATACTATGTCATTTTTTTTTTAAATAAATAGCATTTTCTGATTGCAGTCGTATTAGACATATAAAAAGCAAAATATTTTACTTTCAATATCCTCCTTTCAGATGCACGAAGTAAATTGCCATTATTTTTTTTCAAAAATGCTTTTTACATATTTTGCAGTAGTGCCCTTTAATATCTATATCACTATAAATATTGTTTTATTTTTATTAGACTTCATAAATATATTGACATATCTGTTACACTAAACATGAAGCTTCCAATGCAAGAGTTTGTACATAGTCCATATCCAAATGTTGCCATTATTTCATTTAAAAGATCCCAGCATGTCTACCTCATGATCCTTATAAACTCTATAGTACTGAAATACGTCAACACTTTTTCTTGCTACATTCATTAAAATGAAGCACCCTTACCCTACCCCATCTGTACACATTAAGTCAATTGGCAGCTAGCACATTTCCCAGTCAGCAAGCAGTATTGTGAATTTTATCTTCTCTTGCAGAAATCAATTCGTCTTCGTTGCAGCAGATGAAATTTCTTGTAACACCTCTGCAGGTAACAATCATTGATACTTCTTGATGCATCCATCCAGGTCTCAATATCCTTTTTCACATGCTGCATTTAATCGTAAGAGAAAGCATAGGAAAGTCCATCGTATAAATCTTTTTAATAGTTTAATTAATTTATAGCTCGAGTCTATAGGTTCTGCCTATATTTATTTCCAGTTTAAATATCATATGGCCTAGAAAAGTAAGGATATGTTAAACCTTCTAATAAATACTGTGCAGTACAATCAAGATTGTGACTTTAAAAAAGCCAAAACTGAGCAAATGAAAAGAGAAAAGGCTCAGATGTATCTAGGACATTGTAAGTGCTATAGATTTAACAATTTTTCTTTGCAACTCTTTGGGGGCAAATATTGCCCACAAGGGTACTGCAGACCCTAAAGCACTCACAAAGTCTATCCTATGGATAAGATAGTGGGGGAGAGGGTCTGTGTCTTCAGAGGATCGCTCTCTAGTAAGTAAAAAGTCTTAGCTGCTTTGCTAATATGCTATCGTGTTGTCAGCCACGGGTACAGAAGATTGAACAATGTTTTTAAAAGGTAATGGTAATTTACAAATATGCTGAATATGTCAAGGGATTTTTTTTGTCTTTTAAGCAATAGACTTTGAACAAGCTTAGTCTTAATTCAGGTAAGGATGGTATTATGTCACTACGTAAGAAATCAAAAGCTGCAATAAATAGTAACAGTGTCGGGACACATTCTGCGAATAATGTTATGCAAAAAGTCTAATGAGTTCCTGGAAGCTGCTCGTATTGAAGGATGCAAGGGTATCTAGTGTGGCACTAAGTGTTGGTATTAAGAAGTGTTTATTCATAGAGTTTTACGTTAGCAGAAATAAATGAAAAGTGAAGAGTGTTCTGTTAATGTCACAGTGACCTACACAGACAGAAACAAATAATGTTTATTTATGAAAAAGAAGATGATAGCCAAAGCCTAAGTATTGTAATAATTGCAATAACCTGTATGCTCTCCATAGCATTTTTGGTGGTAATCTGAAAAGTTCTTCTGTAACAACACCAGATTTAACACATATTTTTCAAAGCCCTAAATCATTAAGAGAATGCAAAGAGAAGTCAGCATTTGATACTTTCTTGATGTCACTAG
>VZTM01033835.1:342-60999 GCA_013400555.1 Jacana jacana | reverse complement strand
TATAATGATAATAATTACCACAACACATAAAGTGTAGAATATGACACTGGAAAGGCCACTATTAACCTTTCCAAGGGTTATTTTTTGGTGCGTTTTTGACACTATGGACAGCAGTGTTCAGAGAACTAAATAAAACTATAGCTGTGACAGTTCTTTCCAGCCGTTCTCTGGGATGTTAAAGAGGAGGTGCTGAGGGGAGTGAAATATCTTCTATTCAAAACAGATGTGTGTTTAATATCAAACATCTGGGTAGTCTTAGCAGGACTGTTTTGCTAAGATTCCTGCAACTCTTGGTAATTCAGAAAACTGACAACAGTGCTTCCTTGTTTAAAATTACATTAGAAATAACAGCTATAACAGCTCCATGCCCCAGACCAAAAGCTTTTTTAGTCCTAGCAAGCAAATTTCATCTCTCTAACGTGTGATGCCACGTTGTCCAGCAGATCACATACATTATCAGATAACGCTAATCTGTGAATCCCACGTTATGACATCTCTGTGCCTTGCAGCTCTAGTGGAGAATTACACAGGATTGATCATAAAAAAATGAACCACTATTTTAGATCTCACCAGAATTACTTGGTGTGGAAAGGGCTGGGTAAATAGGTTGGGAAAGGCAGAAAAGATTGGCTGTGATCGCATCAGGTTTTCCAGTTACAGAAGCAAAGATGGGTAAATTCCAGGAGTCTAAACGTGAGACAAAGCAGGACATGTGGATATAGTGAATAGGTATTGTTGGTACAAATCACCTTAAAGATTCCTGTGTTTTAAAAAGGGAGAGGAACCTTCAGAGCTTTGTAATCCACCTGTAATAGAGACTGGACTCTGTAAATCAGTCAAGCTTGCAAACATGCCACCAATGTTCAATTCTGCTTTTTATACATTTTAAAAGTCCCTATTAATCAGAATCTTCACAGATGCAAAAATAATTTTGTATGATGGTGAGAAGATACCATTATTTTAAATGATGGCATTGCAGTGTGATAGATGGTGTGAAAGAATACTGTAAATTCTGGGTCAGCCCTCTCTCTGTGTCCTGCAAATAACACAAGCAATCCAGTAGTCTAAGCTGCTCAGGATAGTGTTTTTAAACACATTCATTAAATCAAATTGAGGTAAATTCAGCTAAGCCAAGATTTCTTCAACAATTTATTATTGAAAACACAATTAGCTGGAGGCATTTGGGCAAGTTCTGTGAAATCAAAGGCTGTACTACAACTGAGAGTAAGATTTCCAGCCGTCAACTCATTAATAGCAGAAAATGGATGTGCTGCTGCAAGGCAACAAATCAGAAGTAAAAATATGGAACTTGTTACTGTGACTTCAAGAACAAATTCTAAATGTTAGAGTATTTCCAAGCTACTGTCACCAACGTTCTAACTTTATTCTTTAGGTCAAAACTCTTTATAGATCCCTTATACCTGAAACTGGGTTTTGGGGCAGATTAAGGAGCTAATGAGTTCGAATTTCCTTTGCTACAGAGTTATCCTCATTTTTCCTGACTCTCATTTCTCTCAATTTCACTATCATTTCTCAAGTTACTCACTTTTTGTATTGTGCTGAATGCATCAAAAAATAACTGTTACTGGATTCAGGGCATATTAGCCAAACTCAGGCCACAAGAAACCTGCTCCCCTCATCCTTGCCACCCTGGGAACCATGTACTCTGGCATCACAACTTCTCTGTGAAAGCAGCTGAGAGTTCAGTCCACAATAGCTGCTGAAAGGAACAAATAGCAGAGGCAGCAAAATGTTCTTTAACTGGCAGAGCAGGGCCTGACACTCTCTGCAGGAGAGAGTAGCTGCACAGGCACAAAGGAATAGCAATTTTGCATTACACGTCTGTGGGTGGTGAGGACAGAAACCACCTCTCCCATGGTAAGTCTGTAAGAGTGCTCCCAGTATCCATCATGGTCCTATGGAATTTTTGTCCTAATAGGAAGAAAAATTAAACCTGACTGACCTATTAGTATCTGAACTTCACTGTGCAGAAACATAGCAGGACTCCATCCTTGTCCAGCCCAGGATTCATATTCATGACTTTCACTGACTTGATGTCAAAATCCATTTGAAGTGAACAACCTCACAAGTTTGTAGTCTTTACCTGGATGTTCAAAACAGTCTTCCTTTGGCTCATATACAGTCTCTATTAATGTGGGCTATTTGTAAACTGAAAATAAAAATTCACTTTGTGTTCTGTCTGCAGAAAAAGCTGGTTTTCCATTAAATTTTTGTTCACATGTCTAAATTTGTTTCAAAAGAGACTTTATGATGCTTTGATTCAGCTAGAAGCATGTAGGCAGACTGACTTCATCATGCCCAGTCCAAGATGTCTAATATAAGCCAAAGTCCACATTGACCACACAGTGTGTATGACACAGTGTCTGGATTAAATTCATCTGTGCATTAGCTCAACGGAACAGCATATTTTTCCCTTTCCTAACTTAGCAAGAGTGCTACATAATTTCTGAACCACGGTCTCTTTGCATCCATACAGCTCGGAATGTAAAGCAAAGCTCGTCTGTAGACATGGATGCTAGTTCATTTAAGGATGTGAATTGTCATCTGTGCTGCTTCCTCTCCTGTATTACGTTGAAAACAGAGGTTTAATAGGTTTAAGGAATTTTGCATTCCCACCCTCAGCTGCATTTAAATAAATCAACCCAAAAGAGAAAATGTTCAGTACTTTATTTTTAATTCCTGCTGGCTTTCACTGTTCTTTGCTTTCAGAATAGATTTAGAAATGCTAATGCAGTTCAAGGAAATCATATAGCTGCCTCTGATGACTTTGAGTAGGAAGTACTAGAAATCTCAGGCAGGCCCTGATGGGGCTACAATTATTTCATTATTAGGTGGATGCACTAAGTTCTGTTATTAAGCCCCAGTTTAGCCCTGGTGCTGGGGTCATAGCATTGCAGAATTTATCTGTTTGATTTCCTGAGGAAATTAGAGCCGTGGTGTTCTCAAAGTTTGCATGTGTGTCCTCATTTCTCTTTGTAACGTTGGAACTCAGTGGCTCACTTTGAGCAAATTTGCCTAAGAAATCTTATCAAATATACTAACTTCTGATGAGTTTTGTGGAAATAGTTGATCAGATGGAGGAATGAAACTCAGGTTAGTGCCTTACTATAGAAGATATAGAAGAGGATGCAAAAAGATCTGACTGGCATCATTAAACATGATCAAATCCAAATCAGTAAGAGAGATTTTAAATGTCATTGGTAGAGAAGCTTCAAACAAAGCTCATAACTCATTAGCCTGGGACAACCCAAATTGAAGACAGTTGACCAGGAATGCAGCATTCAACTTCTGCTGCTCTCTGAACTGCTTGGCATTTGTCAAGCAGAGGTTTCTAGGCTTCTGGAGTTTAGAGGGAAATTTTCAAAATTACAGTCACCAGAGATCACTGGCAACTGGTGAGGTTCAAAACTTAAAGTTGGCTACATTTTGCCTGTAAAGCTACACAGCCATACAAAGAAATTACGTGAATTTTCTGGGTTCCTCTTATTTTCCAGATTTACTATAAGATGTGACAAAAAGATGTGATTACCTTAGGTGACAGAATGAAATGCCAGTAAAAAGAGTGTCTTTGTTTATCATGAGAGAAGGGCTATATCCTACCTTTAAAAAAAAAAAGAAGAAAACAACTGAGGGAAGCATGCAGAAAAAAATGAAAAAAGTGGCACAAGATTTGGCAACCAACTTCTGCGATGAAAAGGAATTTGACCTTATGTAGGGACTGGAAGGGAGATGAAAGATCGGTTTCTAGACATGGGAAGAGATAGTGGAAAGACCATTAAGTCCATGAAGTCACAACAAAAAATAACAAGTACAAGCAAATGATACCTTGCTTTGAACACAGCATAATCATACCCTGCACAAATCCCTTTGTGTTGTGCTTCACTGGCAACTCTGAAAACACTGAAAACAAAACAAAACAAAAAAAAACAGATGAAACTTTTGTCCCAGGCTTGTTTATTGTTAATATGTCTCTGCCCTAGTCCCTTGCTCATTCACCCAATAGTTGCCGTCCAGCCCCATATGTATCCCAACAGGACATAATAGGATACTTATCCCACCAAAGGATGGACACATCTACTCCCATGTATTTATGGGCTCCCCTTGCTGGTTTGGGTTATGCCATGATGCCATGTGGGAGTTCCTAGCACATTCAATACTCAGGTTAGATAAGCTGATCTCATTAAAGCAGCCCCCTGCTACTGCCCACGGCCTTAGACACTTCCCTGTAATTTATACATGGAATGAGGATGAAGGAGGTAAAGATAGCAAGATCTGAAAATACAGAGATGACTATAGATTGGAACAGTTATTTGGATGAGTGGATTAGTAAATCATTAAATTAATCCTATTACAATGCAGGGGAGAGGACTATATTAACCTTTAAAGGTCCCACAGAAACAAGGGGTGCTATAGAATGCATCATGGTTGAAGAAAATGATGAATTACATAGTT
The DNA here is from genome assembly GCA_013400555.1 of Jacana jacana. Classification (NCBI taxonomy): domain Eukaryota; kingdom Metazoa; phylum Chordata; class Aves; order Charadriiformes; family Jacanidae; genus Jacana; species Jacana jacana. The sequence goes on along the minus strand of VZTM01033835.1, from coordinate 56,526 downwards.
TATCAAACATACATACATATAATTTATTTTTCAAATATATAATGATGGTGATGATTATATTATGTACTTATGAAATGCCTCACCAAATCATCAGTGCCTATTTGCAAAGGTGCTTCACAGATAGCTTTCAGATGATACAAATTACATTCAGGGGCCAGATGAAGTAAGCTGAACAAACCGGATATATGGCAAGGATTAATTACAGAGCTTTTCCGAATGTCACTGCTTGTGCATCCATAAAATGTCTGTCAAAGCATTTTTTTCATATTTGACAAAGAACACCTCACTTTCTACCAATGCTGTAAACACACAGAATCTGCTCTGATCTCCGAGTGAAACATCCAATATTCAGTTAAGAAACTTCTAAGAGAGCATATACAAATTTCAGGCAGCCCCATAAAAAGCAAAGCCTGAGTAATAAAGAGCAGAAATTAGCCTGGAATTATTTTCGTGTTCTCACTGGTCTCAATTCTGGCCCCCTGGAAGCTGCTAGAAATATTGTCACTGCTGGTACTGAAACATGAGAAGACCTCAAGCTGCTCTTGAAATATTATCACTGATTTCCTGATGTGAGCTGCCTGACTACATGGACATGAATGGAATTTGACCATGTGTGCCTAAGCTGCTTTTTGACATTTCTAAATCTGAACACCTTTGAAAAACAATACATATACATTTACATGTCTATATATAGGTATATATCTCAATTAGTCATGGAAAAATTTGCTTTTTTGGCCAAAATTCAACATGGTGAGACTTTTCTGTCTCCTCCATCAAATGCTAAAATGTCCACATAGAAAATATCAGTTTATGCCAGGATGTGGCATTTCCAAGAAATTGTAAGGGTGTTTTCCCTGAGTGGAAAATGAGAGGAAACAGCAGTTTTCCCTATTCTTCACTATCCCTCAGGTCAACATTCAAGCCCTTAAAGTATGTTGAACTGACAACGTTATTGTTGGAAAGACAGCTGTAAGAGAGGATTTCTATGCTTAGTGGAAGTTTTGTGTTGTCTGATTTCAAAAGTTTAATAGCTGGATATCCAAATAACCAGCTGGGCACTATGAAGCACAGACCTGAAGCGTAAAAGAATTTGGACTATATTTTCTTGCTGGAAAAGCAAGCCTAATTTTCACAACTCCCTTTGGTAAATACCAACAAAATAAAATGAAAAAAAAAATATATTTATGTAAAAAATAGTAAAATTGTTCCTGAGTGGTGAGCTTGCCGATTTTAAGGCCAGAATTCATCGATAGGACACCTGACCTCCTGCACAGCAGAAGTCACAACACCCTGAGCTGCACAGCTGTTCCGATGGCCATAACTTGCTTTTGTGCCCAACACGCTCTCAACAGGACACCTTGAGCATGTGTTCAGCAGTTAGATGTTGTGATACTAGACAGGATTTTGCTAATATAGACAGGAGATATGTTTGCTAATATGGAGGGGAGAGTATAAACCCTTTCCATATGTTAATGATTTGCGTTTCTAGTAACAGACTTTAAGTACTGCTTGGGTCGAAAAAAGTAGCTTTCTTACAAGGCTAGAGCTGAAAGCCTTCTCACCTGAACCACAGTTTTGGAGAAGCCCTGGTATTAGTCTGGATACAGACAGACCTCCACAGGACTTGGGTATTTGCAAAGAACAGTCCTGGGCACTTGACTGTGTGAGATGCCAAAACTATCACATAGCATCAAACTGACTTAAAATTTTCATTGGGGACCTACTGCTCCCTTGTCTAAGATATTTGTAACAAAACAACAACATCAACAACAACAAAACTCTACCCGAAAAAAAGTCCTGCAGGGATGACTAAGTTGCATCAGTTCTCCCAGAGGTATAATGTATACAAATCAAATCAAAATATAAATCATTCCACCCTGTTGTGGGGTTTATGCACAGTTTCTTTTAATAAAATATGCAAATATTTTGCAGTAAATTGATTTCCCAGTTTCAGTTCTCTTATCTCCATATTTATTATTCATGATTCTTCTACTCCCCCTCTTGAGCAGATGAAAAAAAAAATAAAAAAAGAGGGAAAAAAGCTGTGTAGAGTTCACTTGCTTTTAGGAACTAGCTTTATTATTGTTATTATTAGCACAATTTTATACTCCTAGGAGTGAAAGATAAATGTAGATATTACTTCTAATCTCAACCAAAGCTAAGAGGTAATACAATGACACTCTCTTTAATGCAAATCACTGCAATAAATGACTACATAGCCCAAGTGCTCGACTGCATTACAAATTGTAATGAAAGTTTGAATTGCTGAGCAAAATGACTGTTGTTTAACCTGTGACCAAGCTGGATGGTATCAGTTCTGTTGTTAAAGGTGTACACACCATGATTGTACAGGAAATAAACCCAAATATTTTGGAAATCAAAAATTGTTGTTAAATAAGGTTTCTGGTTAGGGAAAAAACAAACAAACAAACAAACAAAGAAAATAAAGAGAAGATTATTTTTTTTTTCTTACAGGAAAGCAAGGCACTGAGATTGCTGGTCAGTTTTGTATTGCATTAGCCAATGTGTGTAATTGCTGTTTTCTGTTACTACGTGGTTAATAAGTTCTGCAGCAGAGACTCAGGTCTGATCAAACCTGGGTGCCCCGATCTGGTTGCTGTTGCTGGAGTCTCTATTGGAATAAAAGACAGAAAGATGAGGGAGCCACTGAATGTTGGGGCGGTAGAGAGGGTGCAGCTCTTCACATGCCAGGAGGTCAAAGACAAAGGAAAGAAAAGGGAGACTGAGAGTGAAATGAATCAAATGTTAGGTTTCAGTCCTGTATTCAGAGAAGACCCTATCACACCACAGGTAGTTTAAATATAAATTATTACAAGCATATGCTCCAAGTAAGTTCAATTTTTGCCAGATTTAAACAAATGGAGATACTTTCAATTTAATTAGGCATAATGATTTCTTCCCATTAAGAACCTCAGTGGATTACAGGTCTCGTTTTTAAAAATGTGCATGTGATTTAGCAATCCAATTGCCTTTTGAAGGATTTAAAAGTTTTATTCCTTTACAAATAAAGAGCCTGGCCTGCAAATATTCCAATAGGGATTATAGTTGAGTAACAAACCCTAGAGGAAAAGAAAAATTTTTACAGATATTCTAGGTTTGTTGGAGTGGCTCAAGGATTAAAATACATTTTCTTCTGATAGTGCATTGCCTTATAGGAACTTGGATGGCTGTAACCATGAATTTTGATCTTTGCAGAAACAACATTTTCATCTACAAATTCCTTAGAAGAAAAATTCCCAACAAGACCCTAAGGTGGGCTGTTTGTGAGAAGAGGGCTCTGCAAGGTTTGGCCCAAAGCACTGAAGATCAAATTCTCTCTCAAGTCAAAGAAATTGTGTCAGCATAGAATCTGGCCTTAGGTAGCAGTGGTGAAAAGAGACTGCATTGCGAGTGCATTGGCATTGCAAATCAGATGGGGAAAGAAGGAAAACTTCACAAAAAGACCTTAGATTTCTTTCTAATCATTCCATTTCTTCTCTGCCCAGAAACTGATTGGGTTTGTCTCTGCACTTCAGCATCCGCTTTCCCTTGGCATAAATCCCCTGCTTTACATGGAATGGCATCATTAAACTAATGTGATGACGCGGAAAGTCACGCTCCCGTCTCCAGAAAAGACTTGCATTCGGCTGTTTATTCAACAGTAGAATAATCCTCTTCCTAGCCTGACAAGTTATTTACTGTAGGCAGCTTTTTTGATGTTTACTTTTTTGACAGGCAAATAAGATGGTTTTTCATCAGAGAACCTGACACATTACTAGGAATTATGACTGGCCATCTGCTTTTTCTTTACAGTCTCACTCCAAGAGCTCCTAAGGTTTATCTTCTCTGCAGTGGTGCACACCAGGTCCTAAAGCAGAGGTCAGGCATGGCAGCGGGTCAGGGAGGAACAGGCTCCAGCCTGCTGGATTTCTTACCGAGGCCAGCTATTGCTCACTGCTGCATGGCTACATCCAGTACAGAACTTTATTTTATTATTATTATTTTATTAAAATATAAATTAAATTTAAAAAAAAAAAAAAAAAACCACCCCAAAAAAAACCACCTCTGCAAAAGAAAAGTCTGCTAGAAAAAGTTTGTTCATGTTGCAGAGTATTATCTGTAAGTCCTCCAGCTAGGCTAAAAGCCTATCCCACTGCTCCTTGGGATTTCTAGTGAATTAATAATGTCACTGATGAATATTCAAAAGTAGGCAGCTATTGTGCCTCCAAGCACATAATTAATTATTCATTACACATTTTTATTCACGGAATTAAAAAACACAGGGTGCTCTGGGAAATGAAGTGTACTTCACTGCAGGGGCATGAAATTCTACACTGCCCCTTTAAGGATTATTACTCTGTATTTATAGTTGCCAGGGCAACATAAATGCTGGGCAATTAGATCATGGGTTGTCCCCGAAGACTGATGGGATAATAAGCAGTAGTCAAGTATTAAGTTGACCCAGTAAATGTCCCACATGAATAAACCTGGGCTAGGACCACAGCTGGCATCTTTCAAATAAAACTTTTACATTAATATAGTTTAAAAGGTGCATTTATCCGGGAATTGAGCATGCATCCACAGTGGGAAGGCTGTGGAAAGGGCTAATACCACTTCCCGGTGGTGGTCCGCAGGCTTTGTTCCGCAGGCTGGGCTTTGTGCAAAGTTAGGAGCTCATTGAGCCTCTAAAAAGCTCAGAAGAAGAGGGGGGAGCCCTGCATTTACCTCCTAAGAGCCAATGTTCTGTGTCAGTGGAAGGGTTTTCTTTCCCCCTAATTATTCTGCAAAACTCACCAGTGGGGTAGAAATTCAGTTTTGTTCTGGGCTTTAAAAAAACAGGTATTAAAAATTGCAAAAAAATATAACTATTTAACTGGGTGTGCTTTTGCCGTAAATCAGTTTAACAGAAAAATAGCACTAAGAGATCCCCTGTAAATTATTACCAGCAAAAGAGTCCTGTTACTGAGGGCACTTCTTCTGGACAGTAAAGAGTGATCTAAAAGTATCAAATGGCAAGGACCAGAGAGATTCCCCCAAACTCCTTTTTTTTCTGCTGTGTTGCAACTATCAACTTCAAATTGTTGCTGGCTACAGGCCATCCCTCTTGGCACTCTATTAATTTTCTGCAAATCCTTCCACGCAATTTCAAAAATTTATCTTTCTCTCAAAACTATTTTCAAGTTAAAAAAAAAACCTAAACTGTGGAGAACCCACACACACATTATTCAATTTTTCCCCATTAATACTTCTTATATTATTTTTTTTTTAACTTAATGCTTTCCACTATCCCCACTGGTGACATGAGGTGATGGTTTTATTGTGCTTTTAGATCACTAATTTTTTAGAGGAAAATGAGAAATCATAGCTTATCTCTGCCTGCAGACACTTGGCTATGCTAGAGCATGAAATAGTTCTCAGTTAGAGATACAGTAATGCTTTCTATAGTTTTGTAATACAGGGGGGGGAAATACAATTCCCAGGAAGTATTGTACATCCCTCAGTGTAAGAGAAAAGGCATTTTATCAGTGAGTATGTGTGTGCATAGATTTATCCAAACATATAGATACACATCACATTGCCCCAGACAGTTGAATGCATTTGCTCATTCATTAAAATTATGTTTATATATAATGAAATCACTAGTTTTGCAGTGAAAATATTTGAAGGAAGAAAGCAAGTACTTAGACACAATTTTTCTATGATAGTATTATTTGCCATAACGTCCCCAGCTTTCAACAGACAGCACTTTTAATTATTTGGGGCATACTTCTATCTGGCAAGCAGAGAGGTGTACCTTTCTCCTGAAGAAGAAGAGGAGGGGCACCATAAATTGCTGAGGGGGCAAACCTGCCTGGACAGTTTGGTCAGACATTGGGTAACATGTCTTTGAGACAATAAGACTTATGTGCTTAAAGTTAAACATGTGCTTAATTATTTTTATATGATCACATTCTGAGAGCTGAATCACAGAATTGTCAGAGTTGGAAGGGTCCTCTAGAGATCATCTAATCCAACTCCCCTGCTAAGGCAAGATTGCCAAGAGCATATTAGAGGGCTGCATCCAGGCGGGGCTTGAACATCTCCAGAGAAGGGGACTCCACAACCTCCCTGGGCAGCCTCTGCCAGTGCTCTGTCACCTTCACTGGAAAGGTGTTTCTCCTCATATTTGAATGAAACTTTCTGTGTTCCAGCTTCTTCCCATTGCCCCTCATCCTGTCCCTGTGAACCACTGAAAAGGGTCTGTCTCTATCTTCCTTCAACCCACCCTTCAGATACTTAAAGGCATTATTAAGGTGTCCCTTCAGCCTTCTTTTCTTCAGTTTTCCCAGTTCTCTCAGCCTTTCCTCATCAGAAAGATGCTCCAGTCCCTCAGTCATCTTTGTTGCCCTACGCTGGACTCTCTCCAGTAGTTCCTGGTCTCTCTTGAACTGGGGAGCCCAGAACTGGGTGCAGTATTCCAGTTGTGGCCTGATCAGTGCAGAGTAGAGGGTGAGAATGACTTCACTCCTACCAGACTGAATTCTAAGTCTGGTTATGGGTATGTGTCACCCTTGTCATGTAAGATGGGAAAAGCATCCTCACATGTTTAGGCAGGAATTTGTTCAGGAGATGGAACAGGATCGACCTTCAGTGCAGCCAGAAAAACCTGAGCTGCAATACTCAAGGACATTCACCTTGTCAGGGCTCTCCTCCATCTCATAATGAATCTGTAGGGATAGCAAACTCTGGGATATCACCTCTGGTGCTTTTATTACTTACTGTTGAATCCTGTGTGTATTTCCCAATGACAAGTCAAGAGGTACACGGGAATATTTCTAGGTACAAAATATATTCATTTTCATACTTATAAATATGTATGTGGTTATATTTTATATATGTGTATACAGACACTAAAATGGAAAATGTCTAGAGCAAATTAATTCGGTTCAATTTGTGGATTTGAAATATCAGCAAAATATCATTTCTAGCAATTATTTTTAGCTACAGGTAAATGATAGAGGACTGGCTGCTTCAGCAGCTTGTATCTGTTTATTAATTACAAGAATGCAAAAATTTGACAAAAACAATTGAGATTTCTTTCATGGCATTGTGAATCTCAGGACAATCTCCTGCAGAACTGGCTATTAATTCTCCACTTGGACATAGTCCATGAGAAACCTGACAAAAATCAGCTGCAACGGATGCATCTTCAGCATTCTGGTCTGGTCTGTTGTTGCAGGAAGACGCAAAATAACAAGCTGATGGGGATTCTCTGTCTTGCTTAATGGTTAGAGAAATTAGGAACCGTCCTTGTCTGCAAGACCTAGCAAGAAAAACAGCATGATCAAATAGATATGTTGATTTTGCTTGAAGGAACAAACTACCCAAAGTTCAAAGTATATTCATGTGAAGATAATCAATCACTATACTAATACTAACACCAAAGAGGTGGATTTACAAGGCTACAGCTTTGGCCAGAGAAGTTATACCCAGGGATTTCCCCAAAGTTACATCTCAGCCTCATGACCTGGCAGCTCTCACTCCAAAGTCCCTACAAGTTCAGTTCAAGGCACGAAGCCATTTTCACCAGTACTTCTAGATGTCCTCAATGAAGGAATGGATTTATGGAGATAACTGCTGGACTACACAGATAGGCATTGAGTTCCCTTGGTAGCGTTCATCTCAAGACAAGTAAGAGTCTACGCAGCATGAGAGGGCTTCAAGTGAACTGGGAGTATCAGAATATTGAGATGTGGGACATAAATGCTAACTAAAGGGTCAGCCAAATGTGGCAGCAGCAAGGTCCATCTTGGCAGTTTTCCAGACAAGGTAAGAACAAAATCTCATGCTATTACTCAAGATTTCAGAGAAAGTCACACACAGCCCTTATGGTGACTTGAGCCTGCATCTTACTATATCCATGCCCGTGAGATTTTTGGCTTTGGGGCTTTTTTTCTTGGTTTAACCATTACCCAATATGCAAAAGAGAAGTCTTGTACAAAGGGTAAGAGCTGCAGTTTTATGTAGCAGCTGAAGTAGCTGCTTTTAGCAGGTAATTCCTAGAGCTCAGGCAAAATAATTATATTTGCTGGGAAAGTCACTGAAAGAAAACATGAGTGGTTTTGCTTTCCTTGGAAATGTGGAAGTGGTACCCACAGTAGGAAACGCTGCCACAAGGCTCCAGAGTACAATGACAAAGACATTTGGACAGCCACCTACATTGCTGTGTTCCTTTTACAATTAATTACACTGCATTCATCCCTCTGTAGAAAAGGCAGAAGGTGGAAGTCGGTGGGAGTGCGAAGTGCACGGACTGCATCTGAAGGAAAATTTCTGCTGCCAGGTGGTAAGTCATGGTATCAAGCATGACACATTCTGCATCTGTGATTTCACCTCTCTTTGTTAAGTCATGGTAATGCTCGGCACCCTGCTTCCTGCATGCCTGTCCGGCCAAAGAGTTGTTTAAATACTTATCAAACTATTTTTCCAGGACCAATTTCAGTCTTTATTTTTAGCTGCTTGGAACCAGCGAAGCCTCCACATCGCAAGCTCTCACTGCCTGGGCATTACTGCAGTGACTGTTAGTAACAGCTAACACAGAGCCACTCCTTGCAGTTATCCAGCCTATCTTCTACAAATTCATTCGTTTGACTTCTTCTGCCTTTCATGTCCTCTCCTTGACATTCACCCTTTCTGCATCAGAAAGGAAATCCTTGTCCAAAGCTGATATATCCTGTCCGCTGTCCTCCTCCCACTGCAATGGAGGAAAATGAGAAAGTAAATGTTAGCAATCCTAAAAGACATGACAAACTCATTGAGAAAACGAGGAGCTTCCTTTAAGTCCCTTGCTTACCTGATGATTTGTCATTAAGTGTTTTCAGGTGTGTGACACCTACAGGAAAAGCTTCTTAGAATAGCTGGGTTGTCTTTGGTCTCTCTAGGAAGTGCTCGGCACAGGTGAAGAAGTCTGTATCAGGGTTAAAAGGGTAGGAAAAACACTGTCAAAAAACCACAGTATTCAAATTTCCAGTACTCATTTTTTTTTCCCAGAAGAGGAAAAAAAATTTATATATATATACCGAAAGTCCAAAGTCCACAATAAGTGGAAATGTCTGTGTACTGAGGCACCAGGTCTTAAAATCAACAGAAGTGACTGGCTTTAGCCACCTACAGAACACAGAAGCCTGTGGCAGTGGTAACACTGCAGATGTGCCTAGCCCAGTTGTGATTCTTGCTCACTTGGTGATCAGAAGCTCCTCATCAATGATACCAGCACCTGAACTTATTATCTCTCAGGGGCACTGTGCCAATAGAGCTAGAACTTTTGCAAGCTGCAGCACTTCATAAGGTGGACACAGGCACATCATAATGTCTTCACATGCCTGGAGATACAAGCACCATGTACCATTGCACAGCATTGACATGACTCAGAGGATTAATCCACTATGGAGGAGAAAAGTGACAAAGCCAGGATGGGAGACACAGATTTCCTAAATTCTTATTCTGTATTTAATTACTCTGTCTTTCTAAGGTGCTGAAGAATTTAAGAGGACAGGTTAATGTGGGGTGATTTTCATGCAGATTTGCTCCATTGAAGACTTTCTTGATTTACAAAGGAGGAGCTAACACTGGGAAGATCACATCCCACAGTCACTCTGTAATATCAGTTAAAGGAAGAGTTTTTGGAGAAGCACATTTGCCTTCTGGGGCATCCACATTGCAGCAGCAGGGAGGAGAGGATGGAAACAACAGGAGGTAAGACTGAAGTTAGAGAAGAAGGGGAAATCATGCTCTATTAAAACAGCATTCCAAAAAATTATCATGAAGAATATCCCAGGTCAGTCAACCTAATCATTACATTTGATTAGGAGCACTTGATGAAATCTTCTGTTGATGGAATCCGTTACATGACTTAACAGATCCAGTTACATACAACTTTATGGCTAAACATATAGAGATATGTGGTGCATGTATTTCTACATGTATATTGGGAGAACAACAAAAGACATTTTTAATCATCTGTTTCAAGCAATGCATCTATACTAGACACTAGCAAAATGAAGGGAGAAAGAAGAAAAGAATGGAAAAAAGAACTTGTCTCTCCCACAACTCCCAATCCTTAATTACAATACACAGATAAATAAGGAGACAGGCAGACAGGTAGGCAGAAGGGCACAGATAAAAGGGCATGTGTGTTCAAAGGAAACATAATTACCTGCAATTCCCTTGCTCTATGGAAAAAAGTTCAGAGTTTCAATACCGACAGAAGCTAAAAATTGATCCACAGAAAAATGTTCACTTCACTAGAGGCTGCAAAAGAGCCTCAGCAACTGACACAGAGGAAAGTTGTTCTGAATTCCTTCAGGCGGGTTGGAAGGCAGCTCTGACTTGAATAACGCAAGAGGCCTTTGAGGCATACAGATGCCCTCCTTTCTGAAAAGTTTTTCTTGGAAAGCAAACTTCCTCCTTTCAACTCATGCTTGGCAGAGAGGACTGCGGTCCAGGCTTGCTGTGCAAATTATTTCATTCCAATATCAGTGGACATAACTCAAGACAAGTTAATAGCCTTTTTCCTGCTTACAGCTTTTTATATCAAACACAAATAATCATCCAATCTGCCCCGTCCGTCCCCCCGCCCCGTTCCTCTTAGTCTTTCTTTCCTACCCATACTAGCAAAATTCTCCTCTCTTCTCTGCCTTTGGACAAACCCAGCCTGGGAAAATGCAATACTTATTTCTTTCCAAGTCCTGTCCCCTTGTAACAAAAAGGATTCAAGCACATCTGGAGGTGAATGGATTACAGACTTTCATCTCTACAGCGTAACATGTGGTATTAATCCCCAGATCCCTCTGCCCCCAAATCTCTCTATGGGGCAGGGAATAGCTCTTTCTAAATGTTTCAACAACACCTAGCACGATGAAATCCTGGCCGAGTCTGTGGGCATATGCATACTTAGCAGTAATATTAAGATGATTTTGGAAACCCGATTGGCTGGACTGGAAAATCCAAGGTTGGGAGGGAGCTTGCAGTCAGCAGAGTTCTGCTGGCCCTCCATGTGCTCCTGCTGCTCCTCCTCTGCACCATCTCAGCACCAAGCTTCTTCTACTAGATTTCTATGAACATGAACAACTTCTATAAGGCAGTATGAGAGGTTCTTCTCTGTCATCATCTTCAGCCTTGTCCATATTTTTTTAGAGCAATAATTAAAACAACATATTCACCAGCTGGGTTATTTTTTTTCCCTAGATTTAATCTGTTCAGGCTCTAATTTACATATTAAAAGCACTAATTAGCCCCTCAGAGTGTCTGAGCACGGATAGTGCAATAACTGGTCATGTAGTCACTAGAGACCACTCCCTAGTGCTTTGGGTAAGATCTCATGTATACAGCCTCAGTCTCTGGATGGCAGGAATGGCCATGTGTAGAGGGTTGTCTGCTTTGTTTCATAGCATTGAGGGACTGTAGTGCTGGATTGCTTCATTCTTGCATTTTTTCTTCTCTTTGAAGTGTCGTGTTTGATCTGTCTGCTTGTCTGTCAGGTTTCCCCCCTCCCCCATTCCCCATTGCGTCACATAAGAGAGGCAGCGAGAGGACGGGCTGCCTTTGGCCAATGCTGGTGCAGAAAATTCCAATCCAAAGGCGCAATGGCCTTTTCTCTCAGCTTTGATGCAGCATTCAAATAAACAAGACTTTGTGCACTCCAAAAGAAAAAAAATATTCAATAACCCTCTGAGCCCTTCTTCTGGCTAAGGATATTCAAAGGAATTGTTTAATTTTCTTTGCATGTTTAGCAGTCACCTACAAAATGGCTCACTGGTCTGGAAGCAATGTTGCGTAGCCCCAGGTGAGAGGCCTGAGTCTGAATCCTGATTGAGCTTGTTTCCAAAGATGCCCGGAGCTGCAAAGCCTCCAGGTGGGAAGAAAAACTGTCTAAACCCAATTTACAGGGATATGGTACTCAGCTTCTTCCTGGAAAAGTGTAAAAGCAAGACAATCAACCCTTCACTAGCAAGCACTGTAAATACTCCCTGGTTTTACAAGATGCAGAAGGTCCCATTACTCTGGAAAATGATATAAAGCTTGCTTTCTTGCATGCACTTCTGCAACATGAACACGATGCTTTTCACTTGGGCGATGGGCGTATCCCCACATGGAATTGAGCTGCACTGCCTCACGGCACCAGGGCCCTTGGAGGGATATTTGCACCATATTTCATCAGTATGTTTCTTTGGAAAACTCAACAGAGCAATTAAACACCAGGTAAGGGTGTTTCTTCTTTTTCTGAAGAATCTGTGCCATGGAGCAAAGGAGATTTCAAGTTTTTTTGAGCCAAGGCTAGGGGGAAACCAAGAACAAAACATTTAAATCCATGCTAAGACCTCAAGTTCTCCCCATTGCTCCATTCATGCATCTTAAATAATCTTGCATGACAATCCTAACCCCATCACCTGCCAGGCAAATGGTTTTCAGAGTAGGATCTTGTCTTGAACATCAGTTTAAGTGAGCCCTAGTGCTAGAAAAAGGATTACTGAACAGTATTCTTCTTGTTCTCTTTGTTAGCTGGCCAAGTAAAACTGAACTTAAAGTTGTGATTAACCCCCAAAGCAGTTCAGCCTATGACTAGGACCCCTGGCACTAGAGCAATGCACAACTCACCACAGCACTATTTACAAGCCAGGAAAAGGTTGTGTTTAGATAGATAAAAACAAGCCTGGGTAGAAAAAAGCCAGAAAATGTGAGTATTTCTTGATGGTCTTGTCCTGAGTGAAACTTAGCATTGCGATTCAAATAATGATTTTTGGTGCAATTATGATTCTTTGCCTAGAGGAGCCCTAAAGCCTATGAGGAGTTGCAGTACCATAGAGGAAGGAAGCAGATGGCATCTACGTAAGCACCAGAGGGTCTGGCCAAAAACCAAGGGGAAATTGTCTTGGCTGTGCTACCATCTATGCTAGCTATTTTCTTTATAACAACACTATACTTTTCCAAAAGTCCCATTTCAGAATAGGTTTTTTAAAAAGCTTGGATTCCAGTGTTACCAGAAGCCAATGCTGCAAGAGAGCCCAAGGGACTGTAAAAACCTAGCTTCTAAAGCTGTTGACTTCTCTTCAAGTTAAAGAAAGGATATATAGTGGGATGTAGGTCTGGTGACACAATGGTGTAAACCACCCTCTGCTTCCAACAGAGGCAGATACCTCTGACATATTAAAAAACTTATTGCAAAGAAAATAAGTCAACAAAAATCCATTTGATTTAAACTGTAGGCTCCCTGGGGCTATCAGAACAGACCCTCTGTCTACTGAGGGAACTGTTTGATTAATGCCAGCTCTTGTGAGATGCCTCTCCAACCTTTAAACAGGTTGGGAATGCTCAACAGACATACTCTTCTGATTAGTAGCTTTGAAATTACAACTGAGGCTTGACTATGCAAACGCCATCATCCACAGTGTTTGTCTCTGTGATTTCAGTAAGAAAGACCCTGTCACAGCTGGCCATATCCCACAAAGAGAAAGAGAATGACTGTATTTAGGAATTCCTCATTCAAGACAGGGCAAATCTTCTCTTGAACAGGTGAGAGCTGATGAAGGTTTTCCAAGAAAAGCCTCCAGTTTTGCTGATATATCTTTGTAGAGTGATATCTCAGAGACCTCCAGAGGAGAGATCTTTGGTCCTCAAATAAAAGGAATCGTTCCTTATACAAATGTCCTTTTAAAGAGTTTGTCTCAAGATCAGTTCCTGTGATAATCCATGCAGGCAGCTAAATTTCCCCAAACTACCCAATAACTGAAGCTATGTTTTGCTTTGATACAGGTTCTATCAAATTGCAAGATTTGGCAGAAAACATAATTGTAACCAGTATTTACTGCTAATTAGAGAATAGCAAAAAGTTAACGTTTTTAGTGTGCATTCAGTTTGGGATGAACTAGAGAAGTAGGTTGGAGGGCTCCATGTAGCCAATGCTATTAGCTGGCACAAAAATTCCAGGAAATAAAACACCTCTGTGCTACCCTGGTACACCTGCCTTAGAAGCCCATGGTATCATCCTTCCCTTCTTCCTCTTGTGCCTTTTTTACCTTCAGTTGTCAATCTCCTCCATTCCTACCCCACTCAATACCTTCTCCACTTCTTTCCTGCTCTGTAAACCTTCTGCTGTCACTCTACCAATGTCTTCTCTTTTTCCCTCTAATTTCCCAGATGGCATATATCTGGTCTTCCTCTTGTTCTTGTATTTCAAGTCTCTGCAATCTCAGTGCCATCTTCAGTTTTCAGTCACCTTAATGAGACTCACTTTTATGCCCAGCCTTCCTCTGCAATCGCCATAAGACCTGAACTTTCAGAGACAATATACTAACAGCTCAACAGTAAAGGACATTCTATTTCCCATTGCCAATGTATTCACAGCAAGCTCTTCTTCCATACTGGGGCAGCAAGTCATCATGTTCATCATGTTGTCTGTAAGCACATTAGGAGTGTGTAACTTTGAGAGGGGTAGAGGGCAACGTGTTACTAGAAATTTCTGTGGTGCCCAGTCAGAAGTCACAATTATCAAGTTTCATTTTATAGCCATCCCTTTAGTCTCCCTGAAATGGCAAAGCAAAACTCAGCTGCCACCAACAAAGGCACACAAATTCTTGCCTTAAAGCCACACAATAATGCGAATTCTCAACTGACTCGTGAACTATATCTGTCAGACTCACTGCAAAGTGTCTACACCAGCCACCACTGTCATCAGCCACCACTGCCTCGCTGGAGATGGCATGACTGTGAAGTTTGTGGCCAAACCAGACCAGGTGAGCTGCTTGTGATGTGAACTGCACTGGGAATATTTCCTCAACTAATCAGCTCCGTGGTCTCACATCCTACTCTAGATCCCTAGAACTGTTTCTCCCTGAAATTTTCTCTTTGCTGCATGGATGATGCAAGTCCATGTGCATCTGCAGCTGGGGTAACTTTGCATGGAATGCAAAGCTTTCCCTCAACTGCCTACTGCACTGTCACATGTGTAATTAGCTTAAAATAAAGATCAGTCTTAACCACTACCGCTGCTAATTGCTGGGTAAGACAAAGCCTTGTGTCGATGACCGGGATATCTTTTTCTCTATGCTGTACAGGCTCATTTTAAGGTCTGAAACCTGGGTTGTACTCATCAGTGAGCTCACAGAGTAGCTCTTACCAAGCAGGACGAAGTCCACAGTGCCACGTTTTGGTAACAGAAAGACGTTGCTGAAAATAATTGGGCCTGGCAGCACACAAATGGTTTCCAAAAGCAGTCCACCAGTTCCAAGGCTCACCGAGTGTTTGGTTGCTCTGTAAACCAGCCACATGCCTAGATATTGTGCCCAATTAATCTGGAATGAGTTTAACAATGTATATTTGCAACAAGCTGCTTCTGTAAAACAAAAGAAAAAAAGGAAAGTAAGAAAAAAACCGCAAATCTTTTGTTTTATCCCACTTACACCTTTTTCCCTTTCTCTCATCAGCTGTGTGGCTGCCAGTGCTCACAGGTATTCCTCGGGGATGTGGCAGGAGACAACAGTACAACTGGCTTCTTGACAAGGGAGAGGTGGCCTGCCAACTGCTACCCATTGACTGGAGTGCGTGCTTGGCTCTGGGAAGTAAATGCTGCTGCAATATGCTCTCCCTGGAGAAATCCATCCTCAGAAATCATGACTCGTGCTGAAATGTTCCCAGATCTCACTGCACTTTTGAAGCATGGAACCCAAGCATCAGAGGAACCAGCTAAAAAGCATGCACTTAAGTTTTTGGAAATAGTAATACTGTGCTGCCTCCCAACACCATCCCTGCAGTTTTTTTAAGTTCTTTTTCTCTGCATTGAACTCCCATCACCAGTAACCACACAGAGAAGGCAGATCCAGGCTCTGGATGAATGCTATCTTCTGTCTGGGTTTAAGACATACTCTCCTTGGAGGAATAAAGATTCTTCATTCAAATAAGTTGCAGACAGGCAACAATGCAACCATTTTACTGTTGCTTTGCTGGACACTTCCTTCTTATAAGTTCAGTCATCTGTAAACCAGTTCTGTTAGTATTGCACATTAACACAGGCTCATGATGTGCAAAAAGGCACTTCCTCTCTAACTTGGAAAACAGATTTTATGTTGTTAGAGGTGTCTGATTTAGTTTAGTGACCACAGTCACTAGACCATTGGTAACATAGTTAACTGGATGTAACTCCAGGCTCACTCCATTGAAAGCAAAGAAATCAAGCTTGTTACTAATCCAAATGATTTATCTACCAGCAGCTTGTGGTTACAATGATTCCTAACAGCCTCCAACATTGGAAGAGACAGAATTTACCTACATGAGAATGAATGGGGTTGGAGAACACCTGAACACAAACACAGGGAAGCATTCTTGCATCTCAAGTATACCACAGTTCAGGGATGCTCAAGTTCCCTTGTGGCCTCTGTGACCTTGAGGAAAAAACAGAAGAAACTAGATATCGTTTCCCACTCTAGAAGACTCTAAACTCAGTCCTCATTTTACCCCAGCCTGCTTCACCTTGCACTGTTAGATCGAAGTACTGGTCAGAAAATGCAAAAATATCACATTAGTGATAGAGCTTAAAAAATTAAATGACAATGCGTTATGCCTTATGGGATATCAGCAACAGTATGTGACATATTTCTTTGCACTAACTAGCTAGTTTGTGAAGAAAGAAGCGGTATTTAAATACAGCTGTCAAAGTTCAGCCAACCCAGCCTCAACTTCTGAGCAGTGTTATCAACCCCTCCCGCTCCACACTCAAAGAGATTCACTAGATTGTCTACATCCAAATCCTACATCTTCTGAATCCCCTCCCCTTTCCTTCCAGCAGACAGAGTCTGGAGTGGGGAGTTTGCCTTCATCTTTTGGCTCACACCGCAGCCAAAAGAGGCAGTACAGAGCACATACCACCTCCAGGCACCAAAAGTCCCCGTCTCTGTGCAACGTGGGACTGGAGTAAGAAGGGGCTTGCTTTTGCACGATTTACAGACTGAATTTTCTTTGCAAGGGAGGGGAATGACAGTGCTGGCACAGAGTTACCCTCTTGGAGCATTTTACCCTTTCACAAAACCCTCCCCAAGCTGTGCACGATCCAGCCCTCCAGGACAGCTCACATTTCTGACCAGATTGCGCACAAGGTTCCAGCAGCCGCCTGGAAAGTCACTCCAGCAATTAAGTGTTGGTAGATTATTATTTTTTTAATTTTTTTTTTAAATATGAAGGATATGGCCCACTGTGCAGGGTATTGCAGCCACCCTCCCTGTCAGGCCGTTTCACAGTAGTATTGTGGCGCCATGGAGAGGAGCTAATTGGATTTGTTGTCACCTCCCGAAGCTGCCAGGAGCTCACGTCTGCTCTGGTTACAGATGAAGACATCACGGTGACAGGCTTAGAGATGGCTCAGCTGGCATCCTAGGGCCACTAATAGAGCCATGTTGATTTAATGTCCGAGTGGAGAGGTGCAGACAAGCTGTTCAAGTTTTCTATTCCAAACAAAGCAGAGATCTGTTATCAGTTGTCTGCGGATCAGTAAATAAACTTCCATGTGGCTCTCACAGCACCTAACCATCACTACAGAAGAATGACAAAGTATTTTAACATTGAGATGGTACTTTTAAATGAGAGCACTGTCTCTATGGTTTATATTGCCCTCAGGGAAATCAGTTAATTCCTTCATACATAAATTTTACTTAACTATGTAATTATGGATGAATCCTATTAGTCTTTAAATTGCTCACTAGTTAAAAGGTGTGTGTGTGTGTTTTCTACATCTCTTTTTTGTGGAATGTACAGATCATCTGCACTTATGAAGATTAAAAGCCTATTTGAGGATTTTTGTTTGTTTGTTTGTTTTTTCTGCTTTTAAGTGAAAGCATAGAAATTATTCGAGTCTAGAACGTGATTTGGTTTTGCCTATCCTATATATTCCTATCTACTCAGAGCACAAAACCGGGCTCAGGCAGTGCTTCCTTTATCCTCGTCACTCAACATCTCTGTCAGCACTCACCCTGGCCCCTGGCTGCATTCATGTGGTATCACCCACCTCTCCCTTGTGCTCCATGTTAAGTGATTACTCATGCCAGCATGATGAGCCTGTGAAATACAGGCAGACAGGACAGCATCCTTTGGTACCTGTTTTCACAGCTCTGAGCAAAGGCTGAAGTACAGCTCTGAGTCATATTTTCGAGGTCTCAGAACCCAATGCCACAACAGACTCTTTCAGCAGCACTCAGGTCCCACTCATACACTTCAGGCTTAGATATTTGAGAGCACCAGGAGTCCTGCCTATCCCACAGCCATGTTTGCAGCCAGAGTTTCAAAGGAGCTCAGCAATTCCCATCTTAATGCCAAAACGAGACCTTTCCTTTGATGACTCTGGGCAAGTGGAGCACTCTGAATATGATGATGCCTAAATGATGCCTAAACCTAAAGGCATTTAAGGCATTGCCTAAACAAATGATGATGCCTAAACCTAAAGGCATTTATGAAACAGGTCCATGGTTGTTAACATCTCTGGTGTTTCCACCAGTCCTGTTCTTTAGGAAACCCCAATTCAGTCACATCCTGAACTTCTAAAAGGCAAGATCACATCCAAGAAAGCAAGGTGCTTTCACAGTGCCACCAAGGAAATGCACTGAGGCCCTGCCAGCTACAACCACCATCTCCAGCCAAGGAAAGCAGTGACTCACTGGTTTTCTGATGCCTTTGGATCAGGGGATAAGTCAGGCCAGCAGGGACCCCAGGAGGGCTCCAGCCCAAGCCCATGCTCAAAGCAAGGTCAGCCTTGGTTGTTCAGGGCATTCCACAATTGGATCTCAAAAATTTCCAAGATAGTGTTGTGGCTGTCCAGCACTGAGATGAACCTGGTGGAAGAGCAGTCTAACCCCTGAGGAGCTGAGGTAGGAGAGTCACACGGAAGTGGAGTGGGTGGTATTAGATGCTGGAAGGAGCTGCGCCTCCATCCTCCCTTTTCTATTCTGTCATGCCCTTCATGCTTGGTGACCTGGGCAGCCCCATGGAGAAAGGGAGAAGGGAGGAAAGATAGCACCAATGGAGGAAAGATGGTGCACACGTCAAAATGGCCTTTCTCCAGTCTGTCACTTACTGCCACAGGTACCCAAGTTCATGCAGGGACAAGGACAAGAGCAATATTTAGGAGCCTGGACACAGAGCAACACTATCCTCTCTGGTCTGTCAATATGCCATAAGGAAAGCTGAAGACCCCACCACACAACTAACATGCACCAAAACTCTGAACAGAAACAAGTCAGGAGAGAAATTAGGACTCCTCCATTAACACTTGACTCCAGCATTTGTCATCCACTGTTGCTACACCCATTCTCCAGGCAGAGTAGGAATGTATTGTGATTTGCTGCAAGTCAGCTCAGCAGCAAAGTCAGGAGCTCAGGTATTGGAGGACCAGCCTTGTGCCTAATCTGCTGCATTCCAATTCTTCCTCCTCAAACAGCCATTGCCTGGCTAACTGAAGAGTGGTCAAGGCCTCTCTACTCCACACAACACTGCAAAAAAAAGCCTCAACCAAACAAACAAAGCCAGGAAAATGGGAACAGACTGAACATGTGCTCTCTCCTCTCCCTCTGATGGCTATGCAGGACCTCTTCTGGGTGTGGGGCAGCTGACCTTAACAGGAGGCGCAACTGCCAGTCCTTCCTCACTCATTGCTTTTAACAGAAGCCATGCCCAGTCAAGTGTGACCACCCAGAGGGACATCAAGGTATTTCTCAGATAGCAAGGCTCTGTGTCAACCATGACCGGTCCCACTGCCCAGTGGCACAGCAGGAGTGTACAGCCCGTGATGCTCCACACCACCAAGGAGGATATCGCAGTCCCCTGCCCAAGTGCTGGCTGCCCTAAGAGCAGGGACCACACTCCTGCAGGCAAAGGTGGGAGGTAGGAGTGCCTACATACCCTCAACAGTGATGAAAACGCAGCTGTTTAATTTGGTGCTGCTCTGGCCACGCTCCACAGACCCCAGGCGGATTGCAGAGCCAGCTGGTGGTGGAGGGACTGAAGCAGCTCTGAGAAGCAAACACTGGGGAGCTAAATGGTCACCAGAGGAGGGTGAGTATCTCCTGGCAGCAAGGATCTGCCTCTTTGCAGAGACAGCTGAGCAATTACTTCTCTGATAGACATGTGGAGATAATGGAGGAAAAGGCCCACTGAAAGGCCATTCTGAAAATTTATGTTTGACCTTAAAATGTCAGACACTGGAATAGGCTTCCCAGGGATGTCGTTGAGTTGCCCCTCCTGAATGTGTTTAAGAGTTGTTTAGATGTGGTGTTGGGGAATATTATAGTGTAGTGGGGAACTTTGTAGAGTAGGGCTGATGGTTGGACTTGATGATCCCAAGGGTCTCTTCCAACCTGAATGATTCTATGATTCTATATGTGGTTGTCCCTCTGAGGTGTGGATGGAGCTTCCACATAGTACAGTGAAAACAAAGAAAAGCCTTTGACAAGCTGCCCATGAGTCCAAGCCAGAAGCCATTTTGGAATGGTCCAAGGACACAAGCAACAATGGATTTTGGTGGTTTCTAAAACTCAACTGTTGTCCCTTTTTCAGGAATGTAGATCAGGAATTTCTGTGGTGCTGTACAGAGGACACTAAACAGTTGGGCAATGAGGATAGGACAAGCTTAGACTGCGTTTTTCTCACCCAGTGGTACAACTGCTGTCTGAAAGCCTGTGAAATTCACCCCCTCCTACAAGCTGACCTCTCATACCTCCAAGCTGCCTTTCTCAAGTGGCATTATCAGCATCTTTTTCTTGCCAGGCCATAGATTTTCATCTTTAGCACATCTTCATTTTTCTGGCACAACAGGAACTGTACTTGAAGGGATGGTCCAAAGAGGGACACCATTTCTCAACCCTGTTTTTCCTGAAGGGAAACCTATCTGATTACTGTTGTCAGTAATCTCCACTGACAATTACAGTCTGGAGAACTTGGACAAATTTTCCCTCTCTTCTCTCTAGGCTCCAGTTCTAGCTCCTTTTGATAATCTTCCCCAAAGCTGTTAGGACAAATGATTCCAGCTTCATCTACATTCTCTCATATTAAATGAGCTAATTTGTGTGTTGTAGAGTCACTGAGTAGATTAAACAAAGCCACCCAGCTGGAGATACTGTACAGTACTCCAGATTTTTCAGGCTAAACATTTCTTCTGAAAAATAATACAAAAAGATTTGCACTGAGATCTGGATTAACTGAATTAAGCTAATTCTGGATCCCAAGGGCTGGCTGGGATGGTTCCTTTTCTCATTAGGTATGAGAAAAGAGAGTGTTAGAATGAAAATGTAAGAAAATTATGACTCTGGATATAGAGGGAAGGGCAGCAGATAGGGCAGGTAAAATGACTATTTTAGCTTCTACCTGCTGATCTCTACATCAGGTTCAAACTTAGCTGAAAGAACAGTTAGCAACAAAAACCTTAACTAAGAGGGCAAATACACTCCACAATGTTCAGTAAGTAGCAGACTTCAAATTCCCACATTTCTAACGACCTGGAGCAGTGTGAAAAACCACAAGCAATCTCCAGAGCAGCAGGTCTCCTATTACCCTTGTGTGCTAGCTGCAACCACCTTTTCCAGGGCTGCAGTACATATCCCAGGTCCAAACATCTATTTGTGGTAGCTCTTTTGTGGGTGTGACCCCATACTTCCATTGTCACCTTACTAATTCACCTGGCTGTGTCCAACCAGTCTCTGTCTTGACCAGATGACCTGCACAGTCTCTCACTACAGAGCAGATTTTCACTTTTTGCTCATGTACACAGAGCCCCACTAGTCTTAACAAGGAGGAGTGAATACGTAGGCAGTAGCTGTTTGTAGGTGTGTCAGCACAGACTGCTCTGGTTGTGTCTGGAATTTGGTTTTAAGTTGGATGACCAGAAGCCAGCTTCATCAGTGAGAAGGCAGGACATGAGGAACAGTAGTTGAATGAACAAACTTACCTTGCACCGTTCCTTGTGTTACTGGATAGCTCCTGTGGATAATGCTGAGGAAGTCAAACCCAGCTCGTTTTCAGCCTCCCACCTTTCATTCCGTTAATAAAGCAGTGAAAAAAAGACCGTGTGGCCTTCTTTCTCAGCTATGCTCAATATTTCATGCTTTTCTAGAGGAATTTGTTTTAAAGTAATTCAGTTTGATTTTATTTCCACTGATGGATGGTTTCAGATCTCTACTGCATAATGCTGCACTCCTGGCTCTCCCTCTCACCTGGGCTTTATTGCTCTGGGCTCCCCAGCATAGACTTCTCTTTCCTACTACCACAAAGGGCCTGCATCCTTCACCAAGAGAAGGACAAGTCTAAAAAGAGATTACTTTTTATCTACACAGGTAGTTCAAAGAAATGGGTTAAGATTTAATCACAGCAATAGCCAACTATATTTTATGTATTTACTCCTGAAAGTTTACACTAGAGCCAGAAGCAACAAAGAAGCTGTTTCTCATCAATAAAAATGAATTCACTTTCACCTCCTCCAAATGCTTTGTTCTCAGATTTAGCAATTAATCCCCTGTTCAGTTGATCCAGTAGCCACTGGCTCATCACTACCAAGTTGTGTCTCCAGACAAGTCATACCTGTCTGCAGATAGATGTAAATGCAGTAACCAAGCAGTCAGCATTCACAGCATGCAAGAAGCAGACTACAGAAGCTGATCAAAGTGCATCACTAAGCATAAGTTATCTTCTCCTAAAGTCTTGAATGACAACAAGTAGCAATACGGGAATCACGGGAAAGGAATTCAAGAAGAGTCTAAAAGTGGTGGCAGAACATAACGTTGCATTACCTGCCCCATTACATTGTCCAAGTGTAGGTCAGTGGGTTTTTATTACAATAACGGGTGACCTAAAAACTCAACTTTAGACAAAGATCCCAAACCGTGTTCAGTAAAACTGATGGTAATTTTTAAATACATATGATTCACCTATCTGCTGTGTTCAAACAAGGCAAATGAACATGATATAGCAACATACCACAGACATGGAATATTGCATACCACTAGGCAAACACAAGAAAGTTTTAGATATGCTAAACATAATTACCTAAACTGGTGGCTAGTAGGAGGACAAAACAAATGACCCCATTCTTATAAATAATACCGTAAGATTTCAGTGCCAAAGACACTGGCCTTGCCTCACACTAAAGCCAGCCATAGAGTCCTTTCTGTGATGTGGGAGAATTAGTAGCTTGTGGATGTGAAGAAACACTAAAAACAGTGCATAGTTTTCCTGGGAGCCTCCTTCTGCCGGGCTACAGGGATGCGACCTGGTCACAGCCTGAGGCAGTGTCATAGCACCAGCCAATTCCAGCTCAGATTTCCTGTGCTACAAATGCTCTAATCTGCCGTTGATTATAATCTGTATATCATGGAGGAAATACGCACACATTCTTCATATTTGGAGGCATTAATTCAAAAATGAGTCATCAAATAGCTGATGGGCAAAATGGAAATGTTAAAAGCCAACAAGCCGGAAGGTGTAAAAGAAACCCCTCTGCTACTCTTGCTGTTATTTATTTTTACAGACAACTTTTGAGCAAGGTTCATTCATGACATTTCATAGTCAGGACCTCTGTGCCAGCATTCACACTCTCGCCTCCAAGCCAGAAGGTCCTAGATTCATCTTGCATCACATGCCGGCTCACACCCAGCACTGACACTGCAATGAACTATCAGAGAAGTGCTGTACTCACCTTCACAGGGACAACCTGCAGACAGAGTAAACCTCCTCCAAACATCAGAAATACTAACTTTTTCTCTGCAGAAAAGGACATCCAACCCCAAGTTCTGTTGCTCTGACAGCACCACGATATCTTTGGGTAGGGTGGCACAACAAGGTTCTCAGTGGCTAGGAGACATCCAGGTATAGCAGCTCCAGCCAAGTTAATTTTTTTCCCTTCCTCACTGCTAACTTAGTGGAGGAGAATGAAGCCGAGAAAGGGCAAGGATCAGCCTGGCTTTGCCTCCCTGTTGACCAGGTGTTCACATGGGGACCAGTGCTTGAAGCCTATTTCCCAGTGAGGCCAAGCAGCACCTATGGCCTTTTGTCTCCCAAGCTTCACAGTGGCCAGCACAGACCTGCCCTGGGCCCTGGTGCTTCCCACTCAGCCTGAATACCTCTGGGAGTAGCAGAACAGGTACCCACATGCCCTTAGTTGCACCCAGGACACCTTTTCCCCATCCTGGTTTGATGAAGCTTGCTGAGACTTTAAGGTTATCACAATTAAACTTTGTTTCCTGGTCAAAAAGGTGAATTTCAGCTCCTTGCCTCACAGCCTCTCTCCCTTCACCCAACCATCCTGCACCTCCAGAATGGGTAAATAATATCCTAGAACACCAGCAAAGTTAAATTGACAAGGAGACCCTAAGGTACTGGTCAAATCAGTCCTGACCAATCTGAGAAGCTGTTCCTGACATGCAGGCTTTAACTCCAAATCTTTTTACATGAAACATGCCCTAAGTCTCCACTTAAATGACTATGACAATACTATATCAGTAATGTCAGTGCCTTGAACCTTCTGGTAGTTATCTTGCAGAAACTGCTCTCTTATGCTTTTACAAATATCCATATATGGGTACGTATCCACTTTGTCCCAGTGTTAAACTGAGAAACTTTTTAAACACAGCTTTAATGACAGTGCTACTGGAAGCACAAAAAATCAGACCCTGAATTCATATGCTAAAATTTGTATCTGCAATTACAGCCATTTAGAAGTAACAACCCACCCACCAGGCACCATACTGGTATTCCATGTCAGTAAAAACTCCCAGTAACCTTGTTTACCTCAAGTTTTGTTTTATCACCTCTCTCAACCCTCTTTAGCATCCACTTGTGACCTTGCATCCTGCTGTTCAGATGCACCCATTTCCCCTCTGTACCTTGTTGTGTCTAGAGCAATCGCTAGAAACCTTTAAGCCGTCATGCAAAGAAGTCCATTGCAAAAGGCTTTCTTGTGCCTTTACTGTTCAGTGGTTTTCCCTCAGCTCAAGAAAGGGAGTTTGCTTTCAGTCGTACATACATTCCTGGCAAGGCTCTGTTTTCTGTGCTTTGCTGAACTCCTGAACACAGATGTCCCATTTGTGTTTCATTAGTACATCAGTCTCTCTGAGGCTTTCGACCTCTGCACTAGGCAATAATTACCTGGCGCAGACCCATTCCCTCGCCAGCTGGCCTGGGAGCTGCTCTGCTCAGACCAGGGCTCTCTCTGCTGTCAGCCCTTTCCAGTCAACTGGACAGCTCAATCAGCAGAAAATATCAAATATGGTTGCTGTTTAAGCTCAGCCAGCATTATTTTTGCTTGATCTGACAACTCCTCTCCAAAGAAAGATTATGCTTCCCAAACTCTAGACACAAGACAGAAGAGTTAAGATGTCTGACAGGGTTTGTTGAGTTCAGAAGCTGTTTTGCTAGCAGTTTGGGCTGGTCACGTTCCTCCTGTACTGCAAGCAGTGCTACAGACACTACAGTGCTCTCAGGTCCAATGACTATTTAATTATTTGTACAAAGTGGAACAGCTCTGAGAGGGCATGAGAGAGGGTGGCCAAGACTGACTCCAGTCCTGGGCTGAGGGCGCTCACCTAGGATGTAAATAGTCAGCTTGCCTCTTGTTGTTGTCAATTTTTGTCCCTTCCCACATGTGCATTGAGGGTGATGGGACTGATTTTACTTCCACAGGTTTGAAGAGAGCTGCAGATTTGCTTCAATGCAGAAATTAAAATCTTGGAGTTGCTCCCTAGCAATGCTTGCCTGCTGCCCCAGAAACCACATACCGCAGCAGAGAAACTCTGTGCCCAAACCAGAGCATCCCTGCCCTCTCTTGCTATGTTTACATCACGGCAGCTGTAAACCCTCACTTTAGGTGTTCTGCTGTTCTGAGGGAATTTCTAGGAGTTAAGGCTGAGGATCATTCTTTGTGCAGCAGTCATTGTGTTTTCTGAAACAGGATAGGGGAGATTAAATAGAGACAGGAGCAGATGAAAAGTGGGGCTAGGTGACACAGTCTCAGGCAAATCTACATTCCCAAGAGATCTTTTCAGTGCATTGTAGAGAACATGAGACTGAGAGGCATCCAGAGACAGAAAATGAACCATGGGTGAAAGGGGAAAAGATAAACAAGAAAAAAGCAGGGGTGCTGACTGATGGCTCAGCTCAAAGAGTACAGTCAGGCACATCTCTGATTCCATTGAAGGAAATAACAAGGTATGTTACTTCCTAACTTCCATGATAGCAGCACTGCAAGAAGAGTTTCTAGGTAAGCTGGAGTTCTGGTGAATTCCTACTTCTTGCTTCTCTCAGCAGACCCACTGCAATCCATAAGAGTGAAGAAAGCTTCATGGACTCAAAGATAACTGCTAGAAGAAGGCAAAAAAAATAACTCACATTGATGATCCAACAGAAGAGAGGTATTGGAGACCAGCTGATTATGTGGCTTTCTACAGACCTTCTGCCGAGGGTACTGTTTTCAGTAGGTAGTACAACAGATTTTATAGGAGATTTTACTACAGATAACAGCGCAGGAACTATCACATTGCTCAAAGTCTGCTGCTCTGACTCGAATTTTTAATAATAAAAGAAGAGGAGACCATTCCAAAACCAAAGATGAATCCTTTGTTTACAGGAACACATGCTCATTATGTGTCTATTTTCAAAAGTAGAAAGGTAGAAATAAGCCAGAGGAACAGAAAGGTAGAGTGCATGATGGATAATGTGATCTAGTGTGCCTAATTGAAAAATAGTAGGGTGAGATTTATAATTGAAATACTGATATTGATGGGTTCAATCTATGCAGGATAAGGACAACAATAATATTTAGCAATGATGCAGCACTTTTCATCTTTGGAGCTCATTAACTAATTAATCTTCACAACACCCCTGAGAGGCAGGTAAGTATTATTATTATTGGCCCATAAGAAAGATAAATCCACAATAGAAGGAGAGGAAGGTGGAATTAAGAGCCAGACATGACTTTGTAATAGGGAAGAGGGTGGAAAATAACTCCCTTGTTCAGTCACAGCAAGGGGCAATTCCATTACCAGAGGAAGATGGCCTGGCACAGGAAATATTCCTATAGGAGATCCATCCTTTCTTCCACATCAGAGTACAAGGCACAAAAGATGAGACAAGAACTCCATCAGTGGAGTAAAATTCATAAAAGGAAAATAAGGTGAGTCAAAAAGCAGCAAAATGAGTCAACGCAAGCCAAGGATGGCAAAGGACAAGAAGATGTTGAAACTTTGAAACTTAATGCCAAATCAGTTCTTTTCCATGCTAGAACTGAACTATTGGACTGCATTCGAGTAGGAATAATAATAATAAGGACTGTGTTTGTAGACGGTGAAGAATTAGCAAAGGTTTTGTTGATAAAGCTAGCGATAAAACACAGGAACTTGGCTGTGCTGAGTGGCAGGCTGGCAGCAGGCTCAGATCACAGAAATCCCACATATTAGAATGAGATAATTCTTGACATTTATTTCCCTTATTCTCTCCTCTTATGTGAGAGAGAAAACAGAAATATTGCAGGGAAAAAATAGGAAGCCGACATAACAGTAATCTTCCAAAGATAGTAGGAGATCTTGTGGGCAAGGGTGGGAGGAAGAGCCATGGCTCAAACTATTTGGGTTGTCTTGATTTTTGCGTCTTGCACTGAGGGGCTTGTAGTTTAGGAGTCAGAGCCTGCACAGATTCAGTTGGAAATAACAAAACTGCAAGGCAGAGAATTTTTCCCTGAGATCTGTCTGATTTTGGCAGCTTAAAAAAAAAAAAAAAAAAAGAAAAAAAACAAAAAAAAATTAAAAAATAACAAAACAGTTCGGCAAATATGATGAANACAAACAAACAAAAAATTAAAAAATCACAAAATTGTTCGGCCAATATGATGAAGTTGCCCCTATTGGTCTTTGCACTTCCCCCACCAATAAACTGGGCATAGTTCCAAGTTTAACATGAAATTTAACTTCATGTGCAACTACAGTGTTACTGCATGCCTGCAAATTACCAGTCATATTATTTTTTTTAAATGCAGAGATTCTCAATCTTACAAAGGAGTATTTGCTCAGACCAGGATCTCTGTTATGAATAACAAACCAGAGGGCTTAAAGAATGACAGATGACCATAAGGATAAGAGGAAAACTAAAGAGATAATAACTGCTCTCTGCAAAGCTTGGCAGTATTTGGTCTGTAAGTCAAAATAAACTATGGTTATTCTTGAAGTTTTTCTACCAAAGCAGCAAAAAGAGGCTAACCGTGGTGGGTGAAAGAGGCTGGTTGCACAATTAACTGCAGAGATTGTTAGGGAGAGAGAGACCTTGAAAGCTGCGAGTTCTCTTTCACAGGGACATCAGGACTTTAGTTTTCCACATGCTTTGGACACATTTCCCATTTTAAACCTAGCTGAAACCTTACACTTGCTTTTTTTGAAAATGTGGTTAAAAGAAAAAGAATTCCTTTTTTTTATCCCCCCCCCCAAGAAAACCCTCTGCATATTTAATTGACATGCAAAAATTATTTCTCGCCACCCTTTTTCCTGCACACAGAACTGCCCTAAAAATTTGGGAGAAAGCAAATCTTTCCCCAGGACACATTCCAAAGCAAAAGGCCTAGTTTGGACAAAGGCACATACAGCCTTTCAGCAGCTTGTAGAGGGAAGCCCAACATTTTTTTCCTTTAGATCTTAGCATTTAGCTCTTGCACTCTTTTAGCTTTTCCTAATGTTTGGAAGGAAAAAGTGAGAGATACTGTTTTGTTTTGAAGCAGCAGGTGAGGATCTTACTTCCCTGCATCCTTGTGCATAAGAAGAACCACAGCTAGGGCCCACAGTTAGAGTCTTGCACAAAAGCTGTAGCTTTTTGCACCTTAAAGATGTGCCAGCTTGTAGAGGGAAGCCCAACATTTTTTTCCTTTAGATCTTAGCATTTAGCTCTTGCACTCTTTTAGCTTTTCCTAATGTTTGGAAGGAAAAAGTGAGAGATACTGTTTTGTTTTGAAGCAGCAGGTGAGGATCTTACTTCCCTGCATCCTTGTGCATAAGAAGAACCACAGCTAGGGCCCACAGTTAGAGTCTTGCACAAAAGCTGTAGCTTTTTGCACCTTAAAGATGTGCCACCACGATGCACACGGTGTTTTTTTTCCCAGCCACATGTTTTCATGGTTGTATCAGAGATGCTACAAACTTTGACACATGCCTTATGCAGCGACACCACAACTTCACACTGTGTCTGGTCATCCAGGGTGAGAAGCAGCAGTCCTACCCTGGAAATTGTGCTGGTTTAAAGGTTCGTGAATCACAACCCACTAGCTGCTTCCCCTGATGTGGGTCACAGTTCTGCCCTTGTTTCTTTGAAAAAAGAGAAAAGTTTAAAAGAACTTTAGTGCTGTTCCTTGCAAGGTCTGAACTCAGGAAACAAATCAGTCATGAGGAGCATTTTGGCACCCTCACAACCGGGCTGATCCCAGGAGCATGTATAGTTGCATCTTCGATCGCATGATATACCAGGACACCTGCATTAGCATCTGGAACAGGTTACTGATATAGAAAGTAGCCATACAGTAGCAGCACATGCAGAATATGTAATTTCCACAAAGCACACTTTTAAAGGAGGAAAAAAAGGCAAAATACATGACCCTGCATGTATCCGGTATGGTCCTCAGTGGGGCATGGTTCGTTCATCCCTGTACCAAGGACGGGATAGAAATCTTTCTGCCTTATTCTGCAATTCTGTACTCATTACAAGAAAGACTTTTGATTTAATAAGCTGTTTCCCCTCTGTAAAGAAATCACTCTTTCTCCTAAAGAAGGAGGAGTGGGGGAAAGCATTCTCTGTGCTTTCTTTTGAGTGAGCCACATGCAGGAGGATCTGAATAATCTTTGGGAAAAAAAAATACAACAAAAAAAAAAAACAGGGCATGAATTTCAGAGCATGTGCTTTTGTATTATTCAATATGACTGATAGGCAAGGATAAGGTTGAAGTTCAAGGCAAGTATGGAAGTGTAATTTCTCTCTGCACAGTCACAAATAAAATGAGTCTCAGCTCTACAGGATTAAATTAATTAAAGATGGATCTTGTGCTTGATGTTGGTTTGATAGAACTAGAGTTTGTAGTGGTTGTATCATGAACATAAGTGGGTATCTCTAGTGGCTAGCTAGTATTTTCTTTATACTCATGAGTGTTTACTATGGCACACAAATGCTAACCAGTTTTATCACACAGTCATTATCATATCTTCTTTCCTTTTTCTCTGCTATTCAGGTGTTGCTGCTATGAAATGATTTTGTATCAATTAGGAATTCCATTTCCTTCAAGGGGCTACTGAAGGAACAGCCACCTGTAATGCATGCTGTTAAACTTCAGCCGCTCTGTGACTCTACAAGATCAGGTTTTTTTAAACTCCACATCCAAAATTGCAAACATTTCCTAGGTATTTTTTACTATTAAAAATAAAAAAAAAAGACAGGAAAGTAAAAAGAAAAAGAAAATTAAAAAAATAAAAATAAAAAAAATAAATATACACTGTACCTGGCTGTATCTTTGGAAATTTTAGTTCTTATGACATACAGTATGTGTTGCAAGAAAAATCTTCTAAAGGTGACTTTAAAGTTAAAAAGAAAAGTTGAAAATATATCCGTTTTTTCATCTAGCATAAAAGTCAAACAATAGCAAACAAGCACTACAAAGTTTCTGTGTTGCTGTTGAAAGCAAAGGCGTTTCATTAAGCCCACTCTAAAGATGACAGCTTCTTATCTAAGGGACAGCTATAAGAAACTCCACCAAAATGAACAACTTCCAATCATTTTTTAGGGAAGGGAGCTCTAGTTTCTGTCTAATGTTATGGAAGAAAAGGTTTTTTGTTTCCTCACATACGCGAAATAATCCATTTGAGAACAAGAGTTCCAGCTGTACCTCCACACAAATTCCTAAGTAACAGTAAGGGGATCTGGCATTTGGAAGGTTAATTTTCTTATCAAAACTATACAAAATCCTAATTTTGCAGAGTAGCAATTTGGAAAAAAAAATCAGCAATGGGAAAATGTTGGTTATGCAGCACTAGACATTCAGTACTCAGGGGATCAATTATAAAAACACTCATTCAGCTATTTCTATTCAAATGAACACCTGAAGAGGAGGTCTCAATGGTTTTAAAAGTGTGTGGATATTACTGGATAAATGTTAGTCCAATAAAAGAGATCATCATCTGCTATTTGTGTGCATTTAAGTTGACACTAAAAAGATCTTTGTGGAATATTGCTGCTTCTTTTTCTTTTTGTGTGTGTGCATCTTTTATCTCATATTCCCTTAACACTTTGTGAACTGAAGAAAATAGACCAAATGAGCTGTTCTTTAAGATTAAAGGGGCAGCATTTAGTTGAACACACCTGAATGTGGAAGGAGTCTATTTTCCTCACACTTATGAATATGTAATGATGTGCTTGGAGGCACAGTCACGAACCCCTAATAAGAATTCACGAGTCTGTGTTTGAAAACAGACATTTGCATTTGCCCTCCGGTCACAGTACATGGGTCATTCTTATTCAAAAATTTATTTGCTTTATTTTTCTATTCCCCCTCCCTATCCTTCCCACCTCAAAATATTTTCTCATTTCTAGGTTTTGTTTTGAGACAAAAATTAAAAAGGGAGGGCTGAGTCCCTCCAGAACGTTCAGGATTCAATTAGAGTGAGCTTCTTCAGGGATATATACATTTATTTGTTCAAGTGAAAACCAACCACCAGTGTCTGATATGAGGAAAGAGTATTTTTCAGTCTCACAAACACATTTGCTTTACCAAAAGCATTTGAGAAGTAGCAAAAAAAAAAATCCCACAGAGGTACATAACACAGTATTTTTAAAAGTGAAAATTTGGCATGAAGCAATAGAAATAAAGTGATCTAGATTAGGGGTATACTTCATAAAATTGCATAAATACTTAGGAAAAGCTACCACAAAGAAAAAACAAACAAACAAAAAAACCCCAACAAAGCATCATAAACATTAACAGAGTGAGTTAATGAGTGTCATGTACCAGACCACCACCTTTGGAAACGTGGTATTCAGGTGGGGAAGAACAGGCTGTGGAAACTGGTACTTACTGAGACTCTTGCATTTCCCTTAATATTTCTTGTTGAGAAAGCTCTTGGGGAGCTACTGCAAAACACACCCAGAATCTTATTTTTTGGGTCAGTTTCTATACAATATGTTGTTTCAAATTAGGCACAGAGGAAGACTTTGCTAGGATATTTTAAATCCCCTTTTTTTTTTTCTTCTTTCTCATTCCCTCTTTTTTTCTTCAAAAGAGAAAAAAGGAACAAAAGAAAACAACAACAAAAAAAAAAAGGAAAGGGAAAAGAAAATAGTGAGAGAGAAAAAACTTGCAGCACTTTATTCATTATCCAAATAACAATCATGGAAGAATCAGGCCTGTTTGCCTGAAAAAATAAACCAAACCGGGGACTATTTAGAACAGGCAAACAAACAAAAAACCACAAATAAACCCAAGAAAATTCATTTGCAGAGAATGGAATTACTGAGCTACTGCTAAATCGCTGTAAACAATTTCAGAGGCTCACTCTCAAATCCCCATGTTAACGCTTCGACATTCTACAGCCGTATTAAAGATTTCATCATCACTTTGCCAAGGGTCAGTGGCAGTTAAATACCCATCCCAAAACCTGGGAGATTTTCCAGCCTTTCAGCCTCAAAGTTGTAAGTCTCGTTTGTGGATAGGTTCGAGCTGATTGTGAAGATGCCGAGGTAGCCGTTGGCGGGGTGTCCGCAGGCACGGATGTACAGCGAAGGTATAGGTAGCCCCTCCGTACATACACAAGCACACGTGCGCACCCAGACACACGCTCACGCAGAACTTGAGTTGATTACGGTTTGCTACACGTTTCCTAGATTTTTACATTACTAGCACAAGTGAAAAGAAGAGTCTATTGTGACAGCGGCAGTCAAAGAGCACACCATTATTTTAGATCTAACAGTGACACCTGCAGTTGAGCCCCACACACTAACGCAAAACCCTCTCATTTAGAAAAATAGACTCTCTGTGTTGGAATCGTGGACATCTCCTGCTTAATTATCCTCGTGTACCTCAAATTTGCCTCTCCCACTGGCAGCACAATCAGCTTCCACACCAGCGTGAGTCAGCTTTTCCTCTTATAAAACAAACAGCCTGACAGAAAGTATATAAATAGCCCAGGAAAGCTTCCTGGAGCTGCTCGGTGGGAGTGGAGCTGCCCATGCATGTACATCCACACAGATCTCTCCTCCACCAGCAGGCATTTCAGGAGAACCACCTGCACATCTGAAAGGCTCATCTCCACCTTTCAAAGATTTAATCACTTCTCTGTTAATTGCAATAGAAGGCGTTGCATTTGGTATGAATGAGGACTTAGATAACCTGATGGTCTTGATGAATCCCTTCATTTTCACAGCTCCCTCCTTGGGTTTGGTTACCAGCCGGTGTCAGTGATGTGGTCATTCTGTTCCCCTTCTCTTCCAGACTGTCCATGAGTTTCCCCTGTTTCCCTGCCTAGGTTTTTTTTGTTTGTTTGTTTAGTTCAGGGCGTTTTGAGAAAAACATGTCGTGCTTTGATTCCTGCTCTGAAGGCTACTTTTAGAGGTCTGAATCTCCAGTTAAAGCAAATAACATATGAAAGTCTGTATTTCATTTTACCTTGTCACTATTCTCACAGCTTACTGTTTATTCACCTTCTCATATACTGGAAAACAAGCTCCTCTTTCCTTCTTAAAAGCAGCAACTGCAACTAAAACATAAATCTTACTTCGCTGTAAGATGATTTATTTTTTTTTATCACCAATTCTTTTGACTCACTTCAACTATAACAGTTTCTAACCAAGATCCGTACTCCTGTTTCACCCAAACACGGTGTAATTTTTGGTTTAACATATAGCTCTTGGAGCTACTTCATTCATCACATAAGCATCTAGAACCTGGTGTATAAGCATGTGTTCACATGAACAAAAAGATTTCTTTATAACTTTTGTCAATATTCTGCTGATTGCTAGCTCAGTAGCAGATGTGCTATGCTTAATGGTGCATATACAAGAAGCATTCCTAATCCCTAAATGAACTTCTTATATCTAAATATATACAGGATAAGCTATCTAAACTCAATTTAGCAACTATACTATTAAATCTACCAGAACCAAACGGTGAAAGAATATTGTTAAAGCCAAGCACCTGTTAGCAAAGAAACCCAAAGAATCCTGCTGAAACAAAGGGCTGCTCACCATAGATCAAAATAAATCAGATATAGTTCGACATAGATTAATTTCTATTATCAGTGCCTCTTGAACCCACACGTCTTCATTTCACAAGTGCACACACACAGTTTTAAACTCCTCTGGTTTTGTTAGCGCCACGCTCTGTCAGTCACAATTCGCTGCGGAGAAATGAGTTGTCATCAGATCAGACTTTTTAACTGCATATGAATGTGGATGGATCCGTTACCAGATTTAAGAGAAGTGCACCAAAAGAAAAAGAAAATAAAGAAGGTGGTGTCATCTGCTGGTTGGATTACAGAACCTGGAAGCATAGCTTATGGTGCAGAGGGTCCTGACAGGTCACCAGTCCCCTTTGTGACCCCGGTACATGGTTTGATAGAGCATCTGAATATCTGAATACCCGAAAATGAAACAAGAGCATTTTCACCTTCATTCACAGCCAGACTCTCAGGCCTGGCCCATCAGTTCCTCAGCAATGACCCTTCCTGTCCCTGGAGTGTGCAAAGGAGAAGGTGGGGGATGTTTGAGGGCTACATGGAAAGAAAGCCTTGTTGTTGCCTGGCTCTCCAGGTCCTCTCCAGATCTCTCTCTGCAGGTCCCCACCAGAGGCTCGGCCATTGCCTTCTCATTTGCCCCCTGGGACTGGAGCAGCCCTTCAGGTGAGTCCTTTGAGACACGTGCAAGTTATTGCAGTTCTGAAACTGGCTCCCACAGCAGAGGCTGGGCAGCAGAGGCACAAATTTGCTATACAAATGATCTCTTCCAGCTTAATCTATGGGTTTCTTCTATAGGCAAACTCCCCCAGCCTATCAGGCCAAGGGAGAGTATTTCCTTCCCTGTGTTCCTCCTTTCACCTCTTTTCATTTGCATTGGATCAGGGTATCACAAGACCACAGCAGTGAGAAAACAGGGGTTTTTTTCTTCATAAAAAGTGCTGAAACTTGTTGGAAGGAAAAGCTTGTAACACCTCACAGACACACATCATCTACAAATACTGGAAAATAAATACTGCCTGCACTGCACCCACCAAATGCATCTTGCATTTAATAATTACCTGGCCAAAAAAAATAAAATATGGACACATCTTTTTTATTTCCACAAAAGTGTTTCTTAAAATAATTGACTATCTGCAAAGGCGATAAAAGCATACAGGGATCAAGGAGGGGCAAGTTACACTGGGGCCCACAAAACAGTTGACTCCTGATGTTGTCTGCCTGGTGGCCATTACCTGCTATAGTAACTCCATCACAGTCCAGAGGGTTTTCTTCCACTTTCCCTGAGCTCCCATGTCTTTTTCCTCCCTTCACCACAGAGACGACCTAGTACCAGTTGTATAACAGGGACCCTAAAAATCCAACTTTTCCAACCTTTAGGATCAAAAAGTAGCATCAAAGAATTTCTGGCTTTGCAGAGTTTGGTCTAAAGTATAACACAATCTCAAGCAAAATTGTTGATCACCTGCTCAGAATCAGTTGCATGTGGAAGAAGAGAATCCCAGCTCAATATGAGAGCCCCAGTTTGGGACCAGAGAAGAGGATGGAAAGTTGCCGTAGAGGTGCATTTTCAAGATGCATTTTGTGGCATCTGTCTGTTTTCCTCAGCTTGCGCTCATCTTATTGTCTTATTACCTTGGGAGAAGTGTTACAAAATCACCACATTATTAAAAAAAAAAAAAAAACCAAAAAAACAAACCCCAAACAAAAAAACCACCAAAAAATAGGAAAAGAAAAAACCCAAGGAAAAATATAATTTTAAAAGAAAAGGCTATGCATATGCAAAGTTGATTCAAATGCTTTCAGATTGCACCATAGAAAAGCTGTGGCCTAGTTTTTCAAATACATATTTCACTTTATTTTGCACACAGCTGGGTTTATATTGGCACTCACACTAATATGCAAAATGCAGTATCTTGTATTCATGAATGACTCTTTATAAAATGCCAGGAGGGCACCTGCTTTCTTTTCTTTAAGTCTATATCATGACAAAGAAAAAGCCTGTATTAATGGCCAACTTCCAGCTCTGACCACAGCCTGGAGGGATTTGTGCCAGCTGTACACAGGTTTGGAAGTAAACAACATGCCCCGGTCAAAAGGAGTTTCTTACACTCCACGGAAAGAGACTGTTAATGAGATGCAACGAACTGAAGGAGGGAGAGAACGGCAACACTCACTGTGTGTGGAGCCCTTACAACAACATATATGTGCGCTCAGACGCCTGGCACACATCCTTGTCCTGTCCAGTATATAAAATCCAGCATATTATATACATCATCCAGTCCATACAGCATTGCTGTAGGCACACTAGCCAAACATCTTCCCATTCCTGGTGGTTCCCAGGGCCCAGTGGCTGCCGGGGCACAAGGCAAACTAAGTAAAGCTACTTTACAGTTACAGGAGACACAGGCAGTTACAGGAGACACAGTTTCTTTACCAAAAAACCAAAACAAAACAAAACAAAAAAGTATGTCATCCCAGAGGCTTAGAAGGCAGGCTATTGACATGAGTCCTCATCTGAAGAAGTTCCTTTGTCTACCATCTAAATCTGACAGGATCTGTGTGCGTTGAACTTCAGCTAGTGATGCAAAACTCACCACTCTTTCAGAATTTTTCCCCCAAAATGAGAGTGACATACAGGATTCAGCTTGACAGAGAAAGATTTTTCTTTAATGTAGAGTTGGTTTAAACAAAGAAAAAATTGTTTCTAAATGACACGTGGACAACGCCATTAGATGTATTTCATAGACATTTTTGCAGATACTAAGAAATTCAGATAGGAATTTAAGAATCAGACTTATGTATTGTGTATGTTAAAAAAAATCAGAAATTTCACTCTAGCCTATCAACTGGGGTTGATCAAAAAATGGATTACTATCCTCTTGCATTAGAATCATAGAATGGTGAGAGCTGGAAGGGACCTTAAAGATCATGGAGTTCCAAGCCCCCTGCCATGGGCAGGGACACCTCCCACCAGACCAGGTTCATCAAAGTCCCATCCAGCCTGGCCTTGAACACTCCCAGGGATGGGGCATCCACAACTTCTCTGGGCAACTTACTCAACTTTTCCATGCTCTGCTAGATTGTTTCTGCAGTGTGCTTTCTGGTTCTGATTTGGCTTCATTCTTTCTCCTGACTAAACAAGGGCACCACAATCATCTCAGTGTGCTCTTCTCAAGTAAGCAAGGTACCATGAGGTAAGATTAGCCTAAGTTTGATCAGGATGTTATTGAGCTGATTGCTTGCCATCGTTATTGCCCTGCATTCATGGTACCATTTGGCTGCCAGACTAGAAATGGCCGTATTTCACCAAGTATCAACCTACATGTTTTGCTAAATGTAAAAAGAAACTGAAAGGTAATGGACATTATAGTGATATAATCAAACAAGCCTGTGTGCAATATTACATCCAATCCCCTAATAAAACCTCCACAAAAATTAAAAACTTAGAATCATTTAGGTTGGAAGAGACCCTTGGGATCATTGAGTCCAACCATCAGCCCTACTCTACAAAGTTCTCCCCTACACCAGATCCCTCAACAACACATCTAATCGACTCTTAAACACAGTCAGGGATGCTGATCTCACCACCTCGCTGGGCAGCCAATTCCAGTGACTGACCACTCTTTCTGTGAAGATTTTTTTCCTAATGTCCAGAAATAAAAATATATGAAGGTAGAATTTGTGATCAGTTCTTCGAAAAGTAATAACCTTTCTTCCATTTCCCAACTCTAGACTTACAGCTACATCCTTAATTAGTGCACCAGGAATAGGAATGAACAAGAGAATCAGTCACCAACTGGAAAACAAACCAGTTGTTAAACTGGGCTGTGTTCACACGTTTACCGTTGTCTCTCAGCTCCCTGTAGTAGCCTACAAAGTGCTTACCGCAAAACGCTCTGCCACTTCCATCAGGTCTCAGTACGAGGAGAGGTGGTTATTCCTAGACCATTACACTGCATAGGAAGTAGAAGTCTTCCTGCAGAAGTTAACTCCTAGCTTCTTGGAGATCTCCCTCTGACAGCTGCGGTTTGCACTGCAAGGTGCAAGTTTAGCACCGCAGCAACTGCAGCAGCCCGCTCAGAAACACAGCAGGACAGGAGGAGATTGTGAACCGGTTCTAAGCCTAATAAAGGTAGTTGATGCAGAAAGCAAAAATGTATTGAGCAACCATTGAACTAACTGGCAGCATCAGTTATTTTACTAGGAGCAGGAAGAATCAAGCCAGAGGCAATGAGTTTGACACTGTCACATCCTAAAAGGGCTCCAGAACATTTCACGCACTTGAAATAACTATGAGAAATAAGGTCATCCTGCTTTTCTGAAGTCACGACCAATGTCCTGCATGAAGCTACTCGTCTCACATGATGTACCACCCCATACATACACACTTTTCAGATATTCACAGAATCACAGGATCCTCCTGTTTGGAAGGGACCTTTGAGATCATTGAGTCCAACCATAAAAACAAACAAACAAAAAAACCCAAACACACAAACCCCAGCAAAGCCCCCACACCACCGCCACAACACACTGACACCACCACACCAAGAAAAAGCCCCACCATTACAATAACCATCACACCCAACAATCTCAGGTACTGGAGCATGCCTTGAAGTGCCACATCTACATGTGTCTTAAATACCTCCAGGGATGGTGACTCTACAACCTCCCTGGGCAGGCCATTCCAGTGCCTGACCACCCTCTCAGGAAAGCAATTCTTTCTAATATCCAGTCTAAACCTTCCCTGCTGCAACTTCAGACCACTTCCTCTGGTCCTGTGGTCCTGTCATTACTCACATTTACTTGTTGTAAACAACAAACTAGATTTCTCCAGTTTTCAACCTAGCAGCACCAGCAGATATGCGCCTTCAGTATTCAGGTGATGAGGTAGATCCAAAAAAGTTCTGATGTAAAACCAAAACCATACCACAAGTACTAAGCTTAAGGTCCTCTGAGATCTGTCTCCATTTTTCTTTATTTCCTCACTCCTACTCCATGTTCCTATTAATCCCATTCCCGATATGGAATATTTTTAAAGCATTGGATAGCCTCTTCTTAGAGGCAGATAAACAGCCCATGAAGAGACATTCGGTAAGAACAGGAAATATTTAATAAACATACCTAGAGCTTTGAGTTGTGACTTTTTTTTTAATTATTGTTTTCACTTGGCTGGGTGCACGAGGCAGATTTTTGCAAAGACCTGTAACAATTCCGAAGTGTGGAAAAGCTCCGGTCATTGTCACAATACAAACTGTCATTTTTTGCTGTATCTGCCTTTCCCAGTAAGAAAGTGTCATTGTTGTTTCATAGCATCATTATAGAATGGTTAGAGTTGGAAGGGACCTTGAAGATCATCAAGTTCCAACCCCCCTGCCATGGCCAGGGACACTTCCCACTAAACCAGTTTCCTCAAAGCCCCATCCAGCCCGACCTTGAACACCTCCAGGGATGGGGCATCCACAGCTTCTCTGGGCAGCCTGTTCCAGTGTCTCACCACCCTCACAGGAAAGAATTTCTGTCTGGTATCTAGTCTAAATCTCCCCTCTTCCAATTTAAAGCCATTACCCCTTGTCCTGTCACTACACTTCCGGACAAAGAGTCCCACTCCAACTCTCCTGTGGGCTCCCTTCAGATACTGGAAGGCTGCTCTAAGGTCTCCCCAGAGCCTTCTCTTCTCCAGGCTGAACAAGCCCAGCTCCCTCAGGCAGTCTTCATAGGAGAGGTGCTCCATCCCTCTGATTACCTTCGTGACCCTCCACTGGACCCATTCCAACAGGTCCATGTCCTTTCTATGCTGAAGATTCCAGAGCCGGATCCAGCACTCCCGGTGGGGTCTCATGAGAACAGAGTAGAGGAGTAGAATCACCCCCCGTGACCTGCTGGCCACACTTTTGCTGCAGCCCAGGATGTGGTTGGCTTTCTGGGCTGCCAAACTGCTGCTTGCAGTTATCTGGAAGAATCCGATTCAAACCAAGCAATTGGAAAGGGGAGTTAGGCAGGTAGTTTTCTGCCTCTTAGCTCCACTGCGACCTTGGGCATGACAACTAGTCTGTATCTTCATTTACCCATCTACACCGCACCCATTATATTTATTTAGCTCACGGGGGGCATCAAGAGGCTTAATTAATGTTTGCAAAAAGCTTTGAGCCCATCAATGAAAGGTGCTTATATAAAGTCCAAAATATGATGGAAAAAATGAAGGGAAAAAAACCAAAGAAATGAACTGGTGCCAAGAGAGTCAATTGGACAAACGGCTTCTCCTATCAACGTTGTCCATATTTCAGTTTCTAGTTTATCAGTGGAGATGTACACGGCTGTTTAAATAAAGCCTCATGCATGTTCCACTGTGTACAGAGCCAGTCGCCACAGACGGTAGGCCTGAAAATAGTTAGAAAGCTGTAAAAGAACTCTCAGGAAGGTGTATATTATATTTTGACTCCAACACAAAAGAAGTCCTTTCTCTAGAGTGCTGCTGTACTCTATAGAAAAATTCCCAGTGGCCGTTAGCAGCACATACATGGAGTTTGATTTAACATTTTTATATACTGTAATTTTTTGATCAATGGACACCGGGAAGCACCTTCCTTTGACTGTTTTATGAGGAAGAGCTTGAATTTAATATCTGCAAGCACACAACCAGTGCCTAAATAAATAAGAAGCTCCTCTCTCCCCAAGGATCCTAATGCTATAGCATCTAGGCCACTGCTATTAACCTCTTCCCTAAGGAACTAAAAATAACTCCAAGATCCCAAGTAAACTCTCTTCCTTGGCCAACTGGATCCCCATCAGAAGACGCTGTTTTCGTAGTTTTCCTCCTAACCTGGTGATGAGTAGGCTTGGTTTAGAATTCCTGGCAGATACTACAGGCAGGACCAAGCCAGCTGAAGATATTCTCGATACCATGTTCCCTGCTGCCCATCCCTAAAGTCTAGCACAACTTGTGTCGTCACGGTTTCTAATTGCAACCTCTCTCCCAAAAACAAAGGTTTTACACATGGCTTGCGTGGGAAAGGAAAGGCTGTGTTGGCCCATCCAACAAAGATACACCTAAAGCAGAAGATACGTTGAGGGGTCTTCGACAGAGACACGCTTAGAGAACATGAGATAAAAGACGTGGCTAGCAATCAAAGCATTACTGGCAAGCGTTCAGCATAGCAGACATTAACATAACTCCCAATTAGGTTTAGTTTTTGCTGCCTCAGTTCAGCCCTCTAGAAAGAATAAAGTAGGAGGAGTTATTCTGAGAGTGCTGGAAATAAATAACAAAGAATTGGAAGGCGTTGAGAAGATCTGAGGGAAAATGGGATCACCATAGGACACATGCTATTCGTTAATATAGGAGAGGAAACACTTGTTTGGGGGTGAAGTCAGCCAGCCGTGACAGTTTCAGGGGTCCAAGTTAATTCCAGCTTTTATTCCGCAGTGTGGCACAGGGTCAATGTTGCTGACCCTCCAAAGATGGTAGATATGGACTTCCAATATTCGCTCAGACTAACTTCTCTACAAACCAAGGCAGAGCTTACGTGCTGTGCTATGCGTGCTGCAGGGCCAACGTGCTGCCTCTGCTGCTTTGTAAAGCTAGCGCGCTTTTCTTTCATCTACAGCTGTCAGACATACTATGTTAAACAGGACTTTTTTAATCAACAGAAAGATAGAAGTGGTAGGGTTAGGGTTTGGGTTTTTTTGCACTTACTATGTAAATTGCACTTCAAACTAAGTCTTCCTTTAAAAAAAAAAAATTAAAACCCTCTAAAACTTCACCTTGTGAAGAACCTAAATGCAAACCATGAGCAGACTCATACAAGAACATCTTCTCCAATTTTCAGACAAGCAACTGGGGCTTGGAGAACTAGACAAATTCCTAAGTTGTAAAAAACCCAAAGAGAAGCCAGTCTCCCAACGATGTCCTCATCACCTTCACTGGTTGTGTTTACAGGGTGAGACAGACCACAGATCCGTATCAGTAGTTTGCCCTGAAAAGCGGTCTAAGCCAAAATATATTTTCAGATATGCTATACTTAACGTGCATTGCACCAAGGTATCAGTGAGCTGCAAAGCTTGCAGGCCATATAGAAGCAAATGGAAATGGAAAGATGACGACAGGATTAAATAGCTGATAATCAGAATGGCAAATAGGTGTGCAGCTTTTAGCTCTCTGTGTTTTTCCTGGGGAAAAACCACCACATGCAGGTCTGTGTGTTTATATAAAACTTTTTATGTGTCCAAATAAAACCAGCACCCAGTTGCCCAATTTTTTATTTTCCTTCTACGGGAAGAGCATTCTAGTAGTGTGTACAGAAACCTTTCCTCTTTCACATGGTGCCCTTAGAACTAATTTACAGCGGGATATAAAGATGATATATAAGATACAAGCCGGAGATTGGAAAACTAGCGTATGAGTTTCAAGTGGTGCGTGATTCATGCTTACAGTAGAATGCAGTGGAATAATTTTAAAGTATCTTCTATATGAAAGTTCCAAGACATTCTTAAACGTTCACAGCCAGTATTTGTGAAATGTCTGATAATCACTAATCTCATTTTATATACAAGAAGGTTGAAGCGGAGTCAATAGCCCTGTCAAGGACACGTTCACACAAGTCAGGGTTAGAATTCAGGTTTGGCTTTGCTGTGAGCCAGGATCTCTAACAAACTGCTTCAGAGCATAGTTACAGCCAGGGTTCCTTTGTTTGCTTACAGGTTATATATTATTTCTCCTCCTGTAGCAACATCATTGAAATAATATGACCATGACTCCTTTCATTTTGAAGAAACTAAGGCACTAGGACTACGTTACAGAAGGAAACATCCTGTGGCCCCAGAACGAGCTGTTACAGCTGAAGAGGGCACTGGTGCCATGTGAGGGTGGTGAATGAGCAGGAATGGACAATTCATTCCCACAAGTCTTTTAAAACTTTTGTCTGGTGCCAGGTGTTCAGTTTGACACACAACATTCAATGGGTGCTGAAAGGGAAAATGAGCAATTTGAGGGAACCTAAAAATTTTAAATCCTAGCACATTAAATAGCAATAAATGGTAAAGATACCTCTACTTCGAAACGGAACTAGAATCCTATTGTCATAAAACGTGTTTAGATTACCTTTGGAAAACTAATGGGCCAGGCAGGAGAAGCAACAATTCAGAGTGTGACTTCCATGCATTTTTAAAAATACAGCCTAGAGTAAATCAAACATGAAAGTATTCTTTAAACTAAAATTAAAAAAAAAAAAATAAAATAAAATAAAAAAAATAATCCTGATGGCACTAGATCAAAACTTGCCATTTTGACTGTATCTGCAAAGACAGAACACCTGGTGTGCTTCTGGCTAGACAGGATGTGTCCAGAGCAACACTACTGAGACCAGTAACCAATTCCTACACCTTCAAAACAAGCACAAATGCAAGAGCAAGTTAATTTATATCCCTACATTTAAAAAAAAAAAAAATGAAAGGAAAGTCTTCTTAGGTCACTATAGTCACAATCAGTAAACTGACACACTTGAGATTCTCCAGAATCAAACCTCCATTTTCATAAACTCTGAATACGTTCTGAGTTTGGTTTGGGGTTTTTTCAGTGGCCTCAGTCAAGATGCACAATTTAAAAACTGAGAAGAAATTCTTGTGCGTGTATCACCTACAGGAAAAATCGTTACCACATCAGTGCAAGTTTTTCATTCACAGCAACTGCTACAAAACAAGATCTCATCCCTCCTTTGGCCAGATGCTCAGAGAACAGATGCTTTTTTCTTTGTGCTTTGCTGTTGTGTTTTTTAAGAATGAGAAAGGATATGTATATAAGGGATGAATGTGTTAATTCATGGGTAGATTACTACACTTTTCAATTCAATTAAAAAAAAAAAATTAGGAAACAACATCCTGTGGGAAATGATCCCAGGAAAACGTCTCTATTAGCATTTGTACAATTTGTCCACAGAAAGTTATCTATTACCACTTAAAATATGATCAGACCAAAAGGATCGATCGTCCTCCTGTAAATACCCTCGAAAGGAAAACATTGAAGTGTTTGAAAAAAACCTATTGAAACTGCTTTTTAAGTCAACATTCTTGATTCAGGTTGCAAGGATCTTTTTATCTCGCTACTTACAAGGGGTAGGTTCTACAAGGAAAAGCAAAAAAGCACTCCTAGATGAGATCCTGCAGTTAGTGGTCAGAGTGATCATTAGGGTATAGAAAATCCCCACGCTGCTCTGGATGAAGGTAAGAAACAACAGGAATAATCAGGACTAATTCTAATACACTGCATGAGCAGATGGCCTAAACCATCAAATGTTTTATCAGTCTTAACTGTTTTTTACA
This sequence comes from Jacana jacana, assembly GCA_013400555.1. Taxonomy (NCBI): domain Eukaryota; kingdom Metazoa; phylum Chordata; class Aves; order Charadriiformes; family Jacanidae; genus Jacana; species Jacana jacana. Next base: position 11,965 of record VZTM01033835.1, on the reverse strand, counting down.
TTGTGATGGATAAAAATTATCCATGATAAACTGGCTGAGACAACGAATGCTCCCATCCATCATTCTGGGCTTCTCTTATTCCGCCCATGTGACTGAGTTGAATCAAGTTTATGACATCTTGGCAGGGAGATTCCTACAGAAGCTACTATCTAGATTGAGTACATGAATAATGCATTTATTCCCCATAAAAGCAAAAAAAAAATGTTCTTAATTTTAAGAACAGGGGATCTCTGTTTCACTTCGCTGAGCCAGACCACGACGAGATATGTTAGAAGTCCTAGGAGATCATTCACAAAAACATCAGACCTTACCTACGCTGGCCTTTGTATCGCTGCTGAAACTGCATTTGTTCACAAGAGGCCAGAAAGGGGGTGGGTTTTTAAAAAAAAACAAAACCAAGAAGTGTGGCAATCCTAAATAAAGGAAATCTCACTTTAAGAAGGCAAGCTAAAAATCTCCTGGAAACCCTCCGTGTAAGCTGCAGCCTCCTCTCCCCGTGCACCAAGCAGGCTTGGCACAGCGTCCAGGCACGGCCAGCTCTCTGCTGGGGGCAACGTTCTTGGCTGTGAAGGCAGAGCATGCCCTCTGTCACTCATGGCGAGCAGTCCTGTCCAACTGTCTCTTCCCGACAACTTTATCATCAATCTCTTTATTAACAGCTCCACTGCAGACCGAGAAGGCAAACAGGGAGAGCACACATGCCAGATTTCTGGAAGGCAGCGGGCATCAGACGCCAGGCAGGGCAAGGTTTCAGCGCTGCTGAGGCAGAAGCTGGGGCGCAAAAACTCTTACGCACCGTTTTAAGTAGTATGGTGTTTGTTAGGACTCCTTAGAACCAATCTTCTAGTTGGGGATGGTGGGAGGGGCAAGTGGAAGCTATTCTTCAAATGTCAAGGATCCCTCCCCAGCCCAGTTTAATTTGAATGCCACAGGAAGTGCCCGACAGATGAAGGACACGTGTGACTTCACGTTCCACACAGCCTTCAGGAGTTTCTGCTCGAGGTTAGCACATCACCCGAACGACACAGGAATAATCTTGAAACAAACAGCAAACTTCAAATTGAGAGGTGGATTTTAAGCATGTAAAACACTTACTTCAGTAGCCTCCTTGAGGAGATTTTCTTCTAAAAAGACAGACATAAAATGCATTTAATACTTTATAAATGTGCTGGCTCACAAATAGGGCAGAAGGACATTTGTGCTTGTAAGCTGGCTGGTATCTGTGCAGGCCACAGCTATTACCGGGCAGTTTAAATCTACAGGCTATTTTCTTCATTTCAGTAAATATATGCAGCTTTCCTTACCTAAACAAAGTCAGAGTTTTTATCACCTTAAGTCAATAGTAATTTTCCTCTTTATTATTTTCCTATTACTCGCCTGGATTCTGGCTCTCCACAGCCATTTACTGCAGCACCCACCCTTGATAATATCTGCATATTCAACTCAACAGGTTTGTTCCAACCATGAGTACGCTGGTAAATTTAACTTTTTCTGAATTCAGCATCTTCACAGTTTATGAGGTAAAAAAATAGTAAAGGGTGTATAGGACATGGTCACTCTTAGTTTATTTTACAACATTCCACTAGAATATGGAGGTGATAAAAACACTGAGATTGTTACAAAACCCCAGACATGCTGAAGGGGAACCGTGATCTGGGCAATTCATTAAGTGTGGGAAGAAGGAAACTAAAAAAAAAAGTTATCCAAAGATAACATTTGCAGAAGTTAGAACAGTACAGACGTGCCTACATTTTATTAAAAAGCCATTAGAGTTTGAACAGCCAAAAAGCAGCTGGGACACCCAGCAGTGGTTCATCGTATTGCCTTTGTCACCATAAAGGGTGCCCTCTGAAGCCTGCTACCGGAGTCTGCGTTCTTTTGGCGATGAGAGCGGCAGATGTTGGATGTTTGTAGATATTTCAAATTATTAGTTTGAACTTTGGAGCCGTATCGAACCGCATCTGCCTCTGTCAACAAATCCAAGATGGTTTCTTTCTATTGCACAGATCCTTACTTCTACCAAGAGTATTAAAGTAAAAATGGATTATTACTGCCATTTTTCCAATTCACACAGCGGATCCTTAAAAAAGCGAACCTACCAGTTACTCAGCCAAGGTATGTGTAAGCAGACATTTTTGAGTGTACTATCAAGATCTGCACGGTCTTACATGACAAAATGAAGTATTGTTCAGCCACAATGATGCCGAAGAGAGACGAAGCCTCGCAAAGCTACTTGACTAGTGTGTTTGCAAAGTTGCATAAATGATAGCGGGATCACGTCAGCGTGTGAAATGCCTTTTGTACAAATACAGGCAACTTCATTAATAATAATAAAAAAAAAGGCATTATGAGACAACAAACACACTCTGCTTCCTCAGTAACTACCACGGTTTTTCTTACTTTTAAGCACAGACTCTGACTCAGTCATAGCTCGTGTGTTCTTGCTATATTGAATTTTTTGGTTATTGTAAAAGCTGAAGAACTCAGTTTGAACTTTTATTATTGATTAAAGAGTTACATTATTATCTATTGACATTCATTACTGAAAAAGAAATGCACCAAGAAACAGTAACACACAAACTACCTACAGCAAGGAAGCACAACTTCAGCTAGAACTCATCAACTCAAACGTCTGATTCAAATCAGGATGTCTAAAGCCATCTGTTGGAACCAGGGCTTATTAATGTTAATTATTTTGGCAGCAACAGTAATTTTAAGCTTCCTGTTTGCAGATCCTTATGAGTCTGTGAACTTACTTTTGGAGGTTCATGACAGGTAACTCAAAAATAAGCCTATCAAAGCCTAGTGCCAGCAGAAACAGAGAAGAGAAATGTGTATATCTACTGGCAGATTTTTATTGGTTGGAGAAAATAAGAGGCATTAAAGCAATAAATAACATCAGCTGTGATGAAAGGAAGATGGGGTGGGCAAGATATAAAGATGATGAATCTGTTTCTAAGCAAGACAAGCAATTGCATGCTGTGAAGAATATATACAACACAAAGGTTTATTGTTTTAGGCAGGGTAATTATAACGTGAGGACCATGATCATCAGTGGCTTTAGCAGTTAAAGAAATTTTAGTCAAAAGGAGGCTACTTATTAAAGTTACTCACATCAAGCATTTGGAGGATTGGGCTCACGCTGATACAAAGATCAATCAAGCGATGCAAAACTACATGTATTTTTACTTTTATTTCAGGGCAAGCCTAACTTATTTGTCAAGAAGAGAAACAGTGCCATCTGCTGACATACTAAATAGTCACTTGCAAGAAAAGCAAGTGTAAGATGCCAACACTGTTACAACTGCTGTATGTAAAAATACAGGAGTTCAAACTTTTAAAGGAAACACTATAGCCCCAAATGGCTTATGTTTTGTCAGCTTTTAAGAACTTAAAAACAAAAGTTTTGGCAATGCTAAGAATTTAAGATGGACTCCTAAACAGGAGACAAGGAATGGATGCTCCTAAGATGTTTTGCTTGTTTATTTGTTTGGTTGTTGTTTGGTTTTTTTTGCCAATAAACCACCCTCTACCAATCCATAACCTTTCCCCTTTAATAGGCCAGAGTTCAACATCCTGCTGAGCATGGCTCTATCTAGCATCTACTCCTAGATGGAACATCATGCTCGTTCAGAAAACATTTATCAGAATCACAGAATCACAGAATATCAGGGATTGGAAGGGACCCTGAATGTACTATTTCTTTCAGGCCACACCGTATTTCGTCTTAGCAGAAAGTTTAAGAGTTGAGTATGAATTAACAGAGTAAAATCCATGTCGTACATTCAGAAAAATCAGACAACTATGGGATTGTGCTGTTTTTTATTGTGTTTTCAATGGAGAAATACATCATCTGTTTACAAAATAGCTCTTGAAAAATACAAGGAGTACAGATACTATAAAACAAAGCAAACTCCAGTCATGAGACACTACGTACAACATGCGAAAGCAACAGTCTGATCTCCAGGTTATGAAAACTAGAATTAAAAAGTCACTATACAGAAAGGTTCCAAGTTTCCAGCTTGGCAAAACTTGGGTGCAGTTACATGAAACGTTTAATAAAATGAAAAAAAGATTTTCTGATGTGTAAACAAAATGACAAGACTAAATTTGTGCCTGGCAATTTCGATCTAAACTCCATAGCTACACAAAATACACAGACACCTTGTACACTTCAACTGTTAATATAACCTTCTTTGGGGGGTGGACGACAGCAGGCTGCACAGGGCAAGGAAAAGAGAAATATTGTATACTAGACATCTTAGACAAATGGCAAAAAAAACCCCTTCAGTTACTGCACAGCCTAAGTAAAAGAGAAGCTACACTCTGACTTTGGAGAATTAATTTAGAAGGATAAGGGGAAGAGTGTAAGTAATTTAATTTTAACATGAAAGATGCACATGTAATAGGATGGAGCACAATGGGAGATGGAAGTTCATAAAACATGCTAATCAAAGTATGGGAAGTATGATTTGACATCCCACGTATTTCAGACTTAAGTAATAGTAACATGAAGCTTGTTATCTACATCTGATATTACTGTTGGTATCCCTCATGCTCCTCAAATACTGCTGTTCTTTGTCATGAGGAATTCGGTTCTTTGAAAAGAAAAAATTGTTACTTTTTTGATAGGACTACAAGAACAAAAAAGAGGAGTAAGAGAGCTTACTAGATGTCAAGTAGTTACTAGAAATATGACTTTTAAAAATTCAGTGTTGTTCAGTATGTAAAACAATTTCTGATGAGCCATCTAAAAATAAAAAAGTTAAAATCCATAGGGAAAAATCTTTTTGCCTTTATTTAAAATTCGAAGCTTTTTAATGCATACAGGACTTATGGAGTGTACAAAAATCATCTTATATTTAGTGATTCAAAGGCCATCAAGACAGGTGTTATATTTCACAGGCACACAATACTTAAATATTTACTTACTTTAGTCATGGGACAAAATTTTCAATTTGTGCCTACAGGCCACAAGGTATTATGTTTTAGAGAAGGGACAGGGGAGAACCAAATGAATAAACAGCTTGTTTTTATTTTCTATAAAGAACTAATGTCCTATACGGTGCATACAAGCTGCAAAAAAAACCCCCAAAAACCAACCCAACGTTAAACGCTTTTCCCAAGAAATAAAAGGGATCAAAAAGTGAAGAAGGAGTTTGATTAGCTCAAAGAAAAGTTTATTTGCTGTTTGATTGCTCAACTGTATGCACTTTAAAACAATCCTATAAATAAAAGTAGACCACAACTTAACCGTGTCCCACCGATACCAAAACTTCCCACTTACTTACTCAACTTATAACCTCCAGATCTGACATTTCATTTGAAAGGCTTACTGCTGCTTGATGGCGGTTGAACTAGATATAATATACACTTTGCTTTCAATGTATAGTATATCACAGAACATCACCCAATTTGCAGAGTACTACTGAAGAGATACTTCAATAAAACAAAGTGTATCAGCTGAAGATCTAAAATTAGTCATACTCCAATAAAAAAAGTACATAAAAGTGCATTTAAGGGATTCTTATGCCAGTTTTATCTTAATTTTGAAACAATGCATCAAACAAATTCCATCAGAATGTCAAATATGGCTACAAAGAGTGTTCATGTTTTTAAAGGCAGTAATCCTTCGAAATATTTAATGCAACTGTTGCTAACACATTAATTGTACTCCTGGCTTCGCATACTAACCTGGACGTCCAATCAAGTAGTGATTTTAGCCCAGAAAGGGAAGTGCACAAAATATACCTAAATCCATTTGCGATTATGTTCTAGTCTTGCACCCTCCGATCTCCTTTTTTTCTAGCATTAGAAGACAACAGGTTGAGTTGGCAGATACTGGTTATGGACCCCTGAGGTTGTTTTTACCGGTTCAATCTCAATTTTATTGAATTCTTGATAACAGGAATAGGATTTGCAGGGAGAGCAGGGATATCTGAAAGGTCTGTACTGGGTGTTTTCTGAAAAGAACAGAACAAGTTTAGCTGTATTTTAACTTTGTAAATATCAAAAGAAAAGTATTGTTGCAACTGGCACTAACTTTCAAAAACAAGTTCTTCAGAAGAGTTTTTACAAATATATCAGGACAGGGATAATCGCCAATTATAAATATAGAAGCAGGTAATTCCTTTGCCTCCACAGTCATTATTACGGAAAATTTGTACCAGAGTCTCTTTCACAGCATGCATTTCTTTTTTCAACAACTCCAAGAAATTCGGAAGCGATTCAGGTAAAGCTAAGCCTACTAATAATCTGTCTTATAATAAAACACAATATCCATGGAATAAGGGTGCTTGATCAGTGACATTTACGATCTGATTTACATGTCTAGTATTTCAAAATTCCTTTGAACAATTCAGTGTTAAGCCTCAGCCCCCTCCAGATGACTGATGAAAAACCTTCCCCAACGCAGAGTATGCATCTTCACGCATTCACATTTCAAACTGTTTAAAAAAACTGTTGACAGTCAAATCTCCAACTTTCCATATAGTATCGAAAAGGGATGAACTCTGAAACACTGCTACACAATTGGGTTAAGAATTTCACCTTGAAAAGAATATGAACAACTTTTTCCCCCCTCTCACTTGAAAGACTTAGATCCCATGCAGGAAAACTGTATCTCAACCCAAAAAAAGGGAAACACAAGAAAGAAACACTCTCAAGATTCAATGTGATTCATTAAGTTCTCACATGTTTAACAAGCTTCTTTGTTGGTTGGTGGGTTTTTTTGGTTTTGTTTTGGGTGGGTGGGGTTGTAGTTTTGAAATATTGCTTTTCCCTCAGCAGATTAGTTCCCATGCCAATAACCCAGTTATTCTGCACTATTCCCATGATTTATCATTAAATGTTCTCTTATGTTGTAAATGTTTAAAATTAATGTAAGCTACATTTTATACAGGGGAAAAACTGTATTAAAATGACTGCTCTTAATTGTTGTTTTATTAAAACAAAGTAAATTGCGTTAATACTGACTGATATGGTAGCAAAGTAAAATGCAACAAGGACTCAGAGCAAAATAGCTTTGACCTGTCTGCCCCCAGCAGCCCACTCTAGTTGTTGGTGACCTGTGGTTTAACGTGCTTGCTTTCTGCAGCATGAGCAGTATTTTAAACAAAGTCAACAAGAACACTAAAAAAAAGATAGAAGAGGGTCACCATTCTTACTGCAGTTTCCAGATTACTTTTGCTAAAGTAACAACTACATAATTTGTAAAAGCCAAAGCTTTATATAATCATCCCTCAACAGTAAGTGAAATGAACTTGGTGTGCTAAATGAAGCAGTTCAGAGTGCCCATGAGTGCTCGAGTTGTTGCCAAGTAATTTTGACACCTTTAGAACTGCTCATATAGTTAAAAATGTCTGATAACACATACCATTAATACTACTGCAGTGCATCTTCTTTTTCAATCAATACATTTACTGAACATCATTTAGTGAGTACAGTGTACATAAAATGTTTTGTGATAGTGAAACCTAAATGAGTAGGGCACTAAGAGAAGATTAAAAAAGCTAATGAAGGCAAAGATGTGGAATACTAGGAACAAAAACATCTAGTTTTTCACTTGTAATACCAGGAGTGAAGCAACACAGCTGGCTAATGAATTAAAAGATTACAACTTCTCTCTCATACCAAATATCAGAATCTGAAGTTATATTTCTAACATTCTCAACCTCTACCAGGGTATCTTTGAGCAACAGATATTTCAAGCATCCTTACTAGAATGTATTATTCTGTGATGTGCAAAGCACAAAGGAATAAACCAAGGCCCTTACTTTGAAGACACAATTCAGAAGAGCGAATCCTGGTTCGGTCAGTTTGTATGGCAAGCCATACGTGTTTAACTACAATGCACATTCAATAAGATCAATGACCATCTAAAACACAAAAATTGTGACAGTAACAACAAGCAGCTTTCCAGACAATAGATTTATATTAAAAAATTATACATTTATATTTAACATCTGGACTTATTTTAATTTCAACGTTTTCACCATACATTAGCACACGCACAGAGGCGGTGTTTTTAAAAACAGTACCTGAGGAGCTTGCAGAGAAGTTGTCTGAAGAGTTTCTGTTTGAGAATTAACATTCATTCCTGTGTCAAGTTGCTCCTAAAAAACAAGAGAGTCAACGCTCTTAATCTGCTTCCAATTATAAAAGCTATTTATACAGAACTTGATTAATCAGAACACCTTAAGTTATGTATAACCCAGCAAAAGAAAAAAGTATTGGTATTTGCTGCATTGATATCCATCCTTTTAAAATATAGAAACCCCACACTAGAGAATGTTTTCCACATTGCGATTTTGACACCAACACAAGCTACATCACTTCTGAGTTACCACTCATTTCACCACTTAATGCCTTTTATACAGAATCCTATAGGAAAACATTACACGTCTTTCAGCTCATTAAAGACAGGAAGTGTTGTATCAAGGAACGTCATGTGAAAAGCTACTGAATTTCTCAAAAATACAATTGCTTCTGCACTCCTTTCGCCATTCTGCCAGGTAAGTTCTCCTACTACTTCAATGGGTTGAATAAGCTTTCTAGATGGCAGATGCTTGACAGAAAAGGACTTGGTGTTGGTCAACTGTCAGCTGAACATGAGACAGCAGTGTGCCCAGCTGGCCAAGAAGGCCAACACCATCCTGGCTGGTATCAGGCACGACGTGGTGAGTAGGACGCAGGGGGGATCACGCCCCTCTACTCAGCACTGTTAAGGCCTCATCTCGAGTACTGTGTACAGATCTGTGCCCTTTACCACAAAAAAGACATTGAGGTGCTTGAGTGGGTCCAGAGGAGGGCAACAAAGCTGTTGAGGAGTCTGGAAAATATGCCTTATGAGAAGCTGAAGGAGCTGGGATTGTTCAGCCTGGAGAAAAGGAGGCTGAGGGGAGACTTTATCGCTCTCTACGGCTACCTGAAAGGCGATTGTAGAGAGGTGGGGGTCAGACTCTTCTCCCAAGTCACAGGTGACAGGACTAGAGGAAAAGGCCCCAAGTTGTACCAGGGGAGGTTCAGACTGGATATCAGGAAAATTCTTTACACTGAAACAGTTAACTATTGGAATGGGCTGCCCAGGGAGGTGGTTGAGGCACCATCCCAGGAGGTATTCAAAAGACAGGTTGACATAGTGCTTAGAGACACGTTTCAGTGATGAGTAGTTGGTTTATCATCAGGGTTAGGCTGATGGCTGGACTAGACGATTTTAAAGCTCCCTTCCAACCTAGGCAATTCTATGATTCTTTGAACATATGAATGTCAGAGCCAGTTTTTCAGAAAAAACAGTGGAACTACATGGCTAAAGCAGGACAGTGGCACGTTCTCATTTTAATGAAAACAGCCTGGTAGCCAAAATTGTACCATCTGTACCATCACTGTACCATACACAAACAAAAAGACACGTATTTCAATGGGGAATTACCCATGCTCATGCCAATTAAAGAAGTTCGTTCCTTCATTTCCTTCCACACATATTAAGGACATAAGATTTAAAGGAGACTAACAACAAAAGCTAACAGGATTACCTGTGTCTTTTTTAATGATCTGTATCCAGAGGATCTATTTTCAATGCTAGGATTAAATGCTTACATGCATTTCTGCCTTCACCTGTCTTGAGTTCAAAGAAATTTCAAGGTGACTACATAATAAGATACAATTCCTCACTTAAGGGTGTGGAAATAAAACCAAAGCACTTAAACATTTTAATAGATATTTTAACTTCTCAGCATATTTTCCAGAGTATTCCACAGACAACAGAATACACCCTATAAAAATCCTATATAGGCTCACATGGAGAGCTGCTATCATAAGGCTAAAGTCAGACTGCCACCCTTTCTGGTCACAAGTAAGCAGAAAAATTGTCTGCTAAATTACAAGGTATGGGAGGGGCACGCTTGAATCTCTGCAGGTCCCCAGAATTTGTGCTGTAATGTTATACAATAACTTCACTATCAGAAAAGATTTATTTACCATCATTTAATTATTTTTTTAAAAAACCCTATAAAGTGTAGGTAGTACCTGTAAGTAGTACCTTGCTTTGGGATTCTAAGCCCAACATGCAAAAATCCAAATGGAATCCACAGGGCAACTCTTCCTTAACAGGAAGTTTGGGATACAGGCACAGCAAGGCATAGAGACATACTCCTGATCTGATTTAACAAACTTAAATAACAGTATCATAATTAATTTTTCTTTTTTTGCTATGCCCAACACTGTCAATGACCAGCAAAGAAATCACTGTCCTATGTGACCATGGACTCAGGCTCAGCTTTGCCTGGCAGCAGGTAACATACAGCAATTCATCAGTATTGACATCCACATTACAAAATAATGTATGATTTTGTTATCTTTATCAGAGAGAATATATTATATTACACACACTCTTAGTCATTCCTAGAAGGAAACAGTAGTTTACACAAGAGCCCAAATTAATACACACAAAATTGTATGGTTTAGGCATAAATACCTTAGTTTCCATTTTTTCATCCTCATTCAAATCCATAAAGCTTGTATCTTCACTTATTTCGTCCTGCTGAAATGCAAACAAACCCAGAAACTATAAAAAAATCATAAAAACATATTTTTAAAACAACCAGCAAGAAAATAAGGTAGTGTTTTTGAGGGCAGAATTAGTTGTTAGACTCACTTGAACAAGAAAAATGCTTTTAAGACAGGAGTTTTGAATCAAAGCACTCGTGCTAACTCAGTACACGTGTCACATGATGAATATCAGCAAAAAAAAAATTAACACCTAAACAAGCTGAATACATAAAGCAGAGATCTCAAATACCTCTTCAATTTTCATTTTCTTGGGAGAGTCTTCTTTATGGGGAGATGATGTCCTTTTCACTCCTGCGACAGGGCTAGGCATTTTTGTTGCTATATTTCCTGAAGTTCTTGGTGATGGATTTAATAGATACGCTGAGGAAACAACTCTAGAGATGGTAGGCTTTGGTGGTGGAGAAATGGCTGGTTGTGTGGCAGTTTGAGGAATGCTTTCATTTGAAGTACCTATGGATAAATAAGTTAAAAAACTATAAGTAAACCCTTCCTCAATATGATGAGTTGATAGAACCATTTCAGTTCAATCACTGGTATTCTTGGCCTCTATTCAAAACCACTGGTATCAAGTAGGTATCAAGGAAAGCGGTACAGCTAGTGGTATAAGCATCACATCTGGGACAGCAGGTGTGCATACACAGCACAGTTCAGCTTCAAGCTCAATCTGAGAGAGAATTCTTACACCAGATGCAGGGTAGCCATATCAGTGAAACTCTGCTTGGTCTAAGTAGCACTGCTTAACAGCAGAGTACACGAACCCAGACAGAGCTCTGTGCTAATGTAGCTGTATTTTTCTTGGTACCCAAAGAAATTTTACTGTTTCTGTACTCTATTATATATATATATACTCCCGCATTGCCAAAGACTGCCTTAAATCAAATCCAAGAGCAATCTGATACTCCCTCTGTCACTCAAACACCACAGTATGCAATGACAGATATGAAGTCACCACAGAGCATCAGATAAAGATCTGACATTGCACACATCCTTTTGAAAAATGCTTCACGTGACAAAAGCTCTGCCGCATCAATTACATACCTCAAACCAGTAAGCA